>CM017571.1:31688155-32133155 GCA_007844125.1 Sinonovacula constricta
TAGTGCAAAGGCTGACCACAGACAAGACAAATACATACACTCAATCGCCAACCAATCATCACATATTATCCACACCCTTTACACCTGTGCCAAAAATATAGCAATGCAGTCTTTGTTTGTATCGCGCAATCAGCGACATTATCAACAATAAACTGCCGAAGACGGGAAGCACACTCGAAACTATTACGTTTTAAATTAAAGCGCACTATGTACTATCTACTACTCTGTGGCACCAGAGGGCGCCTATGTTCTTCCAACTTTATAAAGCCCTTCGATGTCTCATATACAGTTATAAATGGGGGATTCTCCATAACATGTGATTCTTGATGATTTATAAACAACATGTTTACACTGCTGCAACTAGAGAATCTATTCCAAGGAAAGCATAATTGAGTATCGTTATAAATGTTTAGTATATCAGCTCTTCAAGTAATATTAAACACATGTGTTATAAAATTTTGTTCTAAGTATAATCTTCTTTGATGCAATTCTTTTTACGTAAAATCTTCTTAGACAGTGAACGTTCTGATTTTTTATTACTTAGAAAAGGAACGATATATTTTTAAATCCCTCCTAGATTTTTTTAATAATAATTTAGCTATCTCCTCCACAGACTAGTTCATCTGTGATGATCATCTGTGATAATATTTTAATCTACGTGAATACTGGTGCTCGACAAAAACCACAAGGTGGAATTCGAAGGTAAATAAAACAAATTCACATAAAGCCTCCCCAAAAGGCACCTCTGAGCAACGACAACCTCTAAGCAGCAACACTTTTATTTACCCCCATTCATTTCTAACTTGATGGCGAGATAGATTAAAGGAAGTGTCCGACAGTTGTGTATTTCTAATACATGTGCCGCCATCTTAACCTGCGTTCTGGGAAAATTATGCATTTTTGCTGCATAAACTCATACTTTAGTGTAGATAAAAACTGTTTACATCATAGCTTTAATTGTAACAAAATACAAATCGTGAAATAGAGTGCTTTAAATGTCCATTGTTTTCAAATCTATAAATAAACATGATGGGGATTTCAGTTAAATATCAAAGTCAGAGTTGATTATCCAGATGATCATATAACTAGAGCTTGTAATTTAGTGGACGTGATTGTCTGACAGCAAACTGTACAGCGTAGGTCGGAAAGGAAATGCATTTTTGTATTGAAAAGTGGGGTGTTATATTTACTTTTCAAACGGGTGTATGGCACTAATAAACAGCATTTCGTAAGATCTTTTCAGGTAAAAATAACATGTTTGATTGCATAAAAGAAGAAAAAATGTCCAATCTGTCGAATACTACCTTTAAGTTATCAATTAATATCGAGACGCCAACGAAAGTGCCATAAGTTTTGCTCAAGGATACTTGGTTAAAGAACAACTCTAATGACAGGCGAATGTATATTGGTGGTTTGCCTTCAAAGAAATTGTACATTATTATACCGTAAAATATTGTCAACATTTAATCGCAATGAAAAACAAACACATGAAGAATCGTAATAGGACTATTTATTAAACTTGGTGATACTGTCTTAAAAGTTCGTATCAAACATTCTCACAGCGATTTGTTTTGTAATGGCCCGGTTCAATGAATGTATTGAGCTATTCAATCACTTCTGTCGATCGTTTATTTAAATCCTTGCACAAACACTCTGTGAAGGAAGCGGATTATAGGAACCGGACAATAGTGCAAGTCCGGGAATAAGGCGGCGCAAGAATAATGGTAGCGTACTGAGTGCATCGGGGTCTTGTAAGGTCACAAAGAGTTTGCTGAAAGGTCAATATAAATTCTGCTCATAATCGTCGTTGTCGTCGTCATCATCATCATCATCGCCATCGTCATCGTTTTCACCGTCATAATAATAATAATAATAATAATAATAATAATAATAGTCCTCATCATCATCATCATCATCACCACCACCACTACCTTGATCATCAGCATTATTTTTATCATCAACATCATCATCATCACCACCACAACCACAATCATCATCATTATCATCGTCATCACCACCACCACTATCATCATCACCATCTTCAGCAGCAGTTGAGTATATTCAGTAGCAGCAACATCAACGTAATCCATATCAACATTATTATCATCATCATTTTCATCACATCATTATCAACAGACAGTATCATGGTTATTATTTATTATGAGTGAGTGAGCAATGTAGAAGACACCTTATCAAAAACACATAATGGATGTACATAGCAATGCTTTTGTTAATTTTGTTAAATCGCGCCGACATAGTTATGGTCATCTTAGCTTATTATTGATGGACTTATGTCTGGGTAAAAACACCGGAACCTCGCCACATGAAAGTTCTCACCCCGGCCAGGACTCGAACCGACGTGATAAAATGCTGGAGACTTCCAAGTCGGACAGAGCAATGTTATAAGATAACCTTAACATCTTTTAGCGGATCTACCTGTGTTGATTAACCAGAAACACCATTCGACCCCCACACGAGACCAGGCCGTTCAAAGGTCTGCTTGTTTCATTAAATCTGGACTCACTGTCATAAATTGTGGTTTGGCCGCATAGTCTGAGTACTGAAACAGATTCAATCTCCAGTTTACTTGATAAGAAACATAGCTCTATAGCGCCTGGGGTTTCCATGTTCTCAACACTCGACTTACCTCCGAAACGGCCTTGGCAGCACTATGTGCTGAGTGTCGGCCATCCAAGCGTGGGTTCGCGTGTTCGATACTCGTCGGATACATACTAAAGTTATAAAAATACGAGGGATGATCCAAAAGTTTTGTCACTGCCTCGCTAGCGCAATAATTTGACGTACAATTGTTTATTGATAATATATACAAATAGACAAACATGATTTCAGTTATATTCAACAATGATATTATAAGTTAAACCATTATAGCGCTCTATACCGATGTTTTGATAGACCCGCTACGGGTAGAAGTCAGTCTCGCCATGGAGACAACTACCCAATACTAGCAGGGTCTATTCCAATAAGTCGTTAAAGAGATACACGTAGTCACAAAATTTCTTCGACTGATACAATTGTGACTAAACATTTATTACTGCGAAATATGTAGTTTTTTGTCTGCACAATTAATTGTAATGAACAAGGTATCTGATAGAATCATCACATGACCCCATACATACATAATGAATGTATATCTATGTATACCTTGCCTGACTTTTTAATAAACCACCATTTTCTCTGTTACATATTATATATTTTTGGTGGTTTGTGTGGGACAAATACTTTATATGCGCATGTACTCGTGTTTTTCAGGTACAAAAAAGTCAAAATTAGATGTAAAATATGTCTCTAATAGGCTTCTATACCTACTGGCGACAAACCTGAATGGCTTGATGTGTCTTTTTTTGAAGCGGGCTTGTGGGATGGGGCGGGGTCTGTTTTTGAGTACAGCATGTGCGAAGCACTCTTAGCCCTGGTTAAGACAGTGGTGCAAAGTAAATATTTTGTGAAATATTTGACGTTTTTGATGTTGCTTTAGATAAACAGTATATAACATAGGATAAAGTCAAAACTATAAAATATATATCTTTGAACGACCACATGGGCTTACATTGAATACCTGGTTCAGTGTAGTGAGATAGCATTTTCTCATCATTTAGTTATCATTTTCATGAAAATAATATTTTACTTTGAGTTGATTTATCTGGCAACGTTAACACTTCCATGTATACAGCTTCCATGATACCTGATAAAAGTAGATTTTGGCGTGTTAATGCTATATATCGCCACCACATACCTGTTTTCCTAGTTTCACGATATCTTTAGTAGTTTCAAGAAAACAGTAAATACCAAGATAAGTTTCCAAGTTGTCATGAAAGTTAAAAGACCTCCACGATACCACTTACCTAAAGTTAGATTATATATTTAAATACATTTTCACATGAAGCAGATATAGTGTTGCTGTATACATATTTATATTCTTATTGAAAAGGTAAGTAATGGCTTACAGAAGGTATTAACATGAAGTGTACTGGTTTGATATTTATCCGACATAGTGGTAAGCAAAAGCCATTCGTGATACAAAATGTCTATTATGAAAACATTAAAAACTTTCATGATAATCAAATGACACTTACGTGACTATTTATTTGTTTGGTGGCGGAGATATGCCGCCATGGTGTATCCACTTTATGACATTCAGCTGACATTCTAAGGTCCTCGGCTGGGAATCATTCATACGGGATCAATCATTTAACCAAGAATAATTCTTTTGCACGAATGTCTTATCCTAAAATACCACACAAGCGTAAAGAATACTTGCAGACATGAAAAATGTATATTAGAAACACATTTTCACCATTACATTTGGCATTCAATTTGTTAGGCTCGAGCCATTATGTTGGTTGTGAAATCTAAGGTTTATTTGAAAGTGGAGGATAGAAGAATATACGTTGACAGATTGCAACAGCAAGCCAACAAGAGCTTTATCGGCTTTTCAAATAATCCTTAGAAGCATTTATTGTACATTATCTGAATTTATGCTAATGTGTAGTATATCGCTATGCTGAGTCGGTTTGATAGCCAAAAGTACATGTAATAGTTTTCAGGAGTATATTTAGTTTTTCTTTCATTTGTTGTTTTATTATACTTGTAGCCAAGCTTAGTCAAACTCACTAGATGTAAATGAAAATTACACGTTTTGTGTGTTTTGCGTTCGAGTTGGCTAGAAGCTATGCATACGTTTATCGTTTATTTCCATTGGAAATGTATCACCATATAAATTAGTTATAACTTTGAAATCAAATTTAGCTCAAATCATTCAATTAAAATTAATTCACAAAATAAAAATTAAAAATATACACATGTTTTATTCTTCATCTGGTAGAGTGGTGCAGACAAAAATGTAAAAGTGAAATGGTAGGAAGAAAAAAACTTGACCATTCGTGCCCATACCGGGATTCGAAACCCCAGTTTTGAAGCATTTTAACTCTAATTCGTCAGTTGGAGGTGCAGTGTTTCATTTGCCCTACCTTCATTGCCGTTTAACCTACATCAACTGAAATGCCAACAGCATCTAAGAATAGAAATCGAAAATATGTTGCAATCGTAAAATGTTGTGATATGCAACAGATATATGTTATACTGTTAAACCTTGTTGCAGTGCCATTATAACGCATTCAAAAACGAATTCGCTGAACAGAACCATTTGAGGTGTATGGTCCGCTTTTCTATTAACTAAGTAGAAAACCACAATATGTTTTATTGCTTGATCAGAGTAGAAACAGTTTGTATATCTCACAGCCTCGAGGGGCAAGGTAGGCAGATAGGTATTTACTCGGGTAGACCATGACTTGATTTCAAGTGAGCATTAAAGGACAATAAATCCTTGTAAAGCCAGAAGCAAGCGGAGTTTCGTGCGGTTGGGTCTGCAGTTTTAGTTTATTGTCTGCGTGTGGTACCAACAGGAAGAGCCAGTCTGTACACTTCGGCATTTTCTAGAACTTTTCCGTAGAAATGACCTAGATTAACCGAGTGTGGAAGAGCTCCAACTCCTAAGGTATAGTCTGATCGTGAATTTTGAGAATTCAAAGTTATTGTTCAAATCATTGTTAAAATACATTTGTTCCAGCGAAAATGTAAACTTCTATTGTTATAACATCAATGCTCATGTTATGTCAATGCACAAACCAATCCGACAAAATAGATGGCAACTGAAGGTGGTATCAGACAGTATGGACAAGATTTTTTTTCTCTCAAACAACCAAATAAATTATTGTTAACTGAAAATATCTCATGAAATGCTGTTTGTCGATGTCCTACATCTGTGAGAAAGGTGAAGGTTAGCACATCCCTCGTCATTACAAAGAGGTGTTTTCTATCTGAGACACGCAATCAATCAATACTTGGTTTTATTTACCCTCGCCCTAACTTTTGTTATAGGGCGAGCATTCATGTATAGGAGTTTAAAATGAAATATCAGAGTTTGTTTTAATTAATGGCATGAGGGTTGCCTTATGCCAGGAAGGTTCAGATAAATTAAGATTTAAAATATAAGGATGGTTTTTAGAGATACGGTGCACAGTTAGCTATTTTTATACTAAGAAAACCACATGATCAGTGACTTTTCAGAGCGCTTTTAATTATCATTCGGGTAATTCACTTTGAGTCGATATTTATTGATAGATTTGGACAGAACGAACATTTAAAGCGAACCGTTCACTATTTATACGTTCTAACACTTGAGGAAGTGTTCAAATTAGTTTTTATTTATAGTTTATTGCAGTTAAGAAAACGAATTTGTGTGGAAATAATCCTCAAAGTCTCCGAAGGGGTTTGGTTTTGTATTGGATATAGGCAAACTGACGGATATCGCCTTTAAATCTGCTTAAACAACAACAAATTATTAGCAAATAATTATATGAGATTATTATTTCGCCAAACACAATGATGCGACTTTGATAATACAATGTAATAATAATAATGTTTTATAAATATTCATCAGAGAACGAACACGCATTTTAAGCTATCATAAATGTATTGAAAGTATATGTTTAACAGTGTTTTGTTTTTGTTTGTTTGTTTTAACAAAGTATGGTAACGCCGTATTTGATGAAAATCATACAATACACGCCATGTTGACTAAAGCCGCCTTAAGTTGGTATCCGACAGTGTACCTATATCTAATTCTTGTAACAATATTTTTCAATGATTTCTGGGAATTGAGGCATAATGTCTGCATAAACTCGGTCTTTAGTCTAAATAAAGACGATTTTAACCACTTACAATATTGTGAGACAGAACAAATTGCTACAATCACTCTAAATATTAATTCTTTCCCAATCTATAAATAAGCAAGATAGTGTGCTAAAAATAGATACCGACGTCAGAGTGGACTAACCGGATGTTGATATAACATGGTCTTAAAAGTAAGCTGTCACTGGGTTTCGTCTCTTTAAAATAGCTATCTATGCAGCGTGGTTCAAATAGGAAAGACACTTTGCAATGACAAGACGGGGTTTATGCGTCACTGTTCACACACAGATCTAGGACATCAAGGAACAACATATTGATGGATCTTTTCATGTAACAATGGCTTACCTTAAGTTATATCTTAAACGTTCATGTAACCTAAAACGTATAATACGGTCCCATCATTTCTATTAATACCTTCACGGAAACGTGCAATATAGTATATCATACGAAAAAATATGTTAAGCTTAAGAGTATATAATATTCCACAATAAAAAAATCTAATTATTTCACAATTCAAAACGTCATTTCCGGTTTACACGTCAAGTTCATTATGCGCAGCATTGTATGTAGTTTGAGAGATTATCTAATTCATTTCTTCTTACGTCATCTACGGACTGAAAATAACATTCTTAAGAAAATAACAATGACATTTGTATATTCTAAGCACATGCTATGAGAGACTGATACTACAGAAGAAGCACTCGCGCAATTCACTTGTGATAGGACAAAACGCCCTCAGCTGCAGATAGCAGGTCTAACGTATATTTAGCGTATGGTATCAGCCGGAGAGCCGTTGTGTTGTTCAGCTGAGCCTGCTAAGCACTAATTTAAAAAAGAAAGCCGTATGCAAATATTGTATACTCGGATCAGTCAGCAACCAATGGTGTTGCACTATTTGCTGACACGTCTTATTAAGTCTGTGATTAAGTTTGCGTATTGCCAATTGTAGCAGGTCCAAGGTTAAACACTTTTCTTTGGAATGCCAGCGTCTTCTATCAGTTGTCTGAGGTTACGGTTGTGGCAGAGAAGCTTTTCTAACGACCTTGATAAAACTACGATAATGAGCCATATTTCCCTGTATTTCCTCATTCGTTCCCTCACTTGATCTGTTTTTGTAATTGCCAGATACCGTACGAAGCAACTGTTTTATTTACAGCTGTGTATTTTCCTCATTATCTTGGTTCCTTTTAGAAATGTCAAATAAAGGTTGTATGCTAGAACTTTTACCAGGATGTGGCTTCTCGCCATGTAGCGCCTTTGGCTTTATCGTTGGTCCAAACTACTCCACGGTGTCCGAAACATTGACTAAAGTACATGTCGTCAGAAAGTGCTATGTATTAATTTTAAAAGTTTTATCCGAAAGTTTGGACACATTTCTTGTTCTCTCATGCAACCAAATCCCACCCACGCAGCACAGTATGTGTTTAAACTAAGCAAACCAGGTGAGCACTGTATCCGACAGTTTGGACCAAAGTTTCCTTCATAAAACTACCAAATAAATTATTGTTACGTGAACAGTTCTCGCAAAACGCTGTTTATTGATGTCCTACACATGTGTGGAAAGTGAACTGTAACGACATAAACGTCATAACAAAAATGAGTTTCCTATCTGAGACACGCTGCACAGTTAGCATTTTTACACTAAGACCACTAATGTTTTAGCTCCTTCACGTCATCCGCTTTGATGTCGATGTCTGTTTTAGCAGGAATCCCAAGCGTTCTTATTTATAGATTTAAAAAAGAATGAACATTATAGTGCTGATTAACGAGTTTTACTGCCCTAAAATTGAGATACTGTTGAAAGTCGTCTAAGCTTAGATTAGACAATCCTCTTTCTGCAGAAACTATGCACCAATACTCCCAAGCAGAGGTTAGATATTGTTTCCTGTCTTTAACCTAGGCAGACTGTAAGATACCACTTTAAGACAGATACATTATCATCCGGGTAATCAGCTCTGACGTAGATATCTATTTTTAGTGAAATCCAATTCGTGCTTGTTAATGGATTTAGAAATTATAAACATTTAAAACAATGTCACGATTTGTATTGTCTTACAAATCATGTAACTTTCAAAATCGACATCGTTACACTAAAGAATACGTTTATGCAGATATATAGACTAAATTCCCCCAGACAGAGGCAATATATTGTTACATGTATTTATTAAAGGCAGTTTGTCGGATACAACATTTAACAAGTGGAAAAAAGACATAAAAGAAAAAATAACGTAAGTGATACATAAGTATCCGACGAACGTAATTTTATTCTTATTTTACGTAGGCTAATAAATGTTCCCTCTGTGTGCTTGCAAAGTTGATATCAGTTTAAGCAAAATGCTTTTCAGTAGAACATATTCACTTATTATGTCCAATTTATGTTTTGTTTGAATTACTGCAATATTGCTGATTTTGAAGGCTGACACGATGACAGTCAATAACGCTGATGTGGTAACTGTAATAAGAAGTTAATCTTAGTATATCAAGCCAAAATCTGGTACGGAACCCTTCATCACAGTTACCTTAAGCACGCATTCCGTCCGTCCAACTGAAGACATGTTTCCTGGCAATCTACGCTAAAATGCATAAGAAAATATCAAGAAGTGGGACACAAATTGACGGATTACTGCAACAAGCCAACAGCAAATTGATTTGCCTTACACACTTTTAGGAGTGTTCTTTTTGAATGAAAAGTTTGTCATATGAGTTATTTTCACAGTCAATGAAATCGTAACAAAAAAGCATATTACTGTTACCGAGGAGCTCAAGTTATGTGTCATTTTTACGCATTTTATGCATGCAAATAACATTTCATAATCTTCCTTATGATATGGTTTGTAAATATAATATCAGAATCACTAGAGTCGAAAAACATTAAACAGTCCGCATAGAACGTCAATATGTCGGATAGCGACGGAAAGAGCCTATGTGATCAGAGTGAGTATGTAGCGGCAATTTCACGCAATTCAACGTAACATAATGAGTGCGTTTATCCACAATCCGCGCTATGTTTACACTGACCGCGGTCAATGGCCGTGGTTGCTGTACCAGGTTCGTTGTCCGGTTGGTAGGTAGGTGTGATGGTTCGTCGAAGAAGATTGTAAAGTAGCTGATGAGTGAGGCTCTCATATAGATAACCCTATTCTTAGACATACTACTTGTTTAATGGGGATAACCGACTGTTTATCTATATCAAATGCAAGAAACTGTATTTTTCCACTGTTTCTGGAAATATATACATAATTTCTGGATACACTCATACTTAAGTCCAAGTAAAGACGGTTTGGAACACTGCATTGTAAGACACTATAAATTGTGAAACAAATAACTCTGTTCATTCTTTCCAAATCTATAAATAAGCTCGATAGCGATCTCAGCTAAAAGGCATCGACGTCGTCGGACTACTTGGATGTCAATATTTATAACTTATTATAAGCGACCTCAAAAGTGAGTTGTCACATGGTTTACTTAGTTTAAAAATAGCTTTCTCTGCAGCGTGGCTTAGATAGGAAATACCTGTTTGCAATGACGAGTGGAGACTTAATGCTTGGCTGTTCACACAGACCTAGGGCATTATTAACGACATTTTGCAGGACCTTTTCATGTAACAATGAATTATTTGGCTATTTGGTAAAAACTGAACAAAACTGTCATATACATATTTCAAACTAAATACCTGGACCCATCCCTGGTGTTTAGCATAACATGTAATAGTCTACACATAAAGATTTTATAAGATTTCCGTTACATTTTCTGAATAGTGTGTAGATAGCTAACCGCATACGGTGAGTATTTCACGTGAAATTCCACTCTAATTTCTCACAGCCACAAGTTTTCTTGGTTGCCCGGGTAACAGCAACTAGCGGCGTTTGGTTCCTATCTGATTGTTATATCAACCGTTATCTCACAACATACAAGAGCGTATGATAACAGCCAAAGAAACGCTTCCTTGATGGATCTAACATACAACGTAAGGCTCCCACGCATAATAAATCCGCAGCCATTGTACTTCAGCTATATTTCATTACAGTTAAATAAAACACAGGTGTTATATTGCAAACCTTGTAGTTTCATGTTTGTCTCAATTTTATCACAATTTGCCAGTAAGTAGTAACTGTTCTTTGTGCCTTTCATGGCCTTTAACCCAGAAATAAGTGTATACAATAACCTCTTGAATGTAAAAGAAAAAAAGGTAATGCTCAAATACAATTAAGATATATGTGTAAACACGGACCTTGTCAGAACAGTATGCGGTTTAGAAAACATATACCACTATCACACCATCCTGGATAGCATTACCACTTCCGACCAAAGGGAGCAGTTCGTTATAGATATTTTTCCCCTCAGAACTTTTAAAGGTGTCACGAAGATAAATATGTCAATTAAGGAAAGCTGCTTATATTAAATACACGTTATTTGGAATAAAAGATTGTGTCACTCATTCTATCCTGCATCCTGGTCATGATCGCCAGGAAATCATGTATATTTTATAAGTGGAGTAAGACTCCGGACAATAATCCGGGTAGAACAACCGAGGCACCGCAGATAATCTGGTAATACGTCCCGACCGGAACTCGAGCCCACGCGACGATAGGCTGTCGTCTGTATACCGCATGGATATTCCTAAGAAGTGTGTTGGCAATGTTTGATTGTTTGGCGCCTTACTTGCTGGCCTGTCAACGTTGTTCACATTTTGCAATTGTGCTGGATCGGCTAGAATTCGCGGTATTTGAAACAGTCTACGGTCACATCTCTCTCTCTCTTTCTCTCTCTCTCTCTCCATCTCTCTCTCTCTCTCTCTCCATTCCCCTCTCTCTCCCCCCCCCTCTCTCTCTCTCTCTCTCTCTCTCTCTCTCTCTTTCCCTCTCGTCAAAAATTCTATCCTGCGATTGCTAGAGCTATGTTATTAAAATGTGCAATTACTATACACCCAATTACTATACACCCTTTTCTTAAATTGAATATGTGATGTTACATGTGTGTGTTATCAAGGCCCTTTAAATTGGTAACCGACCGTTTTGACTATTTATTCTTTCATGCAACCGAAGCAATTATCTTTCAGTGAAAAGATCACGAAAAAATGCTGTTTACTGGTACCCTTCGTTCACGTAAAAAGGAAAATATAAAACACACCACTTGTCAGTACAAATATGTATTTCCTATATGAGCCACGTTGCATAATAAGCTATCTTTAAACTTAGAAAACCACATGACCGCTTACTTTCGAGATTATGTTGCATGATTATCGAGGTAATCAGCACCGACCTCGATATCTATTCCTTAGCTAATATCCCAGCGTGCTTATTTATAGATTTGGTAATAAAAGATATTTTAAGCAATATATCTCAAGATTTCTATTCTCTAACTACTAGGGGAATTTTATAACCAGCCTTTATCGAAAATATAATCCGGCAATTATACACACATTCCACAGAATGGTAAGATATGTCACATGTATCCGATATAGATAAACTGTTGGATACCAACTTTAAATCTTGGCTTTTACTATCAACAGTCGTTTGTCCGGATCCACGTGACACGTTTATTAAACTAGAGATTTGTAAAGCAAATGTTTTCTCACCGGGATTTATAACAAGATCGTATGTTCATGGCATCAATAAAACAAGAAATATCGGGGCGCCCGTTGCGTAGTGTCTACCACTTGTCTACGATTTGTATCTCCTCTGACTGCTTAGCCTCTCTCCGCGTGGGTTCGAGTTCCGTTGGGGACAAAGGACTTAAGGTGGGAAGGTCTTCCAGCTGACGTGTGGTGCGCCGATGGTTCTACCCAGACACTAATGTGGAGTCTTCCTCCACCACATTGCTGGACGTTGCTATAATGATCATAATTGGTCGCTGCTAAGTATTTCAAAAACAAAACAAAAATATCTTTTAAAAATATTGGTGTGGAATTAGTTGGTAGAATTTATTGATAATCCAATTAATTGATCTATTTTCAGAAAACGAGTTTCTTCAACCTCACGTGTTTATAAAAACAATTCACTAGTTCCATTTCCGTCTTTTATTTTAAAACGTCCCACATAATTGGCACTTACGGAATCAAGTGATGTTTATGCATCAAGAATTTCAAGTCTAAAGGATTTTTTTATTGTTTATTACATTAGTAACCATTTTTTTTAAATGTTACATGTACTCTATGGGAACGTTTAATTGGACAACCAGTAATATGGTGTTACCTGCAATTTCTAACAATGGGAGTCGCTCTGATATTTATTTGACAGATATTGTTTGAACCTTCCGATTATCATAAAGACTGACTGATACTATAAACTGTGCAGATTGATAGAAGTGTTTTGGACGGCACCCAGCACCCTTGAATACTTATTCCTCAGTTGAAATTGAAAATAAGTGAATGGAAGAATGTTAGAATAATGCGCCCGCCCTTTGTATAGTAAGCAATTGTACTGTTACTGCCAAAAATGAATAACGATTCTAATTACCTGTCCATAAACACTCTGTCAGAATCTTTATAATTCCCGATCTTCATTAAAAGAAATGGTGAACGTCTGAATAGAATGCTGTACAATGCATTAAAGCCAACATTTAAACATCGACGGATACCCACGCTCGACTTTTCCGTTTTACTACATTTGTCGACCGTGGGCTTATTGGTAAATTTCTGTCTACTTATCGAACTGAATAGAACAAGAATCGGTTAATCATAATACTGCTTACAAAATCCATACTCTTCAGCGTGGAGACTAGAAGTATAACAATGACGTCGCCATTTTTACAAGTCTGTCGAAACAATGAAACAACGAGCTTTATCACTGAAATCTTCATCGGATTATGAAGTGACCAATGAAATATCATTACCAGAAACGGCGAACAGTGAACTAAATACCCCACGGGCTGGAGATTAACTGAATGGACTGGTCGTGGGTGTCCGAAGATGACATTTAAAGAGAAGTGATCAGGTCTATAAACTATAGCGTAAATTAATACACAATACATGACTTGTGGTTTCTAACTTACAACTTTTGTTCCATTATATGTATTGAACTATTGACGATAAGCGGTAATTCGTATATGTACCTGATTAAAACAACAACAAGATAAACGAACATCGTAGCACAAACGTGCAGCACGGATACATAGAAAGCCGAAAGGAATGATCTTTAATCAGGCAATCTAATTCGAAGTGTTGCCATCAGGTAAGATAGCCAATAGAGAGTTAAAAACTCCTTGTAACCTGCATGTCTTGATTCTTTCGGACAAGAAAACAAAAACCTTCAAGATTGAAATAATCTGTAAATATTTAGGAAATAATACCTGTTATCATACCCAGTTCTTTGTCTCTTGTACACTTCTTGAAGAAAGCTTCACCCCACCTTGTGCACGTTTAATAGGAACAGTACTGCATATGATGTTGTCTGGAATTTCTACTAATGGAAGACGCTCTGAAATTCATTCGGGCTGACATTGCTTCAGCGATTATTAGGTAGGTCAAAAATGGGCAGTGTTCGTCTTTCTTAGAGTATGATATATCAAGCTTCACTCTTTTCATTTTATCTGAGTGTCAATGAGTAGATGGTTTGCTCCAGCCCACAACTTACAACCGCTAAAATCGGCAGGTAATGATATATATCACCTTACCATTATGTCCGACTTGTTTATTCTTGTAGACTAATTACGTTATTCACGAACGTGATTTCTTTTTTTTAAAAAAGACGAAAATACCTAGACGAACTTGTTACGTCTATCAACATATTTTTTTGTATTTTGTATTCTTCCTGACGTAAAAAACACGTTTTTGCCTTCACGGCCTTGTGTTGGCAACTGCTAGAATCTGCGTTTTATAATGGCATTTTTTATTTCTGGATCTGTCATCCAAACCAGATCTGTTTTGTAAACGCCCTCTTCCTAAAAGACGTGGCGTTAATTAACATCAACTGTTATATGTTAGCATGAAGAAATACAATTCTTATATGCACCATATAGAAACCGACATATTGCATAATAATAATAATAACAATAATAATAATAATAATAAATAATAATAATAATAATAATAATAATAATAATAATAATAAAATTATAATAATAATAATAATAATAATAATAATAATAATAATAATAATAATAATAATAATAATAATAATAATAATTTAAGCGCAGCGGAAATACATTATCTAGTTTTACAATCTAAAAAGTGTAAACATAAACAGCAACATACACAAGGCTATTTGGTGCTAACGGCCATTTATTCTAAACGCTGTACACATGTACAGCGACACAAGCACAATACATTTGAAGGTAACGGTATTGCATTTTAATGAAATCATGTACATGTAAACCAATTTACGCTCGGGGCAGTTGGAACTAACGGTCTTGCATTTTAAATACTGTATACATGTACATCAATATACACACGGGGCAGGTGAAACTAACGGTCTTGCATTTTAAATACTGTATACATGCACATCCATATACACACGGGGCAGGTGAAACTAACGATCTTGCATTTTAAACACTGTATACATGTACATCAATATACACACGGGGCAGGTGAAACTAACGGTCTTGCATTTTAAATACTAAATACATGTTCAACAATATACACACGGGGCAGTTGGAACTAACGGTCTTGCATTTTAAATACTGTATACATGTACATCAATATACACACGGGGCAGGTGAAACTAACGGTCTTGCATTTTAAACACTGTATACATGTACATCAATATACACACGGGGCAGTTGGAACTAACGGTCTTGCATTTTAAACACTGTATACATGTACATCAATATACACACGGGGCAGGTGAAACTAACGGTCTTGCATTTTAAACACTGTATACATGTACATCAATATACACACGGGGCAGGTGAAACTAACGGTCTTGCATTTTAAACACTGTATACATGCACATCAATATACACACGGGGCAGGTGAAACTAACGGTCTTGCATTTTAAACACTGTATACATGTACATCAATATACACACGGGGCAGGTGAAACTAACGGTCTTGCATTTTAAACACTGTATACATGTACATCCATATACACACGGGGCAGGTGAAACTAACGATCTTGCATTTTAAACACTGTATACATGTACATCAATATACACACGGGGCAGGTGAAACTAACGGTCTTGCATTTTAAACACTGTATACATGTACATCAATATACACACGGGGCAGGTGAAACTAACGGTCTTGCATTTTAAACACTGTATACATGTACATCAATATACACACGGGGCAGGTGAAACTAACGGTCTTGCATTTTAAACACTGTATACATGTACATCAATATACACACGGGGCAGTTGGAACTAACGGTCTTGCATTTTAAACACTGCATACATGTACATCAATATACACACGGGGCAGGTGAAACTAACGGTCTTGCATTTTAAATACTAAATACATGTTCAGTAACACAATGACAAGGCAATTAAAGCCAACAGTATTGCATCCTTAAAGATGTAAATGTGTAAAGCAACAAACGCTCGTGGCAATTGAAGGTAACGGTCTTGCATTCTAAAGGATGTAAACGCCTAAACCAACAATCGCCCGGGGTAATTGAAGCTAACGGTCTTGCATTCTAAAGGATGTAAACGCGTAAACCAACAATCGCCCGGGGTAATTGAAGCTAACGGTCTTGCATTCTTACAGATGTTAATGTGTAAAGCAACAAATGCACGAGGCAATTGAAGGTAACGGTCTTGCATTCCAAAGGATGTAAACGCGTAAAACAACAAACGCACGTGGCAATTGAAGCTAACGGTCTTGCATTCCAAAGGATGTAAACGCGTAAAACAACAAACGCACGTGGCAATTTAAGCTAACGGTCTTTCATCTTTGAAGATGTAAATGTGTAAAGCAACAAATGCACGGGGAATTTGAAGCCAACGATCTTGAATTCTGAGAGATGTAAGCTCGTAAAGCAACAAACGCCCGGAGCAATTGAAGCTAACGGTCTTCTGTTCTTAAAGATGTAAATGTGTAAAGCAACAAACGAACGAGGCAATTGAAGCTAACGGTCTTCCGTTCTTAAAGATGTAAATGTGTAAAGCAACAAACGCACGTGGCAATTGAAGCTAACGGTCTTCCGTTCTTAACGATGTAAATGTGTAAAACAACAAACGAACAAGGCAATTGAAGCTAACGGTCTTGCACTCTTAAGGATTTAAACGCGTAATCCAACAAACGCACTGGGCAATTGAAACCAAGGGTCTTGCAGTCCTTAAAGTTGTAAACGTGTAAAGCAACATACATATGGGGCAATTGAAGCTGACGGTCTTGTATTCTAAACACTGTATACATGTACAGAATGCAAGAATGGACAATGGAAGCTAACCGTCTTGCATTCTTAAAGCTGTGAACGCGTTAAGCAACACACGGATGAGACAGTTGAAGCTAACGGTCTTGCATTCTTAAAGATGTAACAATGTAAAGCAACATACACACGGGGCAGTTGCATCTAACGGTTTTACATTCTAAACACTGCAAACACACCACACAAGCACGTGCCAATTGAAGCTAGCGGTCTTGCATTTTAAACAATGTAAAAATATACATCAATATACGCATATTAAAGAAAAGTTTCTTATTTTTTCAGCACACCTTCGCTTACTTCTTTAAAAAAACATAAAACTGAAAAGTGAAAATAGCATTTATGTAATGGTTCCCATTGGACAAAAACTTGTTTGCCCACCTCTCTTTTCTGCTATGAAATTCTGTCAGACATAAAGAGTGAACATCATGTTATTATAACATGAAAAATACTAAATATTTTTGCTAGGGTATGTATTCAAATTTCTGGCCCCAGAGAAGCCTCATCTCTTGCATTACAAGGGTTTACCACTTAATGAGGGATATAAATATTAATTATACAATCTCAAAGTCGCGGTACATTGGATCTTAGTAAGCCCATAGAAATAATCATCAATGATTTACGTGTAGGGAAACTTATTCTTTGAATGATACACGTCATGCCAAAATATATTAGAATGCACCGCAATGCGGTTAGTTAGAACATGGCCTTGGGATCCAGTTTTCAAGCTTGGATCCCGGGAAAGTGTCCAAGATGTAGGTCACATGTAGATTGCTTACTTCCTCGTGATGTTTAGATTGTTGTCAGTATTGTGCAACACTTACAGACTTGATGGCTACAGCTGTTGGTGTAAAAAACAAAAACAGATAGCTCGTCATTTGCCAGAAGAAGTGTTGTTTGTCTCACCATTATCGTATATCATAACGTCATTGCAGCATTTCGGTCGTTTTGTTAGATGTTCAGCATTTCGCTCAATCGAAACTCCTCGGGTAATTCCGTCATCGGGACAAACATCCAATCGGAACACCTCGGATAATTCACAAATCATCTCTCGGATGTATGTAGGAAGTCGGATCACATCGGCCCCTAAATGGGATTACTTTTGAGACAGACGTCGAAACAGAGATGGCAGCTCGGGGTGAAGGCTCACTACAGTACGATGCCTGTAAAACTTCAATTTGTGGCAGCTTCAATTTAACTCATCCAATCAACCAGCGCAGCAGACACGCAGCTGTCAAACCGTGGCATTGTTTATGTTTTGTGCGAACTACATTTCAGGCATATTCATCGAAAAGATCGTGATTTCAGTAAGTATCATTACACCAGATACGTCCGAGTGATGACCGTCCCGAAAACGGAATTACCGAGGAGATCCGATTGCCATTGGATGCATCTGGTGCAAAGGTACAGAATCACGATCGTTCTGATCGCTAGAAGAAGAATACGCTTGAAAATGTTTTTCAGAAAGCGATAGGTGTAGTGTATAGGATTATTTCATCCTCTTTAATTTCATTCATCAATTTAACACGTTTATCTGCTAGAACAACAACTGTTACTGCATTTTCAACAGATAAAACATTTGTCTTAGTTGTTTTATTGACGTCATTGGCACCGACATGGTTACTTTTGCCGAGTCTTCCTATTATACATCCGAGAGATGATTCATGAATTATCCATGGCGTTCCGATTGCATTTTTGTTGCACCATACAAGAGGTATTGTGTTGTCTTGTATCGTAAGTGTCTTTCATTCTTTCGGTAGAGAATAGCATGATTTAAAATCTGAATTTCGATCAATAGGTACAATGCTTTTTCTTAAGTAAATGGAAGTTATATTAAATAATTTATATTAAATAATATATATAAGTGTATACGGATACGTGACGGTGACGTATATGACGTCAATTTCAATGAATATTTTGAGGTGAAAAAATACTGAAATTGATTTACGAGAGCGGTTACAACCGGTTCGATCTTGAATGGAAAAAACCCAATGTGGCTGTTTGTGATTTTTCATGTGTTAAATTTTCATTTACGTACAAGAACTAAAAACAAAATATGAACAAAAGCAATTATTTCGCCATATGAGGTCGACATGTTTTATAAAAACCAGTTTTCTGTTATTTTTATTAGGTTCTAAACTCTTTTATGCAATGCAATATCCTTTAACACAACCATCTATCAAATAAACCTAACATCGTCTGTCAATATGTGCACACTGACACCGAAACATCAATTGTCGTACGTAGCAGAGATGTGAGAAAGACGATCAGATGTAATTTGACAGAAAAGACAGTCACTCTGGGTTAATGAGTAAAGATTGCAGTTCGAGCTATAAGGTGTGAAAATACAGGTTCACACTCTGTTCGGATTGGCAACCAGATTGACTGTTCGAGCTACAGGTAGTACTAGCGATCCCGTGGTAATTTATATAAAACAAAGGCAGACTGCATGGACCGGTAGTTTTGTTCGACCGATCCGTTTATTTTACCGATCTGGTGTTCGAGCGAACGGTGTTCTACTGCATGCATGCATACACACACACACACACACACACGCACGCACGCACACACACACACACACACACACACAAACATACACACACACACATACACACACACATACACACACACCACACACACACACACAAACATACATATGCCGTTCGCTCGAACAATGGATATATATATATATCGTTGGTTAAAAATACCTCGTTAAATATCTGTATACTGTATTAATGAAGATGTGTCAAACAAAGGACAATTAACAAAAGTTAGAAAGTTTTTTTCTTTGTTTAGCATAAACACGCCTTTACAAACATATTAATGTAGATCCATGGTAGGAGAAAAACTAAAATATGTTTACAGTATGTTTATTGTATATATACTCAGCTATTAAATTAGATTAATTATGATTTTATTAGCAATAAAATACAAGTCGTAAAACATAGCTCATCTTCTTAATAGTTTATACATAGTCTATATACAAATGTTTTATGTTGTACCTTCAGGCTAACCAGGGTCATTAAATTACAAGAACCGTTCAATGTCGTCATTGTAGCATTCGGATCGCCTTGGCAATTCTACTTCCAGAAATAGTTCTTTTCCTACCCGTACGGAAAGGTCCGAAAGACGTTGCGAATGTCGTTACAGCAGTAATGCGGCTGAAAACCTCGAGGTGGGAGACTCATAAATCAAGCCCACGTGGATTTATCATTAATAATCACTATGGCAACAAAAGCCAGTATCTGTATTTCAGATATTTTAATGAGACAGTTCAGCTGTTCTGGATTACAAGAAAAGTAAACTTGAGCCTACGAATACTGCTTTTCAGAACGAAGAATCGGCACTGGAATACTTTATACGTTAAACCTACCCTCATAATTTATCTTTCTGTGAGTTTCTGAATGACGGGGTAGGGAGCAGGTAAAAATAATAATCCGGACGTACTTAAATACCCCCTCCCACACATACTTCCACGCATTAGGAACACCTCGGTTATTTTACAACCAGAAATGTGTACGAAGGAGCCGAAGGGGTGGGAATTAACTTCCTCAAGCAGATGAATGATTTCATATGTCAAATTGCATTTGTTGGACTCGGTTAAACTATCCCGAGGAATTCTAAGACTCAGAATAGATTCCGAATCGGTTAATTCCACAGAGTCGACCCTCTGGCTAGAGACAGGAGACATGATTGAATTATAACAGCGTTAGTATACTCTTGGGATATTTATATGTAAACATCTTTTACAGAAGGAATTAAGTAAAATCATAAGATTGATTTGTTTTTAATCTACATCTGGACTTAAAATGAAAAGTTTGGCAATGCCAACAAAAATAAATATCGTAAAAGGATTGTGGAAAGTTATTATAACGACTCTCATGAAACCAACAGATAAAAAGTTACAGAAAAATGTTTGCGCCAATTTATCATAACTGACGCACTTTATCAAGTGACGCAATGTAGCTCTAGCATTTAAATGGTGCATATTGTACAAGTATCTTTTTTCGTTGGCATAGATGGGCATGTGTCATCCTAAATGTAAACATGGAAGCCAAAAAAGAAATTGAAGATTTGTTCTGCCAAATAATTCCAACATGTTTTTATAAACATTCAATCAAAATACAGTCTTAAAGAATATATGCACGGTAACTTATCATGAATGGATTAAAATTTAAAATACCTTAAACAGGTTCGATGAAGGGCAACACAATTAGGCGAATTTTCAACTAGGAATGAATATGTTTAACGGTCTAAATAACGGCAGTATAGTCTCTTTTTTGATTTCCGGTGTTCATTTTGTCAGAATCATTTCCCACTTTGCAACGTACAAAATAAATGGGTTTGAAAATGTACGACATTTTCTGTCAAAAGGTAATCATGACGTCATAATGTCATTGTCAGGAAGATACTGTAAAAAAATATTATAAGTATTAGGGATGTAAATCGAATACTAAAACTATATTCAAATATTCGTTAAGTATATTCGAATCCTGTCGACAATTTCAGTAGACATTTCCAGTAAATCCATACAGGTATGACTAAAAGTGCTCTGCAACAGATGAAATTTACCGACATTTTTCGCTGGAGGTGTCGACAGGGCAAACCGACTATAATTTTATGCGAAAGCTAAGAGTGTTATATTAGTATATGCATCCTTTAACATAGTGTTTTTAAATTAAAACTTACTGACTACCACATTCAGATACCACATTAAATGCGTATATAAAAACTTTTCATCTTTGACATCACAACTTCTGTTTTAGTTGTTCCGTGATAAATGTCCTGTAACAAAAAATAAACACTGAACTATAATACGGAGAGGTGAGGGCAGATCCAGGATTTTTTTTCAGGGGATGTGAAGGGTAGGTGTCCTAATTGAGCGAGCACTGTAGCCGGGCTAAGAGGGGTCCAGAAAACTTTTGCAATGTAGTAGCCAAATAGTGCCATTTACTACATTTAAGAAGCTGCTAGAAACTTTTCCATGAGCTTAAACTGTTTGTACTCTCCATGGCAAAGATAATGTGTTAACATGTAGAATCCAAATAGTGCCATTTCCTGCATATGCTAGACAGACCTTCATACAAAGTATCTTTACACATATAATTGATGCTACTACTAGTGTCATTAAGATATGACACACGCTGAAATGTTAAAAAATACAATTTCAGCGACCCCCCTCCCGCCCACCCGCGATGGATCCGCTCCGAAATCTGTATTTTATCAAATTAGGCTTTTCGGCGTCCTTTATCCATTTGCATGTGCTGCCCCGTGTTGCAGTATTTTGTTATTTTTAAATGTAATAATAAGCTAAACTACAAATGAATATCAACCTATTACCTTCTCACCAACTTCAAGGGCAAGACTTAAAAGCCCATTAAACCAATGCTGTGCGTGTTTTTCACTATCTGGTTAATATTTTCCTAAAGTACTGCATTCAAACTAAGCATCGTCGCATTATATATTCCAGCCAGTCATTCATTTACCCTAAGCTTCACTTCAGGGGTGGATCCAGAAAATTATGGTGGGGTGTGGGTCGTGGTTGGGGGCGCGGTATGAATCAAGATCCATTCAGCTTTATCGCAGTGAATACTAGATATATATGCACAGTAAGGGACCCTAACTTAGACCTAAACAAACAACAAACAAAAAATTTCTTTAAAAGCTTAGTATTTTTTAAGCTTAAATGTATGTGTTTTCACAACTCTAATCTATTACCTGGTTGGTGGAGGATGCATCCCCCATTCCCTCCCCTGGATTCATCCCTGCTACACTTCTTCTTCACATTTTATAAAGACTTATCTACAATACTTCCCATTGACTAATCAACATAACACCACCTATCATGACCACAAAAATTTGTCCATTAACAACGTGCTGCACGTGTTTTTCCAGGCGGTAACGCAGGTATCGGCCGTGCCACTGCCACAGAGCTGGCCCGACGGGGAGCCCGGGTGATTCTGTGCTGCAGAGACAAAGTGAAGGGCGAAGCCATCTCTCACAAGATCCGGCTCAAGACTCACAACCAGGATATCTACCCGTACGAACTTGACCTGGCGTGTCTCGCCTCCATCAAGAACTTCGCCGAAGAGTTTAACCACAGAGAGCCCACACTGCACGTGCTTATCAATAATGCAGGTATGTCAAGGTCATCTAGCGGGGGTCATGTGACTATTGATGAAAATTGACTAAATGCGCAATTTTACCTTAAGTAAGCGTATTATATAGTATTATACGTATGTTTGTGCATAATTTGTAATAGATCTATATCGGGATGACACCAACAATTTATTTCATAATTACTAAATAAGATAATGTTCTCAATTTTCAAGAGAAAATGACCATTGTCGAGTTTGTTAGTGTTTTTTTTGTTTGTTGTTGTTGTTGTTTTTGTTGTCTTCTGGCATGAGTTACCAGACGACAATGTTTAACCTTTTAGCTTAAAAGTTGTTACCTGTTCGGATTCAGTT
This sequence comes from Sinonovacula constricta, assembly GCA_007844125.1. Lineage (NCBI taxonomy): Eukaryota > Metazoa > Mollusca > Bivalvia > Cardiida > Solecurtidae > Sinonovacula > Sinonovacula constricta. The sequence goes on from CM017571.1 coordinate 31,711,641, forward strand.
GATGTATGCTAGCAAATACGATCTAATTAGCAGAGGGATGTACGATGCTAATCATATTCAAAATATGCTACACTGTGTTTTACGTGGACTCAATGATGTATGTATGGGTTTGGTAATTAATAGGGCGATAAAAGTGATTCTCTATCCTTTCCAGCCTATCTGGGCCCTAAGGCGATCACTGAGGACGGTTATGAGCGATCCTTGGGAGTCAATTTCCTAGGTCACTTCTACCTGACCCGTCTCCTCAGGGACAAACTAAAGCGAAGCGCCCCCAGTCGGGTGATCAACGTCATCTCAGATAGTTACAGGTTAGTTCCATCATTGCAGAGCCACCTTCATAGTTACACCGTTAGGATGCCACTGTCATAGTTACATCAGTAACATTGCCACTATCGTAGAAACATCAGTTACAAGGCAGCAGCAACTAGCACAGTTACATATACAGAGTTACTGTGCCACTGTCATGGTTACATCAGTAACATTGCCAATATCACCAGTTGCAGTGCCACTATGAGAGTTACATCAGTTAACGTGCGACTATAATAGTTACATCAGTTACAGTGTGACTATCATAGTTACATCAGTTACAGTGTGACTATCGTAGTTACATCAGTTACAGTGTGACTATCGTAGTTACATCAGTTACAGTGTGACTATCGTTGTAACATCAGTTACAGTGTGACTATCGTAGTTACATCAGTTACAGTGTGACAATCGAAGTAACATCAGTTACAGTGTGACTATCGTAGTTACATCAGTTACAGTGTGACTATCGTAGTTACATCAGTTACAGTGTGACAATCGAAGTAACATCAGTTACAGTGTGACTATCGTAGTTACATCAGTTACAGTGCCCCTATCATAGTTTCATCAGTTACAGTGTGACTATCGTAGTTATGTTACACTATCACATCAATATCAATTGCAGTGCCACTATCATAGTTACATCAGTTACAGGGCCACTATGGGAGTTACATCAGTTACTTTGCCTCTATCATAGTTACAATAGTTACAGTGCCACTATCATAGTAACATCAGTTACAGGGCCACTATGGGAGTTACATCAGTTACTTTTGCCTCTATCATAGTTACAATAGTTACAGTGCCACTATCATAGTTACATTAGTTACAGTGCCACTATCATAGTTACATCAGTTACAGGGCCACTATGAGAGTTACACCAGTAACATTGCCTCTATCATAGTTACAATAGTTACAGTGCCACTATCATAGTTACATCAGTTACAGGGCCACTATGAGAGTTACACCAGTTACATTGCCTCCATCATAGTTACATTAGTTACAGTGCCACTATCATAGTTACATCAGTTACAGGGCCACTATGAGAGTTACACCAGTAACATTGCCTCTATCATAGTTACATTAGTTACAGTGCCACTATCATAGTTACATCAGTTACAGGGCCACTATGAGAGTTACACCAGTTACATTGCCTCCATCATAGTTACATTAGTTACAGTGCCACTATTATAGTTACATCAGTTACAAGAACACTATCATAGTTGCATCAGTTACAGTGTCCCCGTCATACTTACATCAGATTGTACTGACATCAGCTACAGCGCCACTATCATAGTAAAGTCAGTAACAGCGCCAATTTCAAAGTAACATCTATTGCAATGGCACTATCACAATTACATCAGCTACATTCCCACCATCATACACACTTCAGTTAACAGCCCCCCCTTTCATAGTTATATCAGTTACAGGGTCACTACTGTAGTTACATCAGTCGTTGTGCCACTATCATAGTTACATCAGTTACAGTGCTACCATCATAGTTACATCAATTATTTGTTCACTTGAAACATTTCAACACCAACAGTGTCACTATAGCCATGGGATCGCAGGCTTATGCACAAACTTGAGCAATGAATATATTCTAAGACCAACAAAATGTGTATTTTAAATGGTTTTAGAGGCATGGTTCTGTGCCAAATTTATAAGAATGTTGACCAGCGGACTAATAACTTAATATACGTTCCTCTAGTATCTCCTTTCTTCTTTTCCGCGTATCAGCAAGGTAAACCTTGACCTTGAGGATCTGGCCATGACCAAGTATGACATCTACAAGTCGTACGCCCGCTCCAAGCTTGCCCTGGTGGTCTTCAGTCAGGAGCTGCACCGACGGATGTCTTCATCTATGGTTAGCACGTTCGCCGTTCACCCAGGTACGTCATGTATGCATACAGGATTGGGCAACCACATCAAACGCTTATTTATCTGTATTTATGTTTATTGGGTTTATCGCCCCACCAACAGTATTTCAGTTATCCGAAAACGGTGTTTACTTAAAGGAGATGTAGAGCTGTCTTCACTGTGTATAGCATGCCGTGAACACCTGGCATGATACCACGCCCAGTCGCATTATCCTGACAGGCCAACCTGTCGTAGAACTGCCCTTATATTTGATTGAGCGTTAGCAAGGGAGCTATACCACTACCATTTTAACGACTTTGGTATGTCGTGGAACGGGATCGAACCCGGGTCCTCCCGTACCTGCAGCCGACGATCTACCGATTGGGCTACCAGGTCCGGTATATTTATGTTTATTATGTAAATAATTATTATATAGGAAATGGAAATGCATATATCTCATGAACATGATCGAACTAAACTGTGTTGGCACGAATTCCAGATGGGGCTAGAACTTAAATGCGGGGAGGTTTTCCAGCTAACGTTCAGTGTGCATGTGGATCTACCCAAACATAAGTCTGTAGTCTTTCTCCACCATAATAAAGTGACGTCGCCAGTATGACCATGATTATGTCGGTACCATGTAGCAAAAAACATTACAAAAACAAAATATATTTGATTTCCAGAGTTAAAGGTGGTATCCGACAGTTTGCCTATATCAAATACATGTAACAATACCATATGCCTATTTGGGAAACTGGGAATGATTTCAGCATTAACTCATAATTTAGTCTAATGTCAAGAAGGTTTTCAACACTGCCTAAATTGTTCGACAGAACAAGTCGTGAAATAACTCGCTCATAATGTTCATTGTTTCAACTTCTTGAAAATAAGCACGGTGTGGATTTCAGCTAAAACTAAATATCGACGTCAGAGCGGATTACCCGTTATTATCGTGATCTCAAAATTTAGTGGTCACGTGGTTTTCTTATTTTTTTAAGAAAATGCTAATTGTGCAGCGTGGCTCGGATATGAAATACATATTTGAAATGACGAGCTCGGCGTTTTGCTTTACTTTTCACATGTATGTTATCAATGAACATTATTTTGCGGGATTATGTACCAGTTATACATCATGTACCAGTAATATAGTTTGTTGGGGAATAAACTGTCAGATACCACCTTTAACACGCTGTGTCAGTTGTGGTATAAGCCTGTAGTATGTGTAGCATCAAAGACTCGCCAATGAATGATAGACTCTAACCAAGGATGTTGAACGGCGCATGTACCCGCAAATTGAATTATACTTGCCTATTGTAGGTATGGTTTGCACCGACCTGATGAGGAATTGGCCAGGGGTGACTGGCAACTTCCTCCGGGTTGCGGCCAGGGTCTTCTTTAAGGCTCCCGAGGATGGCTGCCAGACAGTCGTGTTCTGCGCAGTTGCTGACAAGATGAGGGAACACTCGGGCAAGGCGTTCGAAAACTGCAAGGTCCTTCCCATCAAGAAGTTCGCAAAGAGCCACGACTTGGGCAAGGAGTTGTGGAACGTTGCTCTTCATCTGTGTAAACTAGACGACGAAATTGAGTTGCCGGAAGAAGCGATCGATCAAACCAAGGAAACTGAGAAAGCAAAAACGGAAGTGCAAGATATCGGCTCTCCAGCTGTGGAGACCAAGAAAGATCAGTAGTGGTCATGTGATCCTGTGTATTCAGGGTGTATAAATTATGGTACATTACGTGGGCTTGCTCTACGACTTGTGGCATCTTGCCTTAGTTTATTTTTGGTTACGTTTAGCAATCATTTATGTCTCATGGTCCGAAACGAATAAGAAAAGTTTGCATCCATTTCGATATGCAATGAGTGTTTTCTAAACAAACGAAAAAAAAAGAATTATGCCAAATGTCATATGGACAAGTATTGCTCTTTTGTGCACTAAGATGACCGACACTCCTCAGTGGTTGCTGCTACATACTATCAGACACACCAGATTAGCCGCCATTTGGACTGTTGTTGTCATTTGGCATAATGATAATTTTGAAGGCAAATGCAAGAGTAAAGATTTAATTAAGAGGGTAAAATGTTTACATTTTATGAAATACCAGCAAAAGACGGAGGTTGTAGGATGGTGAAATTATCCGAGGAGATTCGAATTATAAGGGTTTATTTTTTGCATGTTCACATTGCTTATGGTGAAATGGTATAAAATAATGACATTGTTTGCTCATAAAAGTGGTTTATTTGCGTGACAATGTTGGTCGCAATATGCATTCTTTTGTCTGTATCGTGCCATGCGATTACCGCCAGTATCTAGTGTAGAGCTGCCGAGATCTGTTTTTGGTTTGAAGTGTTTAGGTTGTTGCTAAATAGTTACTTCTAGGCATTTCTGGACGTCGTGTATGTTTATAGTGTGTTATATAGTAAAAACATTTCTTGCATGAACGCAATGGTGCATATATTGATTTCAATATGGACACCAGTAGGGTAGTGATGAGCATTTTGCATAGCCAGTTGATTTGCTTGTATGTTGTCGTATGTGGCTTACAAGCTCATGAAATCAGTGTGAAACTGTTTTAGTTTTGTTTTTGTCTGTTTTTGTGTTGTTTTGTTTTTGTTTCTTTGGTGGGGTGTGCGTATTTTTTTAATGTTTATAGCATATTCCGACTACTGGGAAGTGGAAAGGAGACGTAATGTGACTTTCTGTCGAGACTTTTCTAAAAACTTGTTGCAATAACACAGTTTGGTGCTTGCCAAATACCATAAGACGGAAGGCGGAGGATTAATAAAAGCAACTTTCTCACACACAGAACTATACAAGCCCAGTGTATGACATGTAAGGCCGCGTTACAGACGAGGAACTGCACCACGCGAGTACTTGCAGCCATCTTTTGATTTGACATTTGATTGCATTCCTCTGCACAATTTCAATACATTGTGCATGTACCATGACAGAACCGCAACAAATATCATGCAACCTTGTTTATAAACAACACGTAAGTAGTGTACATGTTGTTGTTTGTGTAGTAAAAATAATAATGTCTTCAACAAGAGTTTGACTTCAGGGCAACATTTTGCGTCATCCCGCGTATTTTATTACAGTTAAATTTGTTGAAAAGCTGCTATAAACGTATTTTTAACTATTTATGACGCTGCAAATGCCAAAGACCGACCAAAAAATTAGCGCTGCCTACTTCCTCTCTGGTAATATAATTTGCATTTTTGTAGCCAATGAAAATAAGAGGATAAATAAACAGAAGAATAGAACTAATACATAGAACATCAGTTCTATCAACGTCAGTGATGTCATTTTTACCCGTGTTACATGAACACCACTTAAAGTTGTTGCTTAAACAACTTTACGAACACGGAGCAATCATAACGTAGATGAAAATTAATTGCTGGTGTATGTTATATTGAAGTCATAAAAGGGTAAGTGTTCTTTGGTTAGGTACATAGTAGGTTGTTCTGGACAGTTGGAATCCACAATTTATGTGCAGCGATCAGCTAGGAATTTCAAAATATTGCAACATTGTAGTAACCTGCGTATCCAACTAATAGTCTGACAAATTACGCCCGCCCGTGTATTTACTATTGAACAGCTATGCTATAATTGGATGGTTCGTTTAGCGGGCCTGCAGCATTTCCACAGCTGTATTAAATTCGTTTTACCCCTAAAATTCTTGAGGACAAAATCGCAACGGCTTTTAAAGCAGCAGCGCATTTGTGTTTCTTGTGGGTTTATTTTCGATTTAGCAAGTCTAGAAGGCGGTATCATTAATAGCGTTATGACTGTAAAGGTAGCAGTTCTTGACAAATCACACGAAACTGTCTTAGATTCCAGCGGATTTATAATGGCGGCACACCGCAGATGCTGCGTTGCTTGGGCCATCTGTTGTCAATTAATTAGCCACCAGTCTGATGCAAGTCTGAACAAATATGTCTATATCTGAGACATCATTGGCAATACCAAAGTGCACGAGATAAAACAATAAATCTTATCATGAAGACTGAGCACCCATGGCTACGCAGACTATACTTGTATGATAACTTCATAACACAACTGGAGGCTTCTCGTGACCGAAGGGTTGAGTGGTGGTCCTCGGGTTCGAGTTCCGGTGAAACAAGGCCTCTCAGCTTTCCTGCCTTGCGCGGATGTTCTACCCGGATAATTGTCTAGGTTTTTCCTTCACCAAAATATTGTCATTTCTTTAATGACTCATTAAATCGCTGAGATATTTATAATAAAAATAAAATAAAAAACACATCACAAAGTCACGACTCACAGGCATTCATGATTTTATAATCCGCTGTTTTTGCAGTCCCTTTGGCAATGATAGTTGCTTAATTAAATTTAATAATGCTTTTATTATGCCAAATTGAAGTGGGTGTTACTGCTTATAACACTTCGAATAAAAACTATACTCTTTTTTATTTGCACAAAAATATATTCTTGTCAGTCTATAGAAAAGAAAAGTACACACAACCAAACCGGAACGAAACTAGAGTATAACTGTGTTTTATGCTGCTGTAAAATCTATATGCAATTTTAAACGTATGCAAAGAGAATTTGACATTTATTGTCTGTGCATGTTTATTTATATAAATTGATCTATTTTATGATGGTATTAAATTTGATCTAGCGACTGTGTTCTGTTGATTATCCCTTCCAGATTGAGAAGCTTTAAAGGAGGTATCCGACAGTTTGGGCCATTTTGTTGTCTCACATGCAAACAAACAAAAGATTCAGAGAACTGCTGTTTATTGGTTCCCAACATCCATTTAAAAAGTAAAGCATAACACCACAACTGTCATTACAAAAAAGTAATTCTTATCCTGACCACGCTACACAATTAGCTATTTATAAACTAAGAAAACCACGTGACAACTTAAATTTTAGCTCACTTAACATGAACATCCAGGTGATCAACTCTGACGTCGATATCTATTTTTAACATACTTATTTATTGAGTTGGAATTAATGGGCATTTAAGGCGATAGATTTCACGATTTGCACTGTATAGCAATAGCAACTAGGTTAATGTTATATAGCCTCTACTTAACCTAAAGTATACGTTTATGCAGTGTATTGAATATAAGCAAACTTTCCGGTACAACCTTTAAAGAAGTGAATCTGAACTGTTCAATGCAGATTGCAATTATTCCAGCAATCGGAACATATCGGCACTTTACGCCGCTTTCCGAATGCTGAGGATTGTAAAAGTCGAGGTGCCGAATGTTATTCTAGCTTAGTTACTGATACTCGGCGGTAGTTCATTAAACTACCACTACCATAAATATACACAGTTTGTATCCCTACTCTTAGTAAACTAAGATGTTATCATACTTTGTCCAAACTTATTATATTTCGAAGAAACTGTCATTTTCAGAGGTTTTGAAAAATATTTATTGGCAAAAATGGAGTGTTTTTATTACAACGACTGTACCTATATTTGGCTTTATAGTTTTCTTAATAGTTCGCGATCAAATTGTAGCAATGGCATCCATGATTGACCAATTCAGTATGTGTGCATTTGTGGCTACAACACGCCAAGCAAAATAAAACTTTTGAAATAAAATGTAATTTTAAAAAATGAAATTAAAAATAAATACATAATGGTCCTTTATACAAGTGCTGAACTTAAAGAAATGAAGCCACAGAAAACATTTCAAATGAATGTAATAAGGAATAGTATGATGGGAGGCAATTAGGTAAGTCTTATAAACAGTGTACGGGGAGTTATTGTTCTTAGGCATTGTTGTATGTTATAACCATGCTGGTGATTGAATGACGAAATGTGAAATGAAAATCGATCAATTAAATTAAATGGGACACAGTAACCCCGCAAGCTACACAGATCTCTTTAATGAAGAACTTTATTTTAGTCGTGTATTCTTCTTCCGGTGAACAAAAAATCGCAGTCTGTGAGTATTATTGCACCAGATACAACTGGAATTATCAGATTATAATCAAGCCATGTAAGCGGAATGACCCATTAGATGAAAAGTGAAGACCTACATGATTGATGTGTTTATTTTGATAAATTACACACGATTGAAACAAATTGTTTTTACCTGCAAAGGTTAGCTTTACTGGCATGTTTGAAGGTACAATATTACATTATACACGTGGTCACGACGATCAACGTTAAAAAAAATCGTAAATTTATGATGCGCACAGTGCTAGTTCTGTATAGTTTTCTAGTACGACAATATTCGCGGTTTTGAATCATGTATCGTCTAATTTGCTCAACATAGTTTCAATGTATACATTAGTTTGTGTCTAGACTTCAACCAGCCGTGTGAACACAGCAGGATCATACAAAGGGGGATAAATATGACTAAGCAGTGACAAATCTTAGGTTGCGGTTAACTCCCTTGGACTGACTTAAATCGGCGGTTAACTCCCTTGGACTGACTTAAATCGATAAAACTTGAGGAATTCCAGTGACAAGAAAGTTCGGTGAATCATAGACATAATTTATTAATGCATGTGTGTGCATTATCAATAAGATGCCACAAGAAACAATACAAAACATATTGTTTCAATAAGTAATTTAAATAGTAATAAAAATCTACTGCTATTACATAGCTATAGATGACAAAACATAGTCACTTGTGAACGATGTAAATGATAGAGTGTATTACAATGGTTTCTACTTGTCAGGTCTCTACTATGCAGCCAGCAATCCCATAGTGCACTGTTGAGATCGCACAATGCACTTTGTGGATATCTCACAATGCAATGAAAGTATCCCATGTTGAAATAAAGATTTTCCGAAATGAACAGAAAATATCTCAATCATGCACTGAAGATTTCCTACAGTGCACTGAGGACATCACACAATGCAATGAAAACAATCCACAATTGCACATTCAATAATGCTTGAACAATATCCCGCTGGATGCTTTAAAAGAAATCCCACAATGCACTGCAGATACCCACAACTGACTGTGGAAATCCCACAATGCATGGTAGATGCTTTAATGCTCTGAAGATATCACACCATGCACTGAAGGTCTCTCACCATGCTTTTAGGGTTTTGACCACCTACAATGCACTGAGGATACCCACAATGAACTGTAGAAATCCTTCAATACACAGTGGAATACAATGCACTGAAAATACCACCAAAATGCTCTGAAGATATTTCACATCCATAATACACAATATACTCCTGAAGGCACTGTACAATCTCCCACAAAGCACTGCAGAAATTCCAAAATCCACAGTAGATTACCCACAATGCACGGGTAGATTTCCCACAATGCACTGCTGATATTCCACAATGCTCTGAAGATATTTCACACCCACAATGCACATCAGACTTCCCACAGGGCAAAGTACATTTTCCACAGTGCACTGAGTGAGTCCTACAATGAATTGAACATATTCCACAATGCACTGCACATGGTAAGATTTTCCAACATGCACTGAATGATTTCCCACAATACACTCAAAATCTTTAAGCCCACAATGCATTAAAAGTATTTCAAATCTATACTTCACTAAGGATAACCCACAATGTACTCTGAATAATCCACAATGTACTCAGGATATCCCACAATGCATTGTAGCTATACCACATTGGACTGGATATCCCATCATGCATTGAAGATCTCGCACCCACAATGAACTGTGGAGGACAAGTGAAGAAGAACCCTGACTTTCAACTGCAGTCTACTAAACACAAACATAAGCAGCGATTATAAAACACTGACAATAACTTAAAAATCATGGAATTTTACAAATCATTTTAAGGAAAAAATTGTATGTGAAATTGTTGAATAAATTTAAACAAGAACAGTATAACCTTGTGTTGCCTGTAATAAAGCCTATTAAGTTTTATTATAAAGCTGGGAATATAATTTTATCACAAGGCAACAAAAAAAATCTTTGGTCATATTTAAAACAAAAGAAGTGTTTGAGAAAACTTTGGTAACAACAATTATTATAAATTTTACAAGACTTATCATGAGAAAACCTTTGGGACAAAGCTAAAGAGGTGATCTCCCCTTAGTTGTTGCCTGCATTGCCAGTAGTTATATTTAGATACAAATTGAAGTGGATAAAAACAATCCACTTAATATCATTTAAAAATATCTCAAACAAAATATTAAACTTGAAGAGCATGTAGTGGCTAAAATGTAATTTGTCATCACGCTAGTTGCAAGTAGAGATTATATGATTAATTTTCAGACATTAAAAAACTGTCACATCATGGCTCAAGGTTCTGCTATGTTTTCTGACCTCCTCTGGAGACATACCGTATATTAACATATCACCCTGTTGACAATATTATATAGTCTTGACTTCCGTTTTGATATGTATGTTGCATTGAACAATATGGCAACTTTTAATTATACTTAGTGAAAAAACCTCATATCTACGTCTAGGTAGAACCAGCAATATACCTCAGTTATTGTTTTGCAACTAATTACGATCTCACTTTCACAATCTTAATAAATTAAATAAATACAAAATAAGTTTAATTACACCAACATTGAGAAACAGGCTTTTAATTTTTTTTACAAAATAGGAACAAAATAATTACCAGTAAAACACATAATTTTCTTAAAAGAATAAGCTCATTCAACAAAAAAATTCTAATCTTGTTCGTGAAGTAAAAAAAATACACATTTTTTATTCATTGATATAAACTGTAGCATATGGTAAAACTTAACAAAATGTAAAACTACAGCACAAATAAAAGCCAGCAAGTTGATTGAGACCTTCAAATACTACTACCGACAGAGAAAGGGAAAACATGTGAACCAATGATTTGTGTTAGCATAAAGTAGAGATCATACAAGAACTGACATCACTGTCTACAGGCTGTCTAGAGCCCAACTCAACAAGAAATACTGTTTCTTTTTATCATAATAAAGCTATTTAAAACAGAGACAGTTGTGATTTTACATTTACTTATCTAAAAGAAAGTGAAAACGCTACTTTTTTAAATGATACACAACTCTATTTGGACAATTAAGCAACATCAAATGACAAATTCATTTACATTACAAATATTTTTTGTTATAATTTAAATATGTTGCAACAATAATTGTACAATTTGAAGATGTGATGTGTATTAACACAATAATGGAACAACCTGCATTGTTTATATCTATATTAGTCCCCTATTCACTGTGACACTATCTTGAATGCGCATCAGGATCTGTTGATGTCGAGTTAGAGTCTCTCTTGCTCTCTCCTACAGAGTCAGTGGGGCTCACGCCTTTGGTTTTGTTCACTGCAGGGGATCCGTGGCCTCTGGCAGGTGGGTTTCCTGATATGAGAGGTGGTGGGGCTCCAGCCAGCACAGCCGGGGAGCTGCGCTTCATAAGCGCCGGACTCAGGTTCCGAGAAAACTGGTGCCCTAAAGTGACATGGTCAGTCGGACGTAATGCTGGCATCTTACTTTCATAATACAGTCTGTCACGCTCATACATAGGAAGTCTTTCTAAATAATCTCTCTTGGCTCGTTCATCACGCAGAAAAAGTTCCTCTCGGAGACGTTCCTGCTCGAAGGCGGCGTAGCTCGGGAATGGTGGTTGTAGCCCTGGCTGCAGACCGGGCACTGGGAACCGGCTCAGCAGGTGGTCCCGGGTCTGAGCCTCAAAGTCCCTTTGTGCAAGCCCAATCCGGTGGTTCTGCAGGTCTAGTGCATTTTTATCAAAATGGTTCCACAGTGGATGTGGTGGCGGCACTCGTTCATGTCCTAAAAACGCCCGTGGACCCAACATCCGGGCTCGCTCTATGTTCACCTGCATTTGGTATGCTTCAGAAGTGCGTAAACTTGACAGACTACCTGAAGGTAAATATTCATTTTTAAGTAACCTATCACGTTCACTTAGTTCATCTTCACGGGTTAAACTCTCCCTACGCTCCTCTTTTATTTTTAACACACTGTTGTCTTCAGACCGACGATCAAATGTTCGATCTGACTTTGCAGAATCTATATGACCATTCCGCATGGGAGATCTAGACCGCGACCGAGATCGGGATTTAAACTGGAGATCTGTCTCTCTGAATCTGTCCCGTGAAAGATCATCATGGCTGGGGTACCTTTGTCTGTCTGGCTCCATCAGTCGACGCTCTCTGGAACAGTCATTGGCAGAGGTAAAACATGGATAAGCAAAGACAATAAAATAAATTTAAGACATCATTTAGACAATTCCAAAGATTTTTGAACCGAGTACTTAATACAGGTTTTGGATTCATTTTTTTAAGTCTGATAAACATATAATGCCAGTCTGCACCTGCCACATCTTTTTCTGACAAAAACCTAGCACATTAACATGTAGAACAATAGATGTACTTGTACCATCCTCAGATGTAGAACAACAGATGCAATGACCGCTCCTTTACCAGAAAAAATGTGCCTCCTGACATTTCTTTTATTTACTGACTTGCAACCTATCGACAACACTTTTCTTAAAGAAATTCCCAATTGTATTCAATCTTACATGCTTCCCAGCAATATTCAGTAAACAAAGTTTTATTTATTAACTTATCAAAAAAAATGAAAGCTTTGTAGTGGAATTTGTTGAAAACTTAATGAGTAAGGGAATATTTTTCATACTTTTTGAGAGAGTTTATTTTATTAAGGTAAAACAGAATCCATTCACATGTGAAATTTTTTAGCAGCCCACCAGCTAACATAAAATATTGTTGGTCTTGAGAGAAGGGAAGTGTGGAAAGGTCTTCTAGCTGACTTGCTGGGTGCCAGTGGTTCTACCCAGCTAGGTCTGCTGTCTTCTTCCACCAAAAGAGCTTGACTTTGCTATAATGACCATCACTAGTCACTGCGATGTATTTCAAAAACAAAAATAGACACCACTCACCTATCCCTGTCCTCTTCCCTACGACGGTCTGCACTGACACTCCTCAACTCTCCACTGTCTTTGTCATCAGGTTTGGCCCAGGAGTGGGCGTGTCCGGGGAACGATGATGTTGGGCCCCGGTGCAACAGGCCCCAGTCCTGGGAACCAGATGCCAGGATGGCGGCACCACCATCCCTACTGGTTGAGACTACATCTGTACCTTGTGGAGAGACATGAGTATTATTAGTTAGGCATGCTACCATTATTTGTACAGCATCAACATCATTCAACATTCAGCTCATATCCAGATATTTTTGTCTGACACAAACAAATTATGGACTACAAACTAGCTGTAAAGCTTCTATATTTCAAAAAGAAATGCATCATTCTTAAAGCCATCAATAAATAGGTGGTTACATGTTAGTACCTTTACTTGTTTAGCAATTCTTGCCACCAAAACCATACTAAATAATAGATAAATAAAATATAAAGATGGATTCTGCTTTCAACAAAACATGTCATTCAAAAGAAATAAATATAAGCTCAAATGTACTGATTTACTGTCAATACATAGATTATTAAATGATGCAGAATTAAGTAATGGTTTAAACAACTGAAGCCCAGTAAGGCATAGGCAGAAGGTGGCTAACATACCCAGAGGCAGCCCACTGGAGGAAGCCATGGAGTAAGGAGATGGTCTGGCAAATGGTGGCACTGTAACATACATACCATATCATTAGATAAAGCAACTGCAAGTGATCATACACAATAAAACTGACCAAAAAGTATTTAATACGCACATAAGCTGTAAACAATTACCACAATTACAAAGTTGTTATACCTATAAGGAAATTACTGAAAACGTCTCTAGAAAATGCTGCTGCCAAAAGCTTGAGAAACTGATATTATGAATTCCCAAGCAGGATATTTTCATTTTTTTGCAAAACATTATCATCAGAAAAGTTTTGATAAAAATTTTAATCAACATACATTGTTGATAATCTTGTGCCACAAATTGTGGATGAGTAATATTTCTTTTAATTGTCATAACAATTAAAACATAAATTTGTTCATAAAACAATCTTTGGTGAAAAATGTCCTGCCAATGACATAATAAAGGCCGTTTGATGGAAAATATTGGTTATAAGCGAATCCATTTATTTTTTTTGCCAAACATTGCAAAGCAGCAGGCTTGTAATTTAGAATTAACAAAGGAAAAGATAGAAAATGAGTTCCTACTGTTCATATCAAACTTGTTAAGAGTTCACGGTGAAAATATTATATTGCCAATATATAGACCCCTTAATGGACTTGGTATTTTATGGCACACCAACACTTGATAGGTCATAAGTAACCCTTTAATGAATAAGTGTTGTATCATATGGCAACTATACCTAGCGAACTGGGTGGGAGTAGAGAATGAGGACTGGCTTCAAACATACTGCGACTGGAACCTGGAAAAAAAAGTGCAACAGTGTTTGAATAAGGCATCACAGAACATCACAGCATTCAAATACAGTAGTACATTTGTAAAACATTTGTTTAACAATATTTAATCACAACTGTAATTCCTTAAAAACATGAACATAAAATGACAATATTTCATTCAGACAATTAATTACACCTGTTTTCACTTAATAAACATTTTATTATAAATCAGCAAATAAAATTAAAACTTTTGTCTTTGCTGTAAATGTGATGCCTATGTTAAAAGGAAGACCCAGGACAAACTTATTCAGCACAGCATCTACCAGGTAAGAAAATGCTGACAGATCATACTTATAAAATGTTAAAACCTGCATTTGTAACTCAATTAACAATACAACTCATACATCTGTAAATACTTTAGAATTTAGGATTACTGTTCATTACTTCAACATGTAATCAGTTCCAACAAAGGCTTAATATGGCTAAAGTGTTTGTGGGTATGTGTTTATTTTTATTTTTTTACACAGCCCCCCATACAATAATAGCCATATTGGCAAAACCAGCAAATTACTAGTGGAGGAAGGCCCCAGACATGTGTCTGGGTAGAACCACTGGCACAAGGCTAGTCAGCTGTTAAGACCTGCCAACATGAAAGTTCTCCTATCTATTGGGATTCAAACCTATGCAGTAAGGGCTGAATAGTTTCCAAGTCAGCAACACAAACCACTCGACCATGGGAGTCCCCAAATAAAATTTGTTATGCTTATGAAGTTAAATAACAATGTGGTGCATTGGCTTTTGTATTAGCACAGCTTGTCAGTATTGGTGTGTTTATATGTTTGTGATTTATTTTGCAAGTGTAAATTTATGTACACTGTTTATGTTAATCTGCTTTCTGTGTATTGACATGCCTGCTTTTGAAAGTTCTGTGAATGTTTATTGATTTATATGTATTTTTGGTTTCCTGGAACACTGACACTTGAAAGGCTGACAAGGTAAAACTTAAATCATTGTTATTATTATTTATTGTGTTGTATATTCAAGTATGTTAGCCTTAAATTATTGTACGTAAAATATTAAGCGCTTGTGTTTTGTGCATGTGTGTTTATGGTTTATAGTTTACTTTTGTATGCATGTATGTAAATATTAATTATTAATGTATTTTGTACATGTGTGTGTTAATAAGTGGGTATGTTGATATGTATTTTTGCATGTAAATATTACATGTAAAGGTATTTTGTACATGTGTGTTTTTAATAGGGTCCTTTAATATGAATGTCTGCATGCAAATATAAATGTGAGGCTGGTTACACACCTAGCATTGATGCTGAGCTAGACGACAGCTCCTGTGGCCTAGGTAGGCTGCTGGCTGCATGCAGGTGGCTGGGGGGCCGCAGAGGATCAGATCGACCACTGGGCTTACTCTCTCCCTTTTCACCATGCTGGTGGTTGTAGATCTCCCACGCTATACGCACATGCACGGCATTCCACTTACCAGCCTTCTGTAATAACAGTCATTCATAAATTATACATTTGGATCATATTGTAAGTTAAAAACAGCACTAGTGGATGTTCATTTTATTGCAAATACTTCTTTTTAGCAATTCCTCCAAAAGAAATATGAATGAACAAATAAGATTCATTATCTACGATGCTGATTCACACCAAATACTGCTTTGCAACGGCTTCTGTCATATATATTATATAAATTCAACAAGGGGAAAAAACTTCAAAGAAAATAAAGTCAGACATTATATGAAAAAAAAATTATATATATATACACATACACACAACTGTAAACATGTGCACAACTGTTGCTGTTTTTTCTTACCAGTCCTGTAAAGTTATGTCATCACCTGACCATCTGTAACCATGAAATACCATACATGCCTCGTCTACTGACAGACCAACAGACTGACTGACAATGCGACTCCAAGAAAGCCAACATATACTTCATATCTAAGTGTAAAATTATGGGACTTAAGTGCAGAGTCTGCAGGATTAATAACCTACATATGCTTAGGCTTTGTTTCATATTTATCTTAATGCCTCAATGCTGGTAGACTGAGTCAAAAGAAGGTTTGACAATTATACCATATATACAGAATGAACACTCATATATAATGACAATAAATAAAGTGTTTGTACTTTGGCTGTGGCAGGTTGGGAGTGTGGTGGTGCAGCGGCTCCAATAAGATGTGCCGGTTTGTCCAGGTCTCTCCCAGTCAGGAACAGTGGACCCACACTTGGCTGGACTGCGGACAGGCCCTGTAAAGATACAAAGTTCATATATACAGAGACACATACATACATTCAAAACAGAGACCCAATCAAAGTATCTGAATTGTTTGATATGAACAGTCAATCAAAACTTAGCCAATCAAATCAATGAATTTGAGCTGTCACTCAAAACCTAAATAATCAAATGCTTAAGACTTAAGTTTAAAAGAGGCATCTGACAGTTCAGTTCTCCACAGCCCCACACCTACAACAACCCAATAAATTAATTGTTACCAATAAAGATCCTAGGAACTGCTGTTTATAGATATAGGAATCTATGTGAAAAGTGAAGCCTAAAATCCTACTTGTCATTACATAACTAAGTAAGTACTTTGCTTTATAGCATCGAAATACAATAATAGCCATATTGGTTTATGTACGAGAAGAATCCCCCCATGCCTGGCTGCGAGAAGAACCACCAATTAAACCTTGCAGCATGACTCAGATTCAAGTCAGCAACACTACCTGCAATAGGATCTCAATCTAGTAACATAAAAACATGGTATTTTTTAAATGATACCTTAATTTACCCCAACTTTGTAACAATGTGGACATTATTACATATGTTGAGATTTCTTTTTACCAAATGTTTAAATTAACAAACACGCATGACTGGTGAACAAGGTTGTTTTGCTGTCAGAAGAAATGGAATAGAAAAAAGTTTAGTGCACAGAGAGTAGCTTTTACAATGGCCATTAGCAATTTCATGTCAGATGAAAGAATTGACCTTTAAGAGTTGACGTCTTACTGCAGGAGAATGTATTTCAAAGCCACAAACATTGGATGTGGCATTTGTTTTGTCAAGGTTTTGTTGTCAATAACTAGCATAAAGTGCAGTCTCTCAGAGATCCTCCAATTCTGTTGTTTTTTTCTTCATCACTTAAACACAATTATGGTCCTATTGGTGAAGTCAAACTAATTATTGGTAGAGAAAGACCAAAGACAAATGTCTAGGAAAACACACCAGCACGCCAAATTTTAGTTAGAGGACCTTCCCACAATTTTAACTAAGTCTATATGCAATCGATCTAGGCTTCATTTTATTAATATACCTCACAGTGATTAATTATGGCCATTGTAGCCACAATTATTTTGGTGGAGGAAGACCCAAGACACATGTCTAGGTAGAACCACTGGCACACCACAGGTCGGCTGGAAGACCTTTCTATGTTAAGTTCTTCACTCTGAATAGGACTCCAATCCATGCAGTGGTCAGCTAAGATGTCCGAGGATTTACAAGTCAGCGACTCCACCACTACGCTACAGGCACATAATTGATCATGTAGGACACTGGACACAACTGACAATACAGTGAGTACAGGGATTTGGAACACCTGAGACAACAAGGAAAGGATCCAAGAACCCAAGCCAAACCATTAACCCGGGAAGTCTCTAGTGACATTCACATTTTCAAGTCCATAAAAACGTAACTGTCAACCCCCTAGTTTGTATGGATCACTTGACATTTTAGAAAATCAGTCCTTAACTTCATTTTTTCCTAATTTTCTGCTGTTGTTCATTTTTTTTTTATTAAAGCGATCTTTACTAATTTATTTAACTTTATTTCTGTTCTGTCATTTCTTTAAAGGAGAAGGTCTGATTAATAATCTACTTTTTGGCCAATGCATATTCAGCCAACTTCAAAGTTTTACCCCCTGGTCATTCGAGTATATTCCTAAATCTAATATATGCAGCCAAACATATGGTCCAAGGATGTCATGTGCATGACCAAAAATAACACTTGCAGGTACCAAATTATATATCTGTGAGGTAGTTTGCTTGCTCAAGGAAATAAGAGGTGACCCAACCGAGGTTCCAACCACAGACCCCATCATCCAGAATCCTGCATCCTACCACTGGGCTATCCTGCTCCTTACTTTATTTCTTGTGTGTCTTCATTTCTTAATTTAATTATTTCTTTCTATAATTATTTGTTTTCAGTTTTGTTTTCTTTCCCCTTCTACCATTTTATCTTTTCTTTTATGATTTTATTTCACAACCTGTAAGTAATCCTATGGACTTTTGCTAAAACCCGCCTAAAAAAACCCGTCTGTCAATCGCCATTAAGACAGCTTGCTGTACATGGTATTGATGTGTATATTTCCCTTCATTCTTATCACCATAAAACACATTGCTGATAAGACCTTGTTTTCACTGCATCCCAGACAAGCAGATAGTGTTGATGGTTGTTTTCCCATATCTTGCTGCAGTTTTAATAACACATACCAATTATCAGTTGATTTAAGCATCCACCAACAAGCTATCTTGACACATTGCCAGTGACTTGGCAGGAAATAGTGCAGATCCTGATTAGACAGCATGAGATGAATCTACATTATTTGTTTATTTATTATTTGTGCTTAGCAGGTTAAGAGTAGATAGTGGTACTGCAGCTGCATCTGGGTACAACACATATACAGGAGTTGTCATAACACTACCTCCAAACAGATATAGATGTGCACAGCACAAGGGGCTTTTTCATGGTAAGTATTAGAGCTATAAATTAAATTATCTGTCCTAGGACAAGACACAACCTCTACTCCTAGTCCTTCTTTTAAAATACACTTAGAATACTTAAGCAGACTAATTTATTTCTATTGTCTCACCAACAATATTTGTTCTTTCCCACATGTGTAAAATGGCCCCAGTGTCATATCGCTCGATCAGCTTGTACCTGCATCATCTTCAGTCAATCATAAGATGGAACAGATGTGGTTTGTTTGTATTTTTACTCTAAACTGTTGAACAGGTGTTAACTCTTTGGAAACCGTGCTTACATGCATTTATAACTCTGATAAAAAAATTGTCATCCCACCAGTAATACTAAATTTATCTGAAAACAGTTTCCAGCTGAAGCAGATAAAGTGCTGCCTTTACTGTGTACAGCATGCCGTCAACACCTGGCATGATAACACACCCAGTCACATTATCCAGACAACAGGTCAATGAGTCGTGGAAGAATCTTTTTATCTTTTTGAGCATTATATACCACTATATCGGCTTCAAGTGGAAACTGTCTCCAGATAACTGAAATACTGTTGGTGGGATGATAAACCCAATAAACAAACTTATAACTGTGGTATTACATATTGTTACATGTTTTTGATATAATTAAGCTGTCAAATACCATTTTAAAAGTTTAAATCATTAGCCTTTGGCATACGTTATTGAATTAATACCTCTTAGTCATTTGCTTATAATGACATGAAGACATGACAGGCTATACTCTGACTCCGAAGCCAATAGTGCAGATTCCAATCAGACAGTCCTAGCTTAGTCCTTATCAATTCATGCTTACCAGGCAAGGAGTTAATAATAATGTCTAACCCTGGATGGAGCAGGCTTGCATCAGGCCTGCTATACAAAAGTAAAACATGTGAAGCTGGAAAAGGCTGTATGATGACATTTGACGCAACTAAAGATGAATAATTAAGTCAGCCTTACACGCATTGCTCTTATTTTTTGAGTAGGTATATCAAACAAGAACGCTTTATATAAAACAAAGCATGTACATACACAGTTGAATACAGCTTAGTTCAGGTACTGAGGGCGACACATACTTAAGAATTTTAATGCAGAAGCATGTCTTAGTAAGCACGAGTGTACAGGTTTTGCAACAGTAAGGCACAATTATATAGGAAGCAACACTTACTTTAGGCTGGAAGGCTCCGGGCACTCCAGAGTTAAGGGCATCGGGCGCTGGGTTTAGAAGCAAGGGAGGATAGCCAGGCAGGGTGGGTATCTGCCAACAGAGACACGTGTCCAAATATATACATGTGTGGATATACATGTGGAGATATACAAGTGAAGATATATGGGAGGACAGGGGCCAGCAGCAAGGATCCAGATACAAAGGAGCAATTTTCAGAGATTTAGTGATGAATTTCAACAAAACTATCATGAGTACTAATGTCATTATTACAAATTATTCTATTACAATGACTTTGCAATGCAGTATCTAAGTTGTTTACTTAAAGCTAAGTGCAAAAGTAAAAAGACTAAGTAAACAGGCTAGAGATTGCATCAAAATAGAGCAGATCCTGACAAGACAGGTTCCAGTGGGAGTCAGCTGATCTGGATCTACACTATTTGCCTAACCTTAATCTATTCTTGTTTAGACTCAACTCCTACACTTCTTAGCAGGCTTAAAGTTACACTCAAGCCTACAAAAAGTTAAAAAAAACCCTACTTTTAAAGTTATATGCAACCTACTTAAAAGTAAGACCAAAGCCTACTAAAAGTTACACCCCGAACCCTATTTAAAAAAATGTATACCAAATCTACTTAAAGTTACACAAAAACTCTATAAAAGATAGACCAAAGCCAACATAAAGTTAAACCAAACCCTATATAATGTATACTCATTTAAAGCAGTATTCTCAAGCCCTGCTGACAAGTACCAGCAACAAAGGGCTTGGAAGAAAAGATAATTTTTAACTGCATTTTGTTACTCCCATACATCTGGAGCCCCTGGACATGCAAGAACAGGCAGTTTCAATGAATAAGCACAAAATTGCACATTTAGAGAATATACATCTTATTAAGCATACACAGTTGGATTAGAGACAGATTAGAAGCCAGTCAAAGGCTTACAACCTCTGGCATTCACTTTTTGGGGAAAATGCAATTATAAAGGTGTTATCCGATAGTATGGGCTATTTATTTTTCGCAAACAACCAAACACTTTCTTTTGAGTTTATATACATCTTCATTCAGACAAGTCTTGAATAAAAAACTATTTTTAGCAGAGATCCCCATCAAGCTTATACACAGATTTGGAAAGAAGGAACATTTTCAGTTATTTATTTCAATGTGTAATGTCTTACAACTGAGGTAGCATTCAAAATTGTGTGTTTTTATTTAAGACTTAAAGTTTGGGTTTGGGCAGAAATTATGCCCTTATTCGTCTAAACAAAGGATATTATTACTGTGTGTTTGATATAGGTGGTTGGATACCACCTTCAATGAGCATTCCGGACCACTTACACAAAACTCAAAATACAATTTAACAAAAAAGTTCTTACAGACTTATTGTATAAAAACTTTAATAAAGTACAAAGGAATCAAACAGCCAATATTAAAACCGAATGCAAGCAGTAAAAATTATGGTGACAGCTAGATTGTTATTGTTTGTCAAATTAACAGGTTTTAGCTGATTGATTATTTATGCTTTGTTTGTTTTTGAAATATATTGCAGCAACCAATTATTATCATTATAGCAATGTCCAAGGTTTTGGTGGAGGAAGACCCCCGACACATGTCTGGGTAGAACCTCCAGCGCACCGCAAGTCAGCTGGAAGACCTTCCCACAGTAAGTCCTTTGACCCAACGGGCATGAACCCAGGCGGTAAGAGACTAAGCAGATGAGTTACAAAAAGGCGATTCTACCACTACCCCACAGACACGGCTTGATTATTTATATTAACTCTTACTGCTTGTTGGAAGTGTGCACTCATGTACTATATGCACCCCATAGTTTGGAGGACAAAAACAGTGGGAAAATGAATTTCTTATACTAAAGTGTTCAGCAATTTTTAAATTTAAATAATGCAAAGAACATGCAAATGCTCACAAAAAACACAAGTGTGTGAAAAAAGTCGACAACTTTAAGACATACAATTAAAACTATTTTTATGCTATAGAGTGAATATATTCAGATATATTTGTTTTGTCAGTAAAATTCAATAATTTTAGAAGAGAAAAAAAATGATGCATTAAAAAAAAGCATTCATTGCAATAAACCATGAAGGGATTTAAAGAGCATATAAAAACAGTAATAGTGAACAAATTTAAAATAAAGACAACCAAACTGGCCTTTAACATTGATAATTACACATAATATCCATCTTTTAATTACAAAATTTTTCCTTAAACTGGGAATTAAGTGTATCTGTAGTACCAACAATTACATTATGTTTCTCTATAAAATAATGTCCTTTGTCAATTAAGAAACTAAAAAAAAAGAATTAAGGTGTGTTATCCTGTAACAGACTCCTCAAGGAATAGACACAGACTTTGTACACAACACAAAAAATACTGGCCATGTGCTGTTTATCTGCGTCATATAGCACCAGCTATTTCTGGTATGACTGACAGACAGAGACTGGTAAGCCAACAATGGCGACAAAAATGGATTACTTCAAAGAACCTTCTTGTCTAATAAAGATTTTGTGAAGCTATAAACATTTCAATAACTAGAAAATTAGATTAAAGGCATGGCTATGAGGAATAGGGTTACACAGGTAACGTGTATGCATGCATGTTGTTCTGAAAAATGGCACTTTTGAAACCATTCATTACAAACACATGGACAAAACAGTTATACACAAGGGTATAATAGGAGAAAATGAACCATTTATAAATGAGACAGCTGAAAATAATGGCAATAAGTTTGTGATGCATCTTACTAGATATAATGGAATTATTTTTTTTAATAAATACAATTGTGAAATTTAAAATTATAATATATATCTATATCTATATATATCTATATCTATATATATATATATATATATATATATATATATAAAATATAATATAATTAATCAAATAACAGTATAGATCTGTTAAAAAACAACAATTAAAATAAACAAAATTGATTAACACAAATTTCCAGGATTTAAAATGAGATAAATATTACCATAATGTATCTAATTCAATGAAGCCTTAAACACTTAAGACTTGTTAAGATGGCCACTTTCATAAGAATCAGATTGATGCAATAAGGAAATTTTTTGTTTTTATTACACACAATGCTTAGAAAATTTCCTCGAATAACCAAATATATCCGGCTTTTACATTGTAAACAAAGCTGAAATAATGCATTTATAAAGTTGCAAAACACAGTCTTTATGTTAGAAAAGACCAGAAAAGAGATGTGGCAGCCCCAAAAAACATAATCTTAAATATTATTTAGCTGAATGAGCCTTATTTTTTCCCCCACATATGATGCCACTTCACACTCTTATAAAACAGTGACAAAAACACATTGTTTGTGTACATCTGGGCATGTGTCCCATTTGTTTTTACAATTGTGTCTGCGTGTGAATGTGCATGTGTGACTTGCATGTCTGTGTATGGCTTTGTGAAGATTGTTCATGTGTTGTGTGCATCAGTATGCATGCTGCGTACTCTTCAGGGGTTTACAAACACCTGACTGATGGGACGTTGTGGTCACCTCCCAAGATACCTGACTTCCACACAGATGAGACATTAGTTAATAGTCTCCACAGAATAATCCCTAAACACTAGTAGGTCCTGTCATTTGGATTACTCTGTTTTTAAGCTTGTACTCTTTTAGAGTGAATCTTGACTTTTTGTCTTGTGATAAACCATTGTTAACAATCAGCAATAAACACTTCCATTCTTGTTTAAATAAAATATTCTATAAGTATTTCAATGGATTTAAATCTCATATATATATATTCATAAGAAAGAAATATCACTGTTGCCAAAAAAAAAAAAAACAGGTGATAAAGTCCAAAAATTCCAACTAAAAGCAACTACCTACTATTTGGTGTACCTTGGATATTATCTAACAAGGGAGACTTTTTCCATTTCACCAGAGTACCCCACTGTTTCCATTCAATACATAAGAAGCTATCAGTTTAGTGTGTCTTCAGTTAAAAAAACAAACAGCAAGTAGAGCTCCTATCAATAAAAATGGGTCTGAAATTTTAAAACTTAAAAGATCAATTTAGAGATCATTTTCTGCAGCAAAAATGTATATATTGATCTCTTTTTCATCAGTTTGCATTCTGAAAGTATTTCAATTTTTTAACATTTTTTCTGGAAGACTACGTGTGAAAGAGTTGAAATATTCAATGTAGGAAAATATGTTCTGCTTTAATAGATAATTCTGAAGAAAAGTATTTTTTCTACTGATTGATCAGCTTTCAGTCATAAAAAAATCCCACCAATCAGATGTTTGAGAATGATTCAAAACTTGCGATCTAAGTACTAGTCCTCAAACCAGTCTCCCGTACCAGTTACTTAGAGCTGGGAGGGTTACCCTGGGGACTTAAGAAGAGACGACGTCAACAACTTACCGCGGGGCGAGGATGCTGAGCTAGACTGGGTTTATCTTTGCCATTAGGGAGCAGGCGGGGGGCAGGTTCAGCTAGTCCAGGTCTATGTGGCAACTACAATGTACAGGCGATGACAGGCTCGAGTATAGAAACATACACAGACACAGAGACTAGGTAACATACACATACAGGGACAAATGTAGGAATAAAGAAGGCTGAAATGAATAATAATGATACAAATTGGAGTGCACATAACAATTCAGACAACACTGCCAAACTGACAGGAGAAATGTATATTTAAGCGATAAAGGATTACAAACATATATTAACATAGCAGTTAGTTATGGGGGAAAACAAAATGAGAGCCTCTTGGACAAGACTCAGTACTTGGACAAGACTCGGTAGATGTGCCTAATGGACCCTTAGGCAAGGCCATGTGAAACCTGACAGGTTCAGTTTAACTATTAGATGACCACATCTACACAGTTGACTGATCCATAGACAGGGTCATTTGATTCCTTGTACAGGACAAAATGGACCCGGTGAAAAGGTCAAATGATCCATTAGACAGGGCCAATTAACCCTTTAGGCAGGGCCAAACGAGCCCTTAGAAGAGGTCAATTAAACCCTTAGACAGGGTCATTTGATTCCTTGAACAGGGTCAAATGAACCTTAAGGCAGGGTTAATAAAGCCGTTAGACAAGGCCAAATAAGCCTTAGACAAGTCAATCATTCACTTACAACAGGACAAAAAAAAACCTTTAGACAGGGTCAATGCACCCTTTGATAAGCCAAATAAATCCTTAGACAGGGTCAAATGAACCCTTAGAGCCAAAAGAACCTTTAGATTAGGCAAAATGAACCCTTAGGCAGAGTCAAATGAACCCTTAGTCAGAGCCAAAAATATCCGTAGAAAGGGTCAAATGAAGCCTTAGGCAGAGCCAAAAGAACCCTTAGGCAGAGACAAATGAACCCTCAGACAAAGCCAAGTGAACCCTAGGACTAGATCAATTAAACATTTACAGGATTAAGCAAGTCCTTAGACAGGGCTAGCTGAACTCTTAGACTGGGCCTGAAGAGACAATGCCTAAAACTATAGTGATGGCTTTTTGGCATAAATGGTTTTGTGTGGTATATGACATAAGAATATAAAT
This sequence comes from Sinonovacula constricta, assembly GCA_007844125.1. Classification (NCBI taxonomy): domain Eukaryota; kingdom Metazoa; phylum Mollusca; class Bivalvia; order Cardiida; family Solecurtidae; genus Sinonovacula; species Sinonovacula constricta. Next base: position 31,737,509 of record CM017571.1, read on the forward strand.
TTTTTTATTCACATAAAATTTGAGGGATATATGCTGGATATAGGTTTGAAGATGTGTCTACTGTCCAGATTCAAGACTGCATTGTGCTTAAGTCAAATCTTCACAAGTTGTCTCATTACAAAACTATAGTATCCTGCCAAGTATGTGCACCTAATTCAAGAGGTATCTTCGAAATAACTATCACTGCTGTGTTTTGTCTTGGCTCCTTCCTAAACACGACCTTCAACCAGTGACCCCTGACTACCATCATCATGTAAATGACACTTACCGAACCTGCAGCCCGGAAAAATGGATTCGTAGGCAGCTGCTTGTCAAACTGGAATATAGAAAAAGTTAAACATTTTATTAAATATAATGTATTAATAGCTGAAACACAGTTTCTGGTTAGTGTTGAGAACTGACACAACTCCAACAATCTGTCATCCTGATAGGATTTACAGATTGTGTTCATCCCTTCTGGCATTCAATAGCATTGAAATACTTATGAAGGATCCTTGGCCTTAAATAATTTGGAAGATTTATTAAGAATGTGTTTTTCACTTTTTGTTCTGCCAACATACGATTCCACGATTCCATTCCATAATCTTAAAACACAAAGCAATAAAAAAATAAATATTTAAAGGCAATCTTGTTTATCCTCTATTAACATTTTTTACACTTTAAAACTTTTTAAAATGAAAGACATTAATAAGGAGTACATAATTGACTGTTTGAGGAATCTATATTTTGCATTTTAAAAGATTTAAATATAACCTCACTACTGCATCTGATTTTGGGGGAAATGAGATCCTAAACATAACTTCTTTTTAGCCATAGTTCCTCAATTTAATGTTGATCACACATTTTTGTACATTCTTTTACACATTGTTTTCTGAAGTGGTTTATAGTTCTGGGTATCTCCCCTTATGATTATTATCTCATCCTTAATGTTTCTCACTTTTAATTGCAGCAGCACAATTATGGTCATATTGGCCAGATCCAGTTAATTATTGGTTGAGGATGACCCAAGATTTATGTCTGGGTAGAACACAAACACAAACCCCTCATGTCAGCTGGAAAACCTCCACACATGTAAATTCTTGCCATGATCCGGATTTTTTAAAAATTGTAAGAACTTATACGGTTCTCATACATTCTGACCATTCTTGAGGACAACACATGAGAGTGTACTTGATCTTTTAAGTATCTCACTGACTGCAGTTTCTTGTCATATTGAAATACTTCAATGTTATCATGTATTATACAGTGTTTAAATTGGTTGAGTGCATTTAATGAATTTTTCAAACCACTGTTCCTGCATCTGCATCTGAAAAAATATTCCAACATTTGCATCTGAAACCACTATTCCAACATCTGCATTCGAAAACACTATTCCAACATCTGCATTCAAAACTATTAAAAATCATTATCTGAAACCCCTACTCCAACATCTGAACAAATCCACCACTCCAACATCTGCATCTGAAACCACTATTACAACATCTGTGTTCAAAGGATAACAGATAGGAATAGAGAAGAAACAGAGACAGTTCTCTGAGGGGATTTATTTCAATTTCAATTTTCACAGACAATATTCCTTCCAGACAAATTCTTACATTTACACAAACATATAATAGTTACAGACAATTACACACCATGCATACATAACACCAAGAGTCATACTATTAAAGCATTTTAAGTGTTGTTTTTTTATTTCACTTAACCAAAGAATCTTTCCAAAATTGTGAAATATACCAACAAACTTCACAGATAAAATATATTTGGTTAGCTAGAAAATGTCCCAAAATGAAAGTTCTTGCCTGACCGAGACTCAAACCCACTCCCCTAAAGTATAATAAAAGAAAAACTAGACCTTACCAGGTTAGGAGATGGTGAGGGCACAATGGAGGGTGTTGAGATTGAGGGCGGAGCCAGGGGAGTGCCCGGGAATGTCAGCTGATGGTGATGCATGTGCTGGTGCTGGTGTTGATGCATGTGCTGATGGATATCTGCCCGCATGAATGGAGGCATTAGGCTTGAACGGTCTTGGGATGCCAGAAATCGCCGGTTCAACTCCTCTCGTAGCAGATCTGGGTCTGGCCACAAAAACACAAGCAAACCATGAAAACTGAGAAATCTTGAGGCTGAAGGGTATTAAAACTTTAAATAGGAAAAGAAAAAAACTTGTAGATTATTATTTTAGAAAAATATTCACTTCAAAGAAAAGAAAAAGAAATACATAAAAAAGATTTGTGCTACAAAAACATCATTCTATTAGACAAATAATAATTTGATGTAGGTTAGCAATTAATATTTAATTCTGAATATAGAAAATGATATTTTGTTTTGCTGTTACATTATGTAACATAGTAAATAGTGATATTGTTGACTATTCTAGACAGAGGCATTCTAAGCTTAAGAGTTTTGTTTCTGGATGGAAAGTTGTGACACAATTATGGTCACATTGACGACATCCAGCTAAATTTTGGAGAAGGAGACCCCAGAATGTCTGAATAGGACCACCAGAGCACCACAAGTTTGCTGAAAAACCTCCCCACAAGTAAGTTCTTACCCTGACCAGGACTCGCAATAACAATAATAAGACCATACTTACTTGCAATAGAGAGTGGCGAGTCCGGCTGCATGTGTGCAGGAGGGGCTGATGGGAGACCCCCTGCAGGGTGCCCCAAGGGTAGAGGAGGGGCAAACATATTGTGTGGTGTAGGAGTAGGTGGGGGGACAATAGGGGTCTGGAGGCTGGGCAGCCCCACCCCTGGGTAGGGGCTAGAGTGACTGGCGGTGGAATGTAACTGGTGCAGACTGGCTGACTGGCCTAAAGGGCTGTACAGGCCCGCTGGGCTGCTGCTGCTGATAGACCCATGTCTGAAATAGGAAACAACAGAAATGATTTTTTAAGTTTGTTTTAACTAGAGAGCACCAATCAGCACCACTTTGATGTCGTACACTACATGGAATGCAAAAGTAAAATTTGACTAAGCACAGGGTTAACAGTCCCAATTATGAAATTCGCAATTCAATATCATATGATCATTAATATTCTGCTATTATTTGAACTGCTGTACTGACAAGCATTTACACACATATTAACTGTTTTCATATTAACATATGTTATCATATAAACAGTAAGTATTTGGGTCATTATGTACTCACCCTGGAAAGCCTGGAGGGTAGAAGGTTTTGGAGACAGAGACGGAAGGAGGCAGAACTGGGTATGATTCACGGTCCCTGGAAGAGTCACGCCGCGCTGGCTGAGACTGGTGAGGGGAGCCGCGTTTCACTTCACGGCTTATCACAGAGTTACACAGAGATGCTGTGGCTGACAGAGGGGAGCATGTAGATGGCAAGGAGAGAGGCAGTGAGGCGAGGGGTGGTGGGGCAGGTCTGGCTCGCTGAGGTGAGGAACACGCTCGCGACACCGTAGGTGTAGAGGGACGTCGCTTGATCACAGATGGTCCACTCACAACAGGCTTCGAGTCCAACTTGTCACACTTATCATACCATTCTAGATGCACAGTTTTTTGGTTTTGCTGCTGATGATGATGTTGCTGAGAATGATGCTGATGATGATTGTGCAAAGATGGCTGTCGCTGTTGCTGATGATTATAATGATTGTGATTTAAGTAAGGTGAGTATTTATCACTAGGTTGAGACACTGTCACTGCACTTGACTGAAGTTTCTGATTGCTTTTGTGATGATTTGATTGTTGTTGCTGCTGTTGCTGATGTTGTTGCTGATGATTCAGAGGTGGCGGATGAGGACGATCCCGATGGTATTTATGATAATTGTTGTTATTGTTTACAACACTGTTGCTACTATTATTGTTGCTGCAGACTGTGGTGTTGACTGGGTTATTGCTGTATGCTGATGAGACCAGTGAAGAGGTGGTTGCTAGGGAGACGGTGCAAGTGGTGGTGGTGGCTGTTGTCACGGCAACATGACTGGAGGTGAGGGTCACCGAGCTGGTGGTTGTGGTGAGGGTTGGCCCTTGACTAGAGACGGGAGGTAAAATCGAGGTCAGGTTGCTATCACCTGAAAATAAGCAGAAAATAAGCATGGAGAGGTAATAAATGACAACTAATTATTTCTTACTTGTTTCTTAACATTTTAGTCTTTTTTATACAACAAAAACAATAGATAAAACAACAATGTGGTACAAGATGTGTCTTGGACAACCCCTCTACTTCTCACAGCATGCAGCATAGGGATTGAGTCTCCATCAAATGAAAACTCTTTAATTATATTCTACCCGCAAGCCTCCATTATGACTAAACTCACCTTGAGAAGAAATTAAAAAATATCAGACTAAAAGAGAGCTCCAAGAACTGTTACAAGATCTGTACATTATAAGTCTTGACAAACCTACTTTTAATTTAAATGCCTGTGATGAAGAAACTTCATATGGGAAGCCGAGCTTCAGAGCACCAGTGGTTCTAACCTGACATTTGTTCTGAGGTCTTGCTCCATCACCATAGCTTGATGTTGCCAATAAAATATATTTATGTGTACCTAAAACAACATTATGTGTATGCCTAAACATTCATAAACTCCTGAGTGTTATGTTTGAAATATGATATATAAATGATTCAGATGCAAATTTTCTGATTGGGACAAGGGCACTCGTTTATTGTTCATCACTGTAAAAAGCATGGCTGGGCAGGTGAGAGAGTTGGTGATGAAACAGAGTGGGGAGGAGGGGGAATAGGGGAGATCTGTGATGGCCTAGAGTGCCCTCTCTCCTTCAATTCTATTACCACTTAGCAACCTCTCAACACAGCTGAAAGAAAACAACTTGGTTACCATGGAAACTGGGACTAAAGTGAAGGATGTTCAAGTGCTGCATGGATAGACAGCCATTAGAGGTGTATCTCTTAAGCAGAGATGGTAGGGCTACTTGTGTTCTAGCCACTCAAGGGCCATATGTCAATTAAACAAGCTTCCCTTACTCCCTGCAGAACACTCTAAGCAGAATAATGGAGGCTAACTCTGGAGGTATTCATTGTCACAGAAGTTATGTGCAATGGTCTTGTGGAATCATCATCAGTATTTCTAATGCTAAATATTTTATTTGAACCAAGAATCCCATAAACCTGGTACTCGTTAGAATTGTCTCAATGTGAAACTTCCAATGAGTGCCCATAATAGCGGGTTTGGTTAGGAATTGTGGGATATACTGCCCCTGAAATCAGTTTTACCTGGTACTCTTTGAAGGCTTTCAAGTCACAAAGTGATTGGCAATAGATGAGTCTTGTAATCATTTTTGCACTCTCCGACATACAGCATTTTAATTTAACTTAGCATTTTTTTCATATTTCAATATTAAATGGTAGCAATAGTTCTACAATAAAAAACAAACAAATAATATACTTACAATTTAGTAAAGTATGATTGACTGTTTTTGTTGTAAAGATGTCTAGGCTTGCATCAGATGCCTGAAAATATACAAAGAAAAGAATTGTTATGAGGACATGTTATCTTTCAAAATAATGAACAAAAAACTAAACATTAAACCTTAACTATTTTTATACACAAACCTCTATTATGTGTTGACACACCTGGCATGATGAAAGATACCTTCAAACATGAAAAGATAGCTATCTAGATAAAGCTGCCATCAGACCCCATGTATCACAACAGGCTTCAGTAATTCACAGCTCCTGACAAGCACACCAGGCGTAGTATTCAGAAAGAATCTTAGGTATTAAAGTATTAAAGGCGTTTTTTTTCTTCTTCTAAAACTAATAAATTTTCTTGAAAACATTTCCTAAAATTTTAGTGTTTTTTCCCCCAAGTTTAATTCATTAAAATGATTAATTTATGAAATTTCTTTAGTTTTTCTTAAAATTCAAGGCAAATTAGTAGTTTTTTTTGTTGTTTCATTGCACCAACAAAATTACGGTCATTTGTGACATCAGATAATCATTGGTTAAGAAAGATCCCAGATTTATGTCAGGGTAGAACCACCGCCACACAGCAGGTATGTTTGAAAACCTACCTATGCAAGTTCCATAGTTTAATTAAGAAAACATAACTAAGATTCTTTATGTATGTGACCTGACAAGTACATATAATTGGTTGCAGGTAAATAGTCAATGACTTCAAACACATGCTATAAAGTGGGAAACAAGTCTTAACAACTAGGACATTATGAAGAAAACATGAAAATAAGCAAGCATAAATTAACAAAATTAACTTGCTATTTTAACTACTAATACCATAAAATTTTATCTAGTTGCAAGGTCTCTCCTTGCACTTTAGACATACTGGATTTTCTTTTCTTAACATACTTTATCTTTGTACAATTTTCATGTTATGCACATAGTATTTTTAACTCCCAGTTTATAACAGTAAACTTCAGCCATCTAATCTATCTTATCATATAAGAACTAGTGTATATAAAAATGCATTACAATATAATTAGTTTTCAGATTATTATGTGTGCATACATATCTTAGTGTGTTTTTTGTTGTTGTTGTAGTTGTTGTGTGTGTGTGTGGGTGGGTGCATATAACACCTTTTCATATGCTAAAACTATGCATTGAAAAAGGCGTTCAATCAAGTTTGACAGTTTGCTTATTTGTGGAGAAATAAAGTTTTATCAAAAGAAACACTGCCATTGTGTGTAGCAGATTGCCTGATAGGCATGTACCCAAATAGTGTAGATACTGACCAGTTACATGTCGCACCAATCTAGAGCTTTCTGATCAGGAACTGCAATGTTTGCTGCCAAATCTGACCAAAAGGTCTAGTTACTTAAGTTACCGTAGGACTTAATATGGATTCTTAATAAAAAAACAACATTATTGGATGCTGATTTTTTGTTTGTTTTTTGTTACATTGCACCAACGTCCATCTAGTTGTAAGTGGAGGACATAATTATATCTGGGTAGAACCACCGGCACAACAAAGGTCATGTAACATGTTAAGAGTTAATCTTGATGATCCCTATTAAAGCCTATCTGCCTGTATCTATTACTACTGCACTCATGCTTCACACAACTAGTCAAGTTAATCTGGCAGTAATCAGCTTTAATTTGTGGCAATTTTCCCTCCCAGGTATACTCATGAAGTCTGGTCTACAATAAAATCAGTGCAGATAGTCCCTGAGTACACACACACAGATTAATATATCTTATAAAACCTTCTATTAAACTTGCACCCTTAATGGACAACACTTTCAAACTCCATAAATATTATTAGTCAATTCCTATGAATTGCTTTCAAAGGTTTTAAAACATATAGCTATGGACTCAGCAGCAAATAAAACAGATCCTGAGTTTGACAGTTGCCAGCTGGAGTTGACTGATCTCGATCTACACTTTTTGCTAAAGAAAAGCAGAGATAAAACTCCAGTTAAAACAAGCCTCTTTTTCAAGCAACTATCAACAACTGTGCCAGTGGTTCTACCCAGACATAAGTCTGGGGTCTTCCTTCACTAATAATGAGCTGTTCATTGTCAATACAACCAAAATTGTGTCAGTGCGATGCAATAAAAAAACAAAAACAAAACATTCTCTAAAATAAATCTGTAGAGTCAGCCATATATCACCACACTGTAGGTAATGTTTCATCCAGGCATTCCTTCCATCAAGAAACTCTATTAAGTCCAGAATACCTGTCTAGAATACAATCATAACAATAGGCATGGGATTTGCCTGAATTTTTGCCGATACTGTGCAGCAACATTTCTATCATTACAGCACAGGGGCACCTATGAGGTGCCCAGGGACTGAACCCGGCAGGTCCATTATACTGACACCGACAAGTCAGGCGTAATGCTGTTCCCTAAGCCCCAAGCGTCAGGAAGGAAGCCACTACCACCAACTTTAAAGTCTTTGGTCTGACCTGGCAGGGTTTGGAATCTATGACTTCCCGATCTGCAAGCCGACGCTCTACCAGTTGAGCTATTGTGGCTGGTTCATAACAATATCACTATTTAGTACACCAATATGCCAAAGACAATCAATTAAAAAGAATTGTTTTATACCACTGTCTGGAAAATCATTGTTTGGTACATCTCTGTTTAGAACATCCATATCTAAATCCCTTTTCTCTAGTCTACAACATCAATGACTACAACATCATTGTCTAGAACTTCACCATCTATAACACCACTGTTTGGTACATCTCTGTTTAGATCACCACTACCTTGTAGAGCAACACTATCTAGAACACCAGGTATATAATATCTCATAGATACTACTCTTAATTACACTGCTCAACATTCCCATTTCAAGTAAAATCTGAAACAACAATGCTGTTGTTGTGCTACTGTCTTATATTTATAACATGCCAATGTTTCCATTATTGTATTAATTGAACTGTCAGACTTCCAGTTCAAAAGTGTGTGTTTTTCCATATTTATAAAGATTCAACTCTTTTTATATGTAAATTAACAAAATATCAAACAGAAATACTTAAGTAAAAAACTTTACTTGCAAGAAATTATCATTGTGGCCTATCTATAAAGAAAAAAAAAATACAGTCCAATAAAAGAGTAATAATTATTTTCTTTGGCTTTACATCAAATAATTATCAGAAAATAACAACCAGAACATAAGTATCAAATAAGGCTCAAGCATAAGTGACAATCTGATGGTAATTGATCTTAACGCAACAATTACCTCCAGCTGCATCAACAATTAGTAGGCTGCTAATATTGACATCATAAACACACATGCCATTCTCAACACTTAACCTGTCCATCATAAATTAATAAACTAATGCAAGAAGATCAGCCATGTGTAGATCCAGATCTGACAGTTCCTGGCAGGAGCTTTTGACCTGGATCAGGACTTTCTGATACCACATTCCAAGCATTATGTTTTGTTAAAAGTGCATGTTGTTGAACTGAGATTTTTTTGCATATTGATGAACTAAGATTTTATTGCTTGTTGTTGAACAAATATTTTGTAGCATATAAAAATATTAAAATTTTGTTGCATGTTGATGAACAAAGATTTTGTTGCATATTGTTGAACTAAGATTTTGTTGCATATTGTTGAACAAAGATTTTGGTGCATATTGTTGAACTAAGATTTTGTTGCATATTGATGAACAAAGATTTTGGTGCATATTGTTGAACAAAGATTTTGTTGCATATTGATGAACAAAGATTTTGGTGCATATTGTTGAACTAAGATTATGTTGCATATTGCTGAACTAAATTTTTGAACCGTTTATAAATAAATGCAGCACTTTAAGGGTTAGCACAATTGCTTTCATTAACAATATTGCACCAGTTTTAGCATGTATCGGAACAACAACAGCGGGTGTTAATGGGAAAATGACAGATGTTCAAGCAATAATTGCAAGTGTTTATGGCTGCTAATGGATCCATATATAACATTTGTGTGTGAGTTTCTTGTATTTCAACAGCTTTGAAATAATTTGTGTTATATTATATAAAAGTACAAAAGGAAGCTTGATCGATGTTTTGTCCTCAATTTAGTGTATTAATTACAACACCATTGTACGCAAGTTGAATTGCTGCGAGATCAAAGATGTTTTACACTTTACCACAGGTACATTACTGGTCAAGTTGTTACATGGGTTGAGCAAAAAACAACAACAAAAAAACAAGAGCTTTCCATGGACAGCACGCTCCCCTTTTCTCAGTGCCAGATTGTATAATGAAAACTCTTTGTTGAAAAAAGGCATAACTCTAAACTTAGATTTACCTGACCTTTTGAAATGGGTTATGCTTTTGATAGTGAATAAGAATTCCAAGTTTAAAGTGACTATCTTCGATAGTTATCTAAAAATAGAAATATATCTGAAAGCTTAACCAACTCCAACACTGGGGTCATGACAATGCCTCTCCTTATTTTCTTCCAATAAGAGGAGTTAGACAGATATTACCACTTAATACAAAGAATCAAAAGGATTGTCCATTAATAAATATTACAATTTATTCTAGATTTCTAGAGGACTACTTTTGTGCATGAGTTGACTGACTGAAACAAAACATAGACACAGGGGTGTTGTGTTGATCAACATATATTTCCTATGATTCATATTGCTGACATGCATCTGACACCATGAACTCATTCTAATCACAAAATAGATGCAAACCAAGATACCCATACCGATAGGCATTACCAGTGTTCACACAACCACATGCTATAATATTTCGGGATCACATACCAGCTGTGAGCACCTGTATCTAACAGGCTGCATAACTTTGTAACATTGGCCCTGATAAAAATGTCTGCGGCCAAAACTGGCTACCAGTGTTTGAATTATATCCAAAATTAGAGGGTAACCTAATCTTATGATTACACCATTGACTGAGATAAAGGGTCAAGAGACACACCAGACTATATTTCTGCACCTTGAACCCTGGCAGATCAAAGTATGTTCAACAGAATTATTTCAGTGTCCTTACTGACAAATCCTACAGTCACTAATAACAATACCAGGCTCCGACTCCATCTCATTACTTTTGGCAAGACTTGAAAACTAACTCTCTTAAGCGCTCAAAAAAAAGATTTGATGTCTATTGTTACCTCAGCCACTGTTCGTATCTCTCACATATTTATAAGGCTTAGCCTAGTAGTTTAGATCCTGATCAGCCAGCACTGCTGGGAATGATCTAATCAGGATCTAAGCAATTTGCTGTTTTGTTGCTATTAATAAGTATATGAAACTTTGCATGTAATAAAGAAAAGAAAAACACTAAAATTTAGTATAAGCTTCCAACAAAATGTAGCAAGCTCAGGCTTAATTTAAATGGAATTAACTACTTTTTCAGCTCAATGAATTGAAAGCTGTAAAATGCCTCAGTAAGAAAAGTCCTGCGAAACTTCTCGTATAATAACAAAAAGACTTGCCTGGGAATGGTGTGTGGGTTTGAGCCCAAAGGTCGTAAGATAGGCCGGAGGTAGGTGTGTGGGTTTGAGCCCCGGGGTCGTAAAACAGGCAGGGGGTAGGTGTGTGGGTTTGAGCTTGGAGGTCGTAATATAGGCTGGGGGTAGGTGTGTGGGTTTGAGCCGGGAGGTCGTAAGATAGGCCGGGGTAGGTGTGTGGGTTTGAGCCCGGAGGTCATAAGATAGGCCGGGGTAAAGGCAAAGGCAAATCTAATCACTCTGGGCTCAAAACCCACACCACATTCCCAGGCAACCTCTGACCACACAACTCCCTGGAAAGTTTGGAGGGTCATGATCTCCATTATCTGAAGGCTAAGAGTAACTACAGAACAAATTTATCCTACAATAACTACAAATTACTTAACCATTGCTACAATTATCTTAATTTGAATCCTGAATATAACAAGAATATAGCCCCTTTTATGATGAAAGGGATTCTTGTATGCTACTGGATTTGGTGTTAATCCCTTGTAAACCCCACCTTAAGGTAAGACTTGAAGATAACAAGCTATGATAACAGGGTATGGCCGTCGGTGACATCATAGGCATGTCAGAGTAAGGACGAGTGCATCACATTGCCAGATATTATATGCCAAGGAATTACTACCTTCCACCCTTTGTAGGAGCTTTGCCCTGTGAAACAAGAATACAGTGCTCACCAAATATCAGCTTAATAGTCAGCAGACAATAAATGTTTTAAAGTCATGTATTATTGTCTGTATGAAGTTTACAGCCAAGCTCGTACACGGCAGCAGCATCAAATAGGCAATATTACAGTCATATTTGATTAAGTCTTGCTTAGAACTTGTAAAGGAGGACCCCAGACATGTGATGCAGAGCGGGGTTGAGGAGTGACAAGTCAGCGACATTAAAAACCCTTAGCCATTGGTGCACCTCCAACCCACGCAAATAAATCTTAATGACTGTGTTCAACTTTCCATCCTGAGTCAGCAGCTAGCTAAGAAAGATGTAAGTTAAAAAATGACACTTCTGAGTCTCCCAACATGAAAACACAATCTTTCATGAACAGCTTATTCACATAAAATCAGATGTAAAAATATTTTCCTTTCTTTGTTCTGGTTCAACAGGCTCTTCCTTTTTGTAACAAGGATTTAAAGAATGCAAATAGGACCAACTGTGACTGAGTTGCTTTAAAGAATTATCCTGAAAATGTGGCATCAGCAGTGTATACTCTGAATAAAGGACTATGAAATTATGATAGTTCCATAATTCTATAGTATTCACACTTTTACAAAAATTACCAAAAATGTCAGCTGGGAATATTAAAATAATCTTTTATAATTACAAAATGCGTGAAACCAATAACACAATATGAGGAACAGGTGGGAAATGTTTAGCATCAATTATACCAGACGTCTCAACAAAAAACTGATAGAAGGGCTCGAGAGGGATAAACTCTAAAACAAAACATAAGAAGCCTTTTATGCTTATTGAGACATGAGAACCTAATGTCATTTTGATGGCAGCCACTAAACTGTGCCAATTTGCCAATTCATATAAAGTAAAGCCTCTTTTGTAACCACTTAGGCTTGTTCTCTTAACAACCAATTAGGTGTGTGTTTACAGAAGGGAATTGTCTGTATGCAATTATAGCTGCCTTGATCTTCTCTTAGGCTTATTGTAGATTGAAGGACATGGATTATCATCATGCTAAGACACTGGTACTGCACGAGTAGCACTGTCGTACTGTTTTGTATACTTTCATCTTCTAGATTGTCAAACTTCCACAATGGTTACATTTCACTTACACCTTTATTTGCTTACAACTTTTTTCCCCCCACTCTCTCTCCTTTTTTTTATTACTTTTTTGTGTGTGTTTTTTTTTGTTTGCTTTCACTTTTTTTTTTTGCTTATACTTTATTCTTTGATAACTTTATTTGTCTTCACTTATTATGCCTTTACTTACATCTATATATTTTAGCAAAAGAGGTTTAAGCAAATACAGATATAAGCAAGTAAATGTGAAAGCTAAAAAGAAATGGAAGTAAATCAAGGACTTAGGTATAAGCAGATAACCAGAATTGTGGGTTATTCACATCTGAAGCATGATGAGGGATGTCAGACTAGTGCACATAGCTCTCAGAATCTGGCAGACTTATCTCGCAGGATAATAACAAATGCATCAACATATCGGCTCATGATTTACATTGCTCAACTTAATGTAACACCCAACTTATGATCTCCATTCTCTACATTATATCAGTCTAGTCTGGCTTTCCTGGTCTATTTCAGATAGCCTGGAAGGCGGATGACAGGCAATATTGCTGATGGTGAATTCTTGACCTGGTATGCATAAATTGATCAGGTTTAGGCAAAAAAAGTAGTACCTGATCAGCCAACATTGACTGGGATCAGCATCTGCATCTTTCCTCTTATGTCCATATCAATATATCCTTTTTTTTAAATACATCTCAGCAACCAATGTTGGAAAATTAAATGACATCAACACGTCAAAATGATATGGTTTAACCTATCTATGACAGAACCATCTACCCCACCCACTGCTGATGTGGATGGCTATTGCTAACACTCAATGTCAACATTAGTTAAGTTGGGTTAAACAGCGCCCCTGAGATCAACCAGTTCTCACGCGATGGTGTACACTCGAACTATAGTACTTCCCTGTAAAGGAATTCAGAGAACACTTAGTAAACCATAACCTCTGGTCTAGAACTACCATTGTAAGATGATGTTATTCAAAGAAAAATATGATTTTTGGGGACTGGCATGTCACGACTTGTGTAAAATCCACAACCCACAACACTTAATGGAAATGATGACAGACATAATTTGACTTTCAGATAAACATCACCAACACAATTATGGTCACACTGATAGTGACAAGCAACAATTGCTGGATAGAACCACCGGTGCATAGTTACTAAAAGTTTGTTTTGTTTTTTAAAATACATCGCAGCAACCAATTATGATCATTAAAGAGATGTCCAGCTATTTAGTGGAGGAAGACCCCTGACATATGTCTGGGTAGAACAACTGGGCCCAGCAACTCGACGACAACAGGGTTCCCACAAATTTTGGCTTGTAAAATTCCAGACTTTTTCAAGGTTTTTGTGTTAAAAACAGATTTTTCCAGCTAAGGATATCCTCTCAATATCGATGTGCACTAATAATGTTGATGAACAAAGGGTGTTCACATTTGCTGTATGCAGTTTGCTGAAATCGGAACTGCACTTTAAAATCAAGTATTTTGACTTCAAAGTCAGGCAAAAGAGTTGTGTACTAAAGACTGGCTAGATCGCTGAAGTTAACTTCCACATCCGTTATTGACAGCATATTTACATTAAATCTCAGCAAACTGACGCCAAATTTCGTGATTAAAAAGGCTTCGTAAAAATGCAGCAGACATCTTGAAACATGATCAAATGTGCAAAACGGTCCCATTTTATTTACATGTTTTGATAAAAAGTTGCTGATTTCATACCTAAATCAGTTCATACTTTTCCGGAGTTTTTCCCGATTTAAAACAGATATAGTAAAAATCATGATATTCTCATGACCGTGAATAGAATTTTCAAAATTCCCGAGTTTTCCTTGTTTTCCTGGTAGCATGGGAACCATGATTGAACAAGATCATATTTTAATGTTGTTTTTTTTTATTGTTTTTTTAAAAGAACATTCCCATATAATTTCATTCAAACAAAAAAGTCTACGGAATGTTTACATTTAAAACTAAAGGAAGAAGGGTGCATATAATCAAATTAACTTGCCTAACCAAGGTGCTTAATATTTTCAAGTCTGTGACTCTGCCACAGCTGTCCCCTAATAACTTGTACCAGTTACACTTTTTTTATTATGTTTTGATTACACCAACAACATTCTGCATATATTTAAATTATAAATACTGTATATCAAGTAACTATTGTAAACAAGATAAACTGAGAGTGATAAGTCGTGATAATCTGTATAATCTAGAGTCTATCAGTGTAGTTATCATAATGGAAGGGAATGACTTGACAGCGAGGGGTGGGACAGTATCAGGGTGACGATGTCACCATCAAAGTCCTTAACCTAACAGATGGCCAGTCAACAGTGGGACAGTCACAAGATCATGATCAGTGGTCAAATGAAGCCAAAGTACAGCTTTATATCTATCTACATTAATCATGTGCTAGTCATATTTTGATATGATAAAATTCAGCAGCAGTCAGATTTTTCAGACTTACAATTTGTTCACATTAAACTTATCGAGTAAAACCATTCAAGCAGTTCATAATCAATCAGAACTTCTTAATTTAGTCATGCTAAGTGATAATTTAAAGTTAATGGGACCAAATATTCCTTGAAACAACACTAATCTCTTTTCTTTTCTTTCTTTTTTTTTTTGCGACCTCTCATTCCGCAAAACATAAGTCATATTTCTTTACATTATCAATGTACCAGTTACATCAAATGGATGATGGTACTGCAGTCAGTATTACAAATGCAACACTGATTGTCACGGATATCTACATTCTCACCACCTCACAAAACTCACTTATGACTAAGATTTGATTCTCAGAAATACAAGAAATGGTAGGCAAAAACATGTAACAACCTCTTGATTCAATGACTGCTGATTTTTTTCTAATAACATGAAAATGGAAACTTAATTTTCATCATTCATCATCTCAGCCATGATAGACAGTTAATCACAACAGTTGTTTATATATGTCAGTTTGATTTCATGTTGTTTGGGATGTTTGCCATTTTGCACAGTCCTGTGTCTGTAGATGTCAGCTTTTAGTTCTTCTCCCTGTGAGAGATGACCTCAGTCTGCTGACAAATACACTACATCAAATATACATGGGCCAGACTGTCTGGGTTGGCCATTACTAACTATAGCCTGCTAATCACGAATTGATCTGTCTCAGGCTAAAAATGAGGATCCAGTCTACGCCTGCTCCTGTTCAGTTCCTGCACTATTCGCTGCTAAGTCGCAACAGATATCTCTAGTTACTAATACATTACCATTTTTGCAAGTAAACTAGAATAACTTTAGGTTTTTCACTTATGTTACAGGCTAAAGTGTAATACCCTACCCTAAAACATCCATAACAATTATCTTTGCTAAAGTTCAAATATTTGTAAAAAATTACTATATTGCAAATATAGTGCATTATGTACAATTTAGCATAAATAATTAACTATACTGTTAATAATGCACATACATTGCTAAAAACTTGGCAGCAAATGGTACAGATCCTGATCAGTTCCTAGAGGGAGCTGTCTGATATGGATTAATGCTACCTCAGTAGTCCTTAGCAGTTAGGAGTTAACTGACCTAGGCAGACCTGTGTACAGGCCCTGGAAATAGTGCCTGTTTTAAAACATGCCTGGAAATAGTGCCTGATTCTAAACAGGCCCTGGAAATAGTGCCTGTTCCTAAACATTCCCTTGAAGTAGTGCCAGTTTCTAAACATGGCTGGAAATAGTGCCTGTTCCTAAACATGCATCACTCAGATATGCTGAAGGCATTTTTCTGCTGTCACAAATTTAATAAACATGCACCACTTGGATTTGTTGAAGGTGTTTTTCTGCTGCTGTCACAAATATCATAAAATATGCCTCAACTCAAACTGGTGCGCTGATAGATCAGAGAGAACATATTCATCAGACGGTGCCTCCCTTCTCCAGCACTTCTGACTGTTGTCAGGGGACAAAGATCAAGTTGTCAAGTAAGAACAAACATCTCTTACCTAGGCAGGCAGCAGAAACAAGAAAGATATTTCAAGGGATCGTATGTTAGCAGAATAAGCCCACTTTACTTGAAGCATTCACAGTGAAGGCAGCAAAACAAAATATCATCTCAAGATAAAAATGTCTCTACAAGTTGAGAACATCTCAGCAAGATTGAAAGGACTGATGGTAGGCATTAAACCAAATAAAATAAACATCCATGATGTTGAGAAAGACAACAAGACTACAGTTAAGACCTTGGGAGCTCTCGGCAACCTACGAGAGCATATTGCCTGACAAAAGCCCAGTGGATCTACAGTCCATTGTGAAGTGACCAGATCCACACAATACCTTATTATCAGGATTTCTGGCTGTACAATCTGAGCTGTCTGGCTAGAGACCACTTCACAGCCACTTAGCCCTGTCCTAGCACCACTCTCTCTATCTGAACCACCCCTTCAGAGAACATACTCACACACACTCTAAACAGCTCAGCACACACTTAAAAACATCCTTCAGTCATCACATGCTATATATATCATCACAATATCAGTGATCTGTCAATACAAATTTCTTTCCTGGTTTTTGATGAAACACCATCAGCTTTTCAACTTTATTTCAATATGGTTTTTAAAGACAATTTTATTTGCTGACCTGTCCATAGAAGAGCCAACACCTCAAGCCTCAGCTGAAAGGCTGCTTTTTTGTAGTCAAAGAACTGAAAACACTTATTGACACTGTTAGTGATTAAAAGTGCAACAATAATGTACCAAGTTCCAAATTAACTTCGTTATTTATTTTGTCAACATTACACCCCTAAAATCTAAATTCAGATTGTACCAATCAGTTTTCTTCCAAAAACATTTTTTTTTTTAATGAAGCTGTCTAACCTTACTTTTGCCCTTCTATACAAACGCTGATGCAAGATCAGCCTGATCGAATATCAGAACTACTCTCATTGGAAGAAATTCCAGGTAACACCATATACCTTATTATTCCCTATTAGTTGTCAATGGGAAGTTACATTTAGGTACAAAGGGTTTTTTTATTAAAGTAAAAAAAAAATCCATACAGTTTGGCTGTGTATAAATTCATTGATTTTGTTAGTGTCAGTCTTAAGTGAGATACTTTAAAGGTGGTATCAGACAGTTTGGACAAAATATGTTTTCTCAAATAACCAAAATATTAGTCATTGTTACCTGAAAAAAAATCTTGCAAAATATGCTGCTCAGTGATGCCCTAGATCAGTGGGAACAGTGAAACACAAATCACCATTCCTCATTGCAAACAGATTTTTTTTCTATCTGAGCAATGCTGCAGAGATAGCTATTTTTAACTAGAAAAACCACCTGACAACTTGCTTTTGAGATTACGTTATATCGCCATTCAGGTAATCAGCTCTGATGTTAGTATCTATTTTAAGCAGAGATCACTATCATGCTGATTTATAGATTTGGAAAGATTGAACTTTAGAGTGGTTTAATCACGATTTGTACAGTCTAATAATGTAGGCAGTGTTCCAAACTATCATTACTTATGATAAAGTATAAGTTTATGCAGACGCTAAACCCTAATTCTCTAAAGCAGTGGCTAGCTATTGTTACATGAATTTGACATAGGCAAACTGTCAGATACCACCTTTAGTTAAGAGGAGTGAAATGATCAAGCGACTGGTGTAAAAAAAAGTCTATAATCTTTTCGTGTCTCTGTTTATAAAAGCTAAAGAGGTCAGTAAATTGTGTTAACTAATGTTTCGCCAATGCCAAATTTCTTGTTCAATTTACTGCATTAACAGTGGATACAGAGTTACTGCTTCACACAGGAAGCAGCTGATGCAACAATTTAACACTATTCCTGTCTCCAGCACAACAAGAAGTATTTCTATGTATTTCCATGATCAATTGTGAAATGAAGGGATGAGTCACACAGTTGAAATCCAGCAGCAGGACAAAAATTATCAAACTACATACTATTAAATAAATTAGTACGACCAGCCTGTTTGTACTGAATTCAAATGCGATTATAAAATGCAACATTAAATATAATTAAGATGTATAAATAAACCCAAGTGTAGCAATACAGCAGCCACTGAAATGAAAATGAAGAGAGGGGCTAGGGGCTGAGGTTGGTTGTAAGGGGCAAAGGTTGATTGAGAAGGGGGCTGGGGCTGGTTGGGATGGGATTAGCTGGCATTTTTGCCAATACTGTGCAGCGACATATCTGTCATTATAGCACAGGAGCACCTATGAGGTGTCCAGGGACTGAACCCGGCCTGTCCATTATACTGGCACTGATGAGTCAGGCATAATGCTTTCCCCATTGCCCCAAGCGTTAGGAGGGAAGCCACTACTGCTAACTTTAATGTCTTTGGTTTGACTATATACTTGATATTATTTCAAATTTGGTTTTCAAATGAAATTTAAAATTACATTCTTAAAATTCAAATACGAGACTTAACATTGTATATGTGCTGTTGTTTTTTGTTACAACTTGATTACTTAACTAGTGATGAAATTAAGAACCCAATTCATTTTCATTTACAGCTCAATGATCAATGAAATCTTAAAGACACTTCTTAAACCTTTCCAGTCGCCCTAGTTATCTTCTTGTACCCCTGCGCCTCTATGGGTTGACTGCTATGACTGCGACCATCATCATCAATAGATGCTGATCTCTGGCCTCACTGTGCCTTGTCCAACAAGCACTAATGCGTTCCTAATTGACACAGAGGCTCTCTAATGACACATGGCCGTTACGGCACCTTTGATGATCCCTGCTGGAAGCTTCAGAAGTCAGTCACTCCATCACCATCACCATATAAGGGACCACTCGCCTAACACTGCCATCTCTCAACCACATGGTATCCTTTATCATCTCGTATTTGTTACTAAGTAGATATTAAATCTTAGATTAACTTATAACCTACATGCTGGGGTAACAAAATATACTGCTAAAGACTCAACAATAAATAGTGCAGATCCTGATCAGTCAGTTTAAAGCTGAATCAATACAATTTATCTCAGCCTTATCATTTTGTGCTTAGCAGGCTAAGAGTTACAGCCCCAATCCAATACTGCTAATACCAACGTATTATGAACAGTTAACTGTGTAAACCAGATCCAATATCCTTTCCAATGAGGCAAGTGAGTCGTTAAAACCTTTACCTTGTTAAGCTATTCTCCTGCCATTCACCACAAATAGGGCTCACAGTTCTCTCCTATTCAGGGCCTGTATTCATGGCCTTGTATTTATAAAAGCAGACTTGGGGGCCCTGTATAATGAATGACACATTAGATATAATACCGATTACATTACCTGTAAAGCACTCCACTCACAAGTTCAAATTTCTAGTTAATGGGAGATATGAGGGCAACCTTTCAATACTTCAAAAGGACAAAAAAATCTTTCAGTGCAGGGAGTAGCAAATTATCTTTTTTTTTTCAAAATGACACCATACTATGTTAACAGTGAACGAAAACGGAGATTATTATCTCCCTTTGCCATACATAAGATGCATCATGACATTTAGTTTCTTGTGTTTTTGTACACTTGTCCCCACGCCTATTTTCCTTCCTTTCTGATTGATTTGCTCGTGTCCCAGTTGTTCATGTCCCTGTTTGTTCATGTCCCTGTTTGTTCATGTCCCTGTTGTTCATGTCCCTGTTTGTTCATGTCCCTGTTCACGTCCCTGTTTGTTCACGTCCCTGTTTGTTCATGTCCCTGTTTGTTCATGTCCCAGTTGTTCATGTCCCTGTTTGTTCACGTCCCTGTTTGTTCACGTCCCTGTTTGTTCACGTCCCTGTTTGTTCATGTCCCTGTTTGTTCATGTCCCTCTGTTGTATGTAGTACCTAAGAGCCCAGATATGGATCCACAAACTTTCCCCTGATCTCAGTACAGCTCCTGTATCATTTATCACTGAGGACAGGATCATTTTACTAATACTAAACCAAATGACCCAACATCACAAATACCACTTGATCCTTGCAGACATGTGATTTAAAGACAGAGGCTTGTATCACAATGGTTACTTTAAACAGTCATTCTAGCCTGTCTCTTCCTGTCCATCAGACAGCAGCTTCTAAAACCTTTACCTCTTTATGTTTTAATTTTAAGAAGAAAAAAATATTTTTATTTTTATTTTGTAACAACTTCATACAAACTGTGACCACCTAACATTACCTGGATGTCACAAATTTGACCAGAATTGTATCAGTGCGATGTTATAAAAGAAAAATAAACAACATACACACACAAAACTACATGCAAGGGTAATTTGTTCTTTCATACGGCTGCTGACATTTGGCAACAAATAGTGGAGATCCTGATCAGACAGCTTCCTATGGGAGCTGGAACCTCTGGATCTACACCAATAGCCCATGGTTGGTTGAATCATTCTTTGCAGGTATAGACTTCAAAAAGTTACAAGTTAATTTATCAATCTGCCGCAAATAAAACTGTCAACACATCTCACTCTTTTTTGCCAATTAGTTGTCTTTTCAGCCAGCATAAAAAAATGATGTTATCAAAGCTGTTACATTTGCTTTTTAAAGGTGGCATTCAACTATTCATCTCTCTTAAATTCACATTTACAAAATATTATCGCCATCACATGGTCTTTTGGTGTTTAGAAATAATAACTCACTATCCATAATGT
The DNA here is from genome assembly GCA_007844125.1 of Sinonovacula constricta. Classification (NCBI taxonomy): domain Eukaryota; kingdom Metazoa; phylum Mollusca; class Bivalvia; order Cardiida; family Solecurtidae; genus Sinonovacula; species Sinonovacula constricta. The sequence continues at coordinate 31,758,727 of CM017571.1, forward strand.
CTTGATTATGACTGAAATGTTGTTGTTGTCCAGCTAATTATTGGTGGAGGAAGACCCCAGATTTAAGTCTGGGTAAAACCACCGGCTCACCACAAGGTAGCTGGTTTAAGTTAGAAACAGTAAAGGTAATTAAGTAAACAACTGGACTTAGCTTAAGTCCAGAAACATAAAATAGTCACAAGTAGCGGTAGTTTTATGGGAGAAGTTAAATGGCGAAACAACAACTTTGATCAGAAAAACAAATGACAACTGGCCTGTGCATGAGCTGTTAGTACTGTGTATGTGCAGCCTTAAAGAGAAAGAACAGCAGTTCTTTTTTTTTAACTAGTAAGTTATTATAAGTAGCCAAATGCATATTTTATAGAGGGTAAGGTTTTTTGCTACTACAGCATGTTTGTAGTGTTACAAGAAAACTCTCACAGAAATCTACATCAACGAGCAGCTGTTAGTAAGACCTTGTCAGTTAATTATTACATTTTTTGCTTCTCGAGTATTTCTCTCTCAGAGTGTCAGAGACCATCCTTAAATATGCAAGGGAAAAAAAGTTTCCCTTAAAAATTGGTTACATTATCTGGTCTCCTAAAACTGAGCAAGCAAACTAAATGTTTTTGTAAACTGAAGTCACCTAACATGCAAACAGCTCCTTCAGTATTCAGATACTAAGACACCATTACCATGTATACATACTCACCACTTAAAATTGACCACAAGTAACAACACCCTTTCCAGTTCTGTACATTCCTTTCTACATCTGAGAACATGTAACACTATTTCTCATTCATAGGTTGTAATATTAATTCAGATTATACATCCTTTGGTAAACTTGAAAAACACAGAAAATTAAAAATATTAGCCTTCCTTTATAAATCTGTAAATCCTGGAAAATACTTGTTTGAACTGGTAATTCTATCTGAATAACTGAAGAATAAAATCCCGAACTATGTGAAGAAAACTTTACTGCACTATGACATGGCTGCCAGATCCACACTTCTATCTACAATTCCACTACCTGCTTCAATAACACATTCCTGGCATAATTTCCACTAATGTAACACTGCACAGAAACAGCGGTGAAGGTGCGCTTGATAACAAAATCCTGCTAGTATCCAAAATGTCGAAACACAGAACACAAATTAGCCACACACACAAAAAATCTTACACTGAGAAAAAAACCAACTTAAGAGACAAAGCAAAAGCTTTCAGTGTTTACGTTGTTGTCTCTATTCCCCACCCGATGTCAGTCACTACTACCAGTCAGTGTATGTTAGAGCACACAGCTTGTAGTTCAGCTAGCTTAAACTGGAGACCAATCTAAAGGTTGTGTATCACAGCCAGTAGGCATGATACAACCACAGATACTACCACTGCTACTACAATCCACACTCAATATCCAATATCTAAGGGAAAGGTCCACAATGTAAAAATGAAAACAGGGGATGAAGACATAGAGTGGTGACAAAGAGAGGCTACTGGCAACAACATTAACAGCAAAAGGGGCTATAAAACAGCCTTCTTACAACAGGGAGTACTAATAATTTTCCAACAGCAAATCGAGAAATCAGCATTCTTCTGATTAAAGATTGTCAAATGCATATCTAGATGCAAAATATTTTGTGAGTTAGCAATCAGTTTTTTAAAACCTTAAAGTTAAAAATTTAGGTTATTTTTTATGAATTAATCCTTATAACATAAAATTGATAAATGTTTATCACTATTTTAGATAAATTGGTTGCTAATGTGGGTACATATCTTACTTGTTATCACCCAGTGATTTCATCTGCCTTGATTGATGTGAGAAGCCAGTTCCAGGGTTAGGAGGCCCCAGTGATCATGGCTGGATATTTTCAACATTATTCAGGGGTAGAAGACTGAGAAGCATGGGAAAATTATTCATTGTAGAGCATAAATACAACCACTACCACAGCAATCACAATCATCAACATCACCACCCTCATCATCAACACCACACCCACCATATTCATTACCATTGTCACGACCACCACTACCATTATCATAACTAACATCATCACCACCACAAACAACATCATTATCATCACAATCATAACCATTTCAACCAAAAACTTCTATCATCACACACCATCTCTGCCACTACAACCATCTTATTTCTTAACAATTAAATCCATTACCACTTTAATATTTCTCAATAAAATATATAATATAAAGCTTCCACTCACATTTTTTTTTCCACTTACAAAACAAGCAAAACCACATGAGCCATAAAACATAAGCATCTTAAGTTCAAAAAGATGTTAAAGATATCAAATCTTCATGTTCACCCTCTGATAATAAAGGACCAATTTACATTAATTATTTCATAAACACTAAGGTTTTTATCAGCAGCAGGCAATAAACTTCACTCCATTGTAATTAGTTAGCTGCCAGACTGAAATGGATGAGAGCACTTAGCCACGCTGGCCTGTTAAAAGGGCTATACGGCTATCAGAGAGACATATACTCGGAGTCAGTCAGTCACTAGACAGGGCTTTATATTGTTTCTTTTTTTCTTCTTTTATGACAGGAATTATATTTCAAGTTGTTTAGCATACTTTTAAAGCTTCTATTATAAATATCATTTGCCTCCGCTTTCCTAAACCAGTGTAAAAAAATGTTTAAGTTGTCATTAAAAGGAATGCCAAGGTAGTGAACATTTCTATAAAAAGGCACGGCACAATATAATTACCAAACCTATTTCTTCAACCCTTTTTAGTTCAAACCTGTATAGCACCTTTATCTTTTAAACCTGTATCAAACCTAGATCTTAATAATCTATATACATGTTTTATACATGTGAACTTTTTCTCAGGCCAAAGTGGGAGATTTTCATTTGCAAAGAGATTTGTGATTTTTCATATAAACAAAGAAGGAAGTTTTCTGTTTCCAAGTAAGGAGATTTCTAAAAAATTTGTAAAACACCCCTCATTTTCAAATAGTTTTGAACCTTAAAAGTGGGAGTCTCGCTCCAAAAGTGGAGAGAGAGTTCACATGCATGATGTATTCCAAACTGTTATCTTCCAAACCTATATCAAACCTAGATCTTCATAACCTAGATCTTCCAAACTGCTAACATCTGTACCAGTGTATCAAACTGTTATCTTCCAAACCTTTTTTTCTGAACTTATATTAAACCTTGGCCATTCAGACCTTAATCTCCCAAACTGTTATCTTCCTAACCATCTTCCAAACCTTTATCTTCCACACATTTATCTAAGAGACCTCACTAGCAGCACAATATGCCATTCTTCCACATACATTACCAAAGGCATGAAGCATGTCTGGACACAATTGGCATGTCCCCTTTGACATACATTTTTGTTTCTGTACTCGCACTACCTTTTTTCCCTAGACATCAAGTCTGTCCATGAATAGAAAAAATACTGCAGAGTCAATCCTTTGTGCCTACAAAATTCTGCTTTCTCATATCTCTGGACACTGTCACAAGCAGCGAGGAAGCAATATATCTGCTTCAAGAGGACACCTTCAAATAAATGAGATATTGTTGGTGGGAGAAAAATTATAATTTATAAACAATACAATGTGGCACTACCAGAATACAACAGTTCATATGTCTCCAATGACCTTATACCAGGGCTATAATAGCTGCCAGAACTACAAGCCTGTGTCAAGTATATCTCAGCCATCTATCAACATAATAATTAAAATACAATTAGCTGTATCATCACCTCCAATCACTGGCAGGGCCAGTAATCATTTATAACTGGGACCATTACAGACCCATGACATATGGCTCATGCATGAATATAGTGGGGATGACTAAATGAAATTACTTCAAAAGTTTTGTCAAGGAAGGGCACCCCTTTCATGTCAAAAACACGAACATCAGAGTTCATGTGTTCCTTTCTTTGCCTTTTCTTACTCAATCTACCTTTCTTTTTCTGTTATGCATGGCTTGTTCTTCCATATATTGTCTCATAAATTACCTTGTTTTTATTCCTATAATGATTTCTTAAGAGGAAAAACAGTCCTTAGATCCTTAGATTTTATTTTCTAAGGAAAAAAAAACTCACCACAATGAAATAGAAAATGCTAGACAATCATGTTTATTCTACCATCTATTATGCAAACAATAGGATAGTTTTGAAGAAATTCCAGAAAAATGTGGTCCCTATTAAATTTAAGAGTCAATGGGCCACACCTTCCCATCATCTCTCACATTCCTCCTTATTGATGATAGCTAATAATATCCACTTGGCACCTTTCTTTAATAACAACCCTTTAATAACAGGACAGGATTTTGAAAATTCACCTAATTTTGTTGATTGATTTTAACCAAAATAAATTGTTGGTTGAAAACATCTATGTTCAGCATATAATCTTTATTTATTTTGTTTTTTAAATAGATTGCTGCAACTAATTATGATCATTATAGCGATGCCCAGCTATTGTGGTGAAGAAAGGTCCCAATGTCTAGGTAGAACCACTGGCGCATATAATCTAAGGTTCTACAAGAAAACCTTTAACTGTGCAGATTCTACAGAAGATAGGAGACAGTTGTGTATGGTTTGCAAAAGAGTAAAATGGCAGAAGTATGAACGAAGGGGTCAAACTTTCCCCTTTTGTCTCTGAGCCTATCAGCCAATAACAGATTCTGCTATCACCATCGTTGATATGCTTCACCATTGGCTGCTTCACAAGTGACCTTTATAATATAAAATTATTTTTTTTTAAGAACACAAGTGAAATAAAATAATACACTAAAATAGACTAATTTTCTCTTTATTTCATGCTTATTTTGTCTTAAAGCTTTGTTTAATCTAATTCAATTATTACAACCCTTTGGACCCAGACTGAAAATGATAACTCTTTCATTTCGTTCTGAGGCAAAGTAAAATGATAAAGGTTTTCTTTTACTGGTATGTCTCGATTAATTTGAAGGCATGAAATTCTTTTTTGTACAACTACATGTAAAGGTAACAATATTGCCAGAGACTCAGCAGCAAAAAGTGCATATACTGTTTAGAGAGCTCTGGCTTGTTGTTTGTTTATTGGGTTTATTGTCCCACCAACAGTATATCAGTTATCTGGAGACGGTGTCCACTTGAAGCAGATATAGTGCTGCCTTCACTGAGTATAGCATGCTGTGAACACCTGGCATGATACAACACCCAGTCAAATTATCCTGACACTGGGCCAACCAGTCGTGGAACTACCCCTACATTTGCCTGAGCGTTAGCAAGGGAGCTATACCATTTACAATGACTTGTATGTCGCGGCCTGGGATCGAACTAAGGCTTCCTGTACCTGCAGCCAACACCCTACCTACTGAGCTACCAGGTCCAGTCAATGGCTGGATGATCTGAATCTTTCCTATTTACCCAAGTCTGATCAATTTGTGCTTTGCAGGCCAAGAGCTACTGCCACTGATTCCCATCTGCATGCAACAAAACAATTCCCAGAGTGGTCTCATCTAGCTGTGATAGCATCGTTGGCTCATAATTAATTGATTGATTGATTAAAAGATGAAATGTCACAAGATGATAAAATGACAGATAGAGCAATTAAATCACAATGATACACGCTTGTATTCATCTTCAATGGTGCATTTTTTTTAAGACTAATTATGTAGCAGTGTTATAGACAGCTATAGAACTAGATTACCTGGGAACAGAATCAATGTGTATAGACATTGTTCAGACATGCTGAGACCAAGATAAACCATCATAGGCAGAGTTTAATCAACTTGCTATAGCCATAAATGCCATAATTCTTGTCTAAATCTTGCAATGTGGGATAAAGGAGGCGTATTATAGTCTATTTGCTGATTTGTATTTCTTTCATTTCCCCTGACTTCATGAACACTCTCGGGTTCAAGTCCTGCCCAGAACTTTTATGCAGGCAGTTCTTTGAGATGTCCTATGGTGTGCCTGTGGTTCTTCCTGAATTTTTATCTAAAGTCTTCTTACACCAATATAAGCAACACATGGCTAAAATGACCATAATCGAGCCACTAGAGTGTACCTTATAACTAAACATTATATGATCTTAGAAGGTGTCTCACTGAGTAACAACAATTTATATATCGATGGAGACATTCAGGATTGTTGAGAGTTGTTTGGAGACATTAAGGATTATTGAAAGTTGTTGGGAGACATTCAGGTTTGTTGAAAGTTGTTGGGAGACATTTAGGATTGTAGAAAGTTGTTAGTAGACATTAAGGATTGTTGAAAGATGTTGGAAACATTCAAGATTTTGGAGACAAGATGGTTGAAACTTGTTGGAGTCATTCAGGATTATTGATGACTTAATATTGTTGGAAATTGATAGAGATCGTCAAAGACATCAAGTTTTGTTAAAGATTGTTAAAGACCTTTAACATTGTTGGAGACAGCCAGGAAAGGTCATCAGAAACTTTCTCCCCATCTGGAATCTCTACATAGGAATGCAGACCTGATGGTCCACAATTGTTTATAAACACAGCCTTAGCAGACAAAGATTCTCCATCATATTGTTTTGTAGACCTGTTTTAATTTGTATACAATTCACCTTTCCCCACACAAACCTTGTGTGATCCTCAGGGCCTCCTGCTGTACATGACAATATCAGTCCTGTCACAAGTTGACAAGCTACAACAATTGTAATGCATCCCTGTTTTCTGAACAAATTGCAATCAGCATGCAACCATCTGCTCCATCTATTTGCATATTCCAGGAGACCCTACCTCCAGTCTGAGCCATCCATTATGGAATGAACGCGATAATTTTTAACGGTGTGAGGAAACCAAGTGCTGGCACAATGAAAGTGATGATGTTCGGGTGAAGGACTTAATATGGGAAGGTCTTCTAATTGACCTATGTTGTGTTGGAGGTTCTACCCAGACATTCGTCTGGGGTCTTCCTCCACCAAAACAGCTGGACACTGCTATAATGATCACAACTGGTCGCAACTGTATCTCAAAAAAACAAAAAAACAACACAAAGTGAAAGTGACGTCAATAGATCTGTTGTCATCAAATAAGAGAGCATTGAAAAAATACTATCAAAATGCTGTTGGTTTTTTGTTGTTCACTTGCTGCAAGAATTGGCTCATCTAATGAAAGTGGTATGCAAAGCTTTTAGCTGCAAAACTAACGCCCAGTAAAAAGCCATTGATTCTGCACTACGAAATGTTATAAGGATAAGAAAATTATGCCTCACTAAAACATCTCATAAACTGAAATTAACTTTGAAGCAGATGACACATATTTTAAACATGCATAAATAACCCTTTCTGTTTTGATGACTTTAAAAACAGGATGTATGCATAATAAATTGATTTTCACATAGTTTATCAATAGAAAGCTACAGACCATCCAGCCGACACATAAACAAATGTTCTGTTTTAACTGTGTCTCTGACCAAAGAACGTTCACAATCATGCAGAAAATTTGATATTAAAGAGCATAATATCAATGCTGAATTCATTACATCTCTGAGAAACCACTGAATGGTATAACTCATAAGCTTGGTCTTAAAGGTGGTATCTGAGAAGTAGAACCCCATTTTTTCCCCCTTATATGTCCAAATAAGTTATTGTTACATGAAAAGATCCCAAGAAATGCTGCTTAATGATGTCCTACATCTAAGCGAAATGTAAAATATAACAATCCACTCATCATTACAAACATGTATTTCCAATGCTGCACAAGAAGCCATTGCTGCACAGTTAGACATTTTAAAACGACGAAAAAAACATGACCACTTTCTTTTGAGATCTTCATCCATGTAATTTGTTGCTGTGTCAATGTTTATTTTTAGCAGAACCCGCCTCCTGACCCGACCCTCTACTTTTTTACAGATTTGGACTGGATATTTATTTTCATGTTTTGTACTGTTTAACAATTGAAGTATTGTTTTAAATTATCTTTGCTTTGACAACAGTATCAGTTTATGTAGAACTTGTGCCTCAATTCTCCTAAACAGGCTTAGTATATTGTTTCTCATGTATTTGATATAGGTAAATTGTCTGACAGCACCTTTAATGTAACAATTTTTATGAGTGTCAATAATATAGTGTTCAGATGAGTCTTGTGTGATATAAAACTGCTACTGTTTCATATCACATTAACTTCTCTTGTGAATAGGCCTGCCAGGGATATACTGCTGTTACTTATCCTACTACATTTATCAGCAAAGCAAAATCAAAGATTACTTTCTACCAACTACATGATGACTTAATACAACTCAAGACTCAGCAGGAAAAAAAAAAAGATCCTGTTCAGCCAGCTCACTCAGAACTTAATCTACACTGTTTTCCAAAGCCTTTTCCATCTATGCCTTGCAGTATTAAGAGCTACCAATGCAGTTGTTTCCCAAGCCCTATATCCGCAGGGAAGGGTTTCCCTGTGTGTCTAGGATGGAAGGCCTGCTGATTAATCTTGCTAATTAACCAATTAGCCACTAAAGCTTGTATTACTGCAATGAATGCCTCTCACACAACATAATATTGGCTGCCAACAGATCACACAGAGATCCCTCTCTCTCCTCTTCATCCCCTGATTAGTTGCACAAGGCTGGGGTAATGGAAACTAAGCAAAATGAAAGGATTATTTCATAGGACAATGGCACACCATTAGAGGCAGGATATAATTATAAAAAAAAATAATTTACATTGCTTTTACAATTCACATACAACTGACTTGAAAGACTACCATGTACCATACTGCCCATGTACTATAATGTCATGTACCATACTGCCCTGTACTATACTGTCATGTACTACAGTGTCATGTACTACAGTGTCATGTACAAGACTGCCACATACTACACTGTCATGTACAAGACAGCCATGTATTACACTGTCATGTACAAGACTGTTGTGTACAACACTGTCATGTACAAGACTGCCACTGCCATGCACTACACTGTCAAGTACAAGCCTGCCATGCACTACACTGTTATGTACAAGCCTGCCATGCACTACACTGTCATGTACAAGCCTGCCATGCATAACACTGTCATGTACAAGCCTGCCATGCACTACACTGTCATGTACAAGCCTGCCATGCACTACACTGTCATGTACAAGCCGGCCATGCACTACACTGTCATGTACAAGACTACCATGTACTACACTGTCATGTACAAGCCTGCCATGTGCTACACTGTCATATACTAAACTGCCATGTACAAGACTGCCATGCAATACACTGTCATGTACAAGCCTGCCATGCACTACACTGTCATGTATATGACTGCCATGTACTTCACTGCCATGTACCACACTGTCATGTACAAGACTGCCATGCAATACACTGTCATGTACAAGACTGCCATGCAATACACTGTCATGTACAAGACTGCCATGTACCAGATTCATGCTGCAGCTATGGTGAAACTTGCCATAAAGCCCTTTAAACAACCATTCAATATCCACCAGGCTTATAATATGAACATATCCAGGAAGCATCGAGACCTTATGGGAATAATGAGAGACACAATTTCAAACTAATTAAACTCTTTTGTTATTTGTGTGACAAGACATCAGAGACCAATCAGCATGAAGACTTGACAGAGTCAGAGCCAATGGACCGAACACAGGAATTCATGTTCTTTGATTTCATGCATATTTCCGGTGGGATGTTCAACAGGAACCACGGATAGGGTGAAAACATCTTAGGATAGGCTCAATTGCCTTTAAAAGCAGAAAGAATATCGTGATTGACAATATTTGCAGATAAAGTCAATATGATTTGCAGTCATTTTAAAATTGTAAGAAAATCACTGGGTTTATCTTGTTTTTTATGTTGCATTTCAAAATCCACCATCAATCAAATGTATACAAGTTTATAAAGAATATTCTTTCAATGCAATACTTTAAACATACAACAAGATGACTGCAATAAAAACTGTACAGTTCTAAGTTAAAATCTAGGTACAAGTATAGAAATCCATCACAAGGAAGTAATATAATTCAATGAAACTTTGCTGAAAAATTCTATTACCTCCAGACAGTTTCAACTTTCAATGTAGCACATATGGCAAAAAACATGCTGGCAAGCGTGTATCACGCACATTTCCCATAAACCAGTTTCCTTGATCTATAATTATGGCGAAGTTATTTCTTCCCATCCGCCGACTGATCAATAGGTCTAGGAAGGGGGCAGAAAGTGATACGATAAATATGCAGTGGCAAAGAGCTCTAATCTCCAGCATATTGATTGGTCTCCAGTTTCAATGGTCGGAATACACCGGCGACGGGTGACAGCCTTTTACAAGCCTCTGGGACCGCCTATCCAGCTGGCCGAGTTAAAGTGCAAATGACAATCTCCTTAATATACAGTGTAACACACAGGGGTGTGCTGACCATATATACTGTTAAGGTGAAAGGCAAAGATAAAGGAAACCAATCGTTCATACACACAGGGTGCAGTGGAGAAGACGTGGTCAGCTTTCACAGTGGATTAAATCTTTTATCAAACTATCATGTTGTTCATCCACACTTAACTTTAAAGTCCCCATGACTACATCAAATGAAGACTGAAGGAATAAAATGATTCAGAAGTAAATAGTGTAGATTCTGAATAAACAGCTCCAAGATAGTTACTTTCTAGTCTGGATAATGTCTATTTGCTTAACTATTTTCTTGTTGAAAACATTTAACATAAAACACACCTCACCCTTATGGTGTTTCCAGCATGTAAACAGTAAAGACTGGTCTATTTATGATATACTGGCCAATAGATAATATATTTGAGAAAGAAAATCAACATGAGAGTTCCAGGTAAATATGCATTCAAAACAAAGCACTTATGTTGAGGTATTATTTTTTTTTAAGTAAATAAATTTTGGAATATTTCCCGCATATTAATCAAGTCACAGTCTTGATTGAACCTACAGGCATATTCTGACAAGGAACTTACAACATGATCTTTGAAACAGGGATCAGTTTCATCAAATGTCTTAAGACTATAAATATATGAGTCAGTCTTCATAAGAAAATAAAAAACACTGGACCTGGACCTTTGGTCCACCAAGCTGGAAATATCCACTGGACTGTACCAAATTTGACTAGACCAGTATGATTTTGGCATTTTGACACAAAATGTTGGTAGGCTAACCTACAAGGTACTATGAGTGGTTGAGTTCAGTAAAAGGATGCAAAGCGGTGTTTAGTTTAGTGGCTGAAAATTTGGGTGGACAAATGATCCATTAAACTTATAAAATTTAATGGACATTTTGGTGGACTCGGTCCACTGGGTTTTGTCGAAGACTGATGACTGGTGATTAGGAAGTTTGACTTCACTCCTAAATTCAAATATAGTTCTGAAACCAAGACCAGTCCCAGAATTGTTTACTGAAATGCATTCAAGATAATTCAGTGGTCTTACAACCATAAACAGGTCCCAGGACTTGTGCTGAAATGGGGCCCAGATCCCTATGCCTCTTTATTTGACCCTCTTGACCAAGTATGACATTTAAGCAATGGTTCTACCTGGAACTGGTCGATGTAAGTCATACATGCAGCTACAAAAGCCACTGTTCACACTCTTAAAACAAATAACAAATGTGAACACAAAACACCTGATGTGAATAATAAATTATAACATTGCAAGCACTGTTGGTCCACTGTGTATGTACCACGGGAGCTATAGATTCCCAGCAAGAAAAATGACCATCCAGAGACTAGTTGTAACATAAATACAGTTTTATGGCCAGTAACATTAAGCTACTATACCCTTGTGATACAGAAATACCAGGAATCTCATGATGATGTATATGTAGTGGGAAAGATGCACACACAAGACAGAATCAGTATCAACATATCATTCTAGGATACGATGCCTGGCCTATTTACATGGGCCATAGTGATACATAATTAGCTGGCAAAACCAACATTGACAAATTTATTTTTGTTGTTGATTTTTAAATACATGAAAATTAACATCATCAACTGTCAAAACTTTATTTTTTCTTAAATGAGCTGATTGTTTTTCCTAATTCTAATAAATTCAAAATTTATTTCTATTTAAATAAATTGAACCTCAACTCCTTATCTATCAATAACAACACAAGCACCTTTCTCTATCAATAGTCTATTAAGTCCAATTTCATTGTAATAAATTATGAAAAAGAAACAAATTAAAACTACTGGTTTGTTATTTGTTCAAACAGTCCTTCTGCCCTATAGGCTGCCTCACTGCTTGTACAATTTCCATGCCTGGTACATTAAACATAGTGGAACAATTTCCGTGAAGATCTATTGCAAAGTGAAGTCTCTGCAGACCTATAGAGACACTTCGATCATTTATATTCATGAACGGCTGTAATAGAGAATTCCCCAACCTAATTTCATTCCAGTGTTGATAGTCTTCCTTTGCTTATTTATAATACATGGGCTGAATGCTCACAACACTGTTACCCTCATACCAAAACCTTGTCTGAAAAAATATATTTTCTAATGGACTTGAAATGATCTGATAGTGAGAGATCCTATTAGATGGCCCTGTTTTCATTGCTTCCATCCAATGATAGTGGGATAGACATCTCTTAAATAAACATAAAACTCATAACTTCAAGCCATACATATTCATTGTCATGTTTTACAATTGGACGTTTTAGTCTTTAGACTTGTCAATATGTTGTTGTTTTATTTATTACTTTGGGCTGAAGAGAGATGGAGGGAGTAGAGAGATGGAGGGAGTAGAGAGAAATATGGTCATGCAGTTGCACTTATTGACATGTAAGTGCATACAGTTTTGAAGCCTCAACTTTAAAGAATTGACAAACTAACAACACAATCTGGGCAGAACCAATGACACACAGATCACTTATGAAATTCTACACCAATGTAGATTTAAACGCACAACCACATGGATTAAGGTGTTATAATATGAACTCTTAACTGCTTGTTCGAGTAAACCCTTTTCAACTTAAGAGGAATGATTAATAACAAATTGGGATAAATTCAGTTTTTCAGACGGATGTAATTTATAAAGTGAAAAATATATGTATGTATTTTATGTATGTATCCTGTTTGGGTTTTCCAGCAGTCTAAAACAGCTCGAGTTTCTGTCTAGATTACTCCCCAAACAACTATCAAAGTGACAGACCCGTCTGGCCAGGCAATAAATTCCCAATCTTAATTTGCACTGATCCGAGGGAAGCCTGTCAGAATAATAATGATATTAGTTTGTTAAATGACAAGTTTCTATTCCCAGCCGGGGCTCTCTAGGCTGTAAAAATTGGATAGAACCATTAATTCTTTATGAGATTATGCCACAAGGCACCAAGACACTAGGTCAAAAAATAAACTGAGTCTAAATTGTGATGTCAAGTAAAAGCTTGGGACACAGGAAGTTGCAATGCTGTCATCAGGGTGGTTGAGAAGCTTAACCTTTGGATTTCAAGCCTCTAGTTGACATCAGATTCCACTCAAGCCTCCTGAAAGCCCTTATCATGCTACAATTTTTTTACTTACAATTCTTGGTAATCTTTTTACACTACATTAAAAATGGCAACAGAAAAATCGTCAATATATTGTTCATCCTGATCAGACTGTTTCCTATGAGAGCTGGCTAGTTTGAACCTACACTACTTGTCTAAACATCATTTATTCATGCTAAGAAGGTAAGGAATTAGGATAGTAAAGCTAGCAGGCAGGCCATACACATTCACAGACCCTATTGATGGGCCTAATAAACTATTAAAGAACAAAGAATGCTCAGAACACTGGCACCATTAAGGTATACCTTCTATTACTGAAGTTCTTTCATCAGACACACTACAATTTCAAAAGCATCACAGCTACAAAGTAGAATAGACAGAGGCATCTAATAAAAAAAATGCAATCATTTGAAATGAACCAGCTCTAGAGCCATCTAATACACTAGGTGGCAGTGCTAGTGACAGGAAGCTGTAGCAGTCAACACAATAACAGGATTAGCTCCCCTGTACAGGGAATTGCCTGTCCCCTGGTAACTCAATAAGTGGCATTCTTTGTGTCACCACTAAAGACCATTTGGTCACTCCTGCGATGATAGGGCTGATATTTCTGGGTTTTATCATGACAGGATGGAATATGGAGATTGATGGCAATCAGCCGTGAACAGCAGTGAACAACTTGCTCACTCTACATTCTGACTACAACTCTCCTCCCATGCCAAGAATCTTTATTCAAATGAGTATTTACAGTGTCTGAAGACTGAACTCCTATACTGACTGAACTCTCAATCTTACTGAACACAAATTCTTACTGAACTCACTTGCTTAAAGACATAACTCTTTCTGAATGAATTCAGTCTCCTTATTAATGGACATCCTTTTTGTTTGTTTGCTGGGTTAATAATCTCAACAACTGACTGAACTTACTGGCTTTATGACAGAACATCTATTCCCATTGAATAAACACTAAAATTCCTTTCTGACTGAATTCACTTGCTAAATTTTACTGAACTATTGTGAATGGACAAAACACTTGCAGAAGCTGTAGAAAAACTCTTCAACACCATTAAATTACTGAAAAAATACAAATTTATATACATGGTCTTATAAATGCAAGAAATCTGGCAAAAGCATACCGTTATCTATTGAAAACACTTTGGGAAGTACACCTTGGCAACTGCATCTTGAGTTCTAAGAAATCCCTGAAAACTGCATTTTAGGAAAACTATTTTGATAACTATAATCCACAGTCTGTCAGTTTGATAAATGTAAATGTAGATTAACTATCAAGATACAGTCCATTTGCATGACAAGGAAAACCTTTGTTTTAACAACAATGAAGGCGCACAGACTTCTAGGGTTTTCAAATGAACAACAACTGTCTAAAAAGTTATTTAACCCTTTACTTGCCGGAAACATTAGGGTGGGGTATGTTGTATGTAATAAGGGTGAATGGTATTTCTAACAAGATTGTTCAGTTTATCATCCTACCAAAAAGTATTGCAGTTATCTGGAGACGGTGTCCACTTGAAGCAGATATAGTGCTGCCATCATTGTGTATAGCATGCCGTGAACACCTGGCATGATACCACACCCAGTCATATTATCCTGACACTGGGCTAACCAGTCGTGAAACTACCCTTATACATGCTTGAGCATTTACAAGGGAACTATACCACTACTATTTTTAATGAATGTGTAAGTCACAGCCCAGAAGCGAATCGGGGGCCTCCTGTACCTGGAGCCGATTGCACTACAAATTCCTTTTTCCAGCAAGTAAATGGTTAAGATGTCAAACAATCATTACCACCTTCAGACTGTTTATTTTATGTCACAAATTAGAGTTATAACAAGTTTTAAAGTTACACAGTGAATTATTAATGAAGCTTTTTTGCTCATTTGAATAAGTCAATTAACCACAAACAAATATTTTTCTCATTTAAATTAGTCAACTTAGCAATAACAAATATAAGTGTTTGGAGGTAAATATTTATACAACATAGACTATAATTTCACCTAGCTAAAGACATTGCTGAATGAAAGCAAGCTAATATGACTGTTCATATATAAAGAGAAAGTTCTAATTACAGAAAGTAACCATCTGTTAGTTGATTAGCAGTGAAGAGCCTTACATATTTAAAACAAAATACAAAATATGATCATGTTATGTAAGTAAAATAGATAACCAGTAGCCAATTAATAGACCAGTCTTGAATTTAAGTTTTTTACCAAGTTAATCAGTAAACTTAAATTTACATAAACTTACTGTCTTCATAAAAGAAATTTAAAAACACTGGACCTGTGGCCCACCAAGCTGGCAATATGTACTGGACAGAACCAAATTTTACTGGACCATTATGATTATGGCATTTTGAAACAAAAGGTTGGTAAGCTAAGCGAGGTAATATGAGTGGGAATGGCTGGGCTCAGTAAAGGATGTAAAGAATTGTTTAGTTAAGTATACATGTTTTCATAATAATTCAGAATTTTGAAAATGGCAGAAAGTTCTGGTGGACCATCCATCTATTTAACTTATACAATTTATTGGACTGAAAGAGATTTTGGTGGACTCAGGCCACAGTCCACAATGTTTTGATAAAGACTTAACTTACAAAATTCATAGTTGGTAACTTTGATAACATTCTGCACCTTCAACCCTTAAGTCAGATTAGGGACTGAAGCCACACTGGCAAGAATATTTCTCAGTTGGTATATCATGTTCCTTAGAAGTATTCTGGAAGGGTACATTTGTTATTTTAGCAAAATCTCTCCTGAAAGTTGTGTATGCATGTAGGTCCTAGCCCCCCAAAATATTTTCAGGTAAGATTTTGCTAAAGATTTGGACTTCTGCCCATATACAAAATAACATATTACTGCAGTATGATGACAAGTTAACCATATTTGTTTTTTTTGTCTTGTTTTTAGAAATTCAACACAGCCACACCATGATAGTCATAACAGCTATGTCCAGCTACTTTGGTGGAGGAAGACCCAAGGCAAATGTCTGGGTACATAGATGCACTGCAAATCAGCTGGAAGACCTTCGCACATGAAGTACATCGTCCTGACAGAGATTAGAACTTATTGAGTGATGCCAAAGATTAGAAATCTGCATTATATCCTTGTTACACATATTCTAGGAGCCAAAATTTGAGAGTGAGCTAACGGAGAAATGCATCTGCAAATGGATTACAAATAAATGTAACAATCAGAATGTACCAGCCGATTTTAAAGCTTAGTTTGGATTTTAGCAGCAATTAAGTGTTTTCTGTGATAAGTCCTATCTACAATTAGGCTTAACACCCGGTGTGCGTGGCCAACAAAATAGACCTATTAAAAGCTTTTAACTACCCTATTGCAATGATTACACGATCTCATCTACCATTTACAAATACTCAAGAGCCATGAAACATTCAACCTCTCAAGTTCTTCTCAAACACACTTTAAAGTGACAAAATTGCTGTAAAGAAAGGCTTGCAATGCCTGCCATACAGGCACTAATTATTACTGCTTGTTGACTGTACTGTGTTTCCATTGTATGAAGTTCTATCAGCAAATGACCTGGCCATGATCTTTGTTTACTCAGCAATATCATGCTCTGCACCCGTACAAATCTACTTCTCCCTATGGCTCTAACTACTTAGACTCTTTAAACAGCAATTTCTCGATGAGCAGCACAAAAAGCGAGACTACAAAACTGTGTCAACAGCTCCTATGTTTACCATCCTGGCCGCAATTATATGCTACATCCTTCAGCCATCAGGGATAATACCAAGGTAGCACGAAATCTGGCTTTTAAACAGTACATATAAATATTGAAACCGCATCAGCACAAGTAAATGTGTGACCAATACAATAAAGAACTATAATAGTGATAATTCACTAACAATAAATGGGGTCAAGGTTATACAGCTATGACCTGGAGCAAGGGACTATCCGTAAGCACATAACTGGTTAGAATTTAATACGATTATAAATTTTATCTGTCGGATGATTTGTCTGTAACAATCTTCAAATGTTGGTTAGGATTTTACTAAAATGTAAAACAAAAGCTGCCTATAGATATTATATTCCACTGTTCTCAGTGCAAGATAGCATAATGAAAGATTGAAAACAAAAAAGGGGCATAACTTAGCTAAGGTTATTTTTAAGGTTACCTGCCCCTTTTTAAATGAATTCCCCTTTGACAGAAAACTAGTACTCTTACAAGTTTTAATATCTTGATGGTTTTCAAGAGATGAACCCTAACAAAAATCTAAATCAACTCCACAGCCAATGAGAGGGTCATGACAATGTAACAGCCATTTGTTCTTTGAAAAGTAGAGATACAGTTTGTAAAAAGAAATGGTATGCTAGCCCCTTTGTTCATGCATACACCATGTAACGCCTGTGCAAAGAATACAAAATTATCAATCATGCATATGCCATTTTACGCCTTTGCAAAGAATACCCATAAATCATTCTTATTGTCAGTAGAATCTGTACAACTTAAGGTTGAGTTATAGACTGGGCTTAGCATATAACTTATAATCACCTGCTGAACACACATGAAAGAATATTTAATTTTTTTTTATAAAAACAACAAAACAGTTAAGAGACATTTTAATCACATACATGTACCATTAATGAAAGGAATAATCTCTACATTATTCATAGAGTGGAATGTACACAATAACCATCAAAAATTGCATGGCTAATTGGCTATGCCAACACACTGTCATAAATCTTCCCACTTGTTTTATTGTTTGACAGTGACATGAAACTTACTTAAGCATTAAAATACCTAATTAGAATGACTAATGTCTTTGGAAGGACAAGGGACCTTTGCTGCAAAATTCTCTGCGATTTAAAAAGATGATAAAATAATATTTTTAGCTTTTTATTGTCATATGACTGATTTATTTCCAGATAATTATGGAATCTATTTTTCAGCTGGCATCTCAAGTAGCTAATGATTGGTTTATGTAACATGTGTCACTTGTGTTGGAAACAATTAGTCTAGCATCTTTTTTTTCCTAATAATCATACAAGATCTTAGATTTTAGTAAGACGATTGGTTACTGAAATGTCCCTAAATGCAGATGGTGTGAACAGAAATATGTAAAATCACTGCAGTGAATCTTTTGCGGATCTTTTCTAAAGTTTTTAATGTATATTACTTTTAAAGTTTTAAACAATAATTTTTTGTATCCAACATATTTATAGCCTATGTTAACAAAGCAAACATTTGATATTTCAGCTGAACGTCAGTATGAAGAAGTTGCCAGCTAAACAGTGTTGCAAAGACATGAATAATTCCCAAAACTGCATTAATTTTATTGCCATGAGAGTTGAGTCACTTGTCACCCTTCCAATGTCTTGGGCCTTCTCCACCTGGGTTTGATTCCTTGTGGCAGTAAAAACCATGCGGGAATGCCATCTAGCTTGACCTATTATGCTAGCAGTCTTATCAAGCTAGTTGACTAGGATCTTCATCAACCCCACCTCACAAAAAAAAAAAACAACTGCTGGACTAAGCTTTAATTAATGTGTTGCTGTGATATATATTAAGCAACAACAACAACAAAAATAACATTCAAAGTCCAGGACTTCCTAACCAGTCAGCTTAAGCACTTAACATTTAATGTTTTAAGATGATATGGTGAGCTGACTATGATAAGAAAAGGTCATCCTTGCAATACCACAAAAAAGTAGCAGTCAACTTAAAAAGACCTCAACGGTAAGTTGAAAGAATGAAGATATGAGGGTGGGGGTTCGAGTTCATGGCTCAGGGCAAGAAATCACTGGTGTCTACAAAACGACAAATCATGCTGGAGGGAGAAATAGTAAGTCTAGTCTAGAAGTGGTGATTATGAGCATTGAATGGCTACAAATTACAAGCATTAGGAAGTATTATGTAGATCCTGTTCCTCTAATAACGTGCTATAATGACAGAGAAAATCAGTAGGCTGCCTCCCCGGCCTAGCCAAATGCAGATACAAATTGAATATGATTACAAAGAGCTGAATGACAGATCCTCCCCTATCACCAATTTCTCCCAATTTCTCCTAATTGAAGGCCGAGGTAATGAATGAGTAAGGCAACCAATCTTCTAGCCGAGACTGAATCCATTCCTCAGTCTTGCTTCCTCTTCTTATAGGTGCTCTGATACATGGGAAATCTGAGTGTAGTGCAACTTTTATCCATCAGGTAAATATGTATAAAGAAGATTAACTTCACAAGTATAAAACTAAATCTGCCTAAGGAGGTTCTCACTCATGAAGATGATTTTATGAGATGTCATTTAAACAGTAATTTTGCTGTGTTATTAATAAATAACAGACAATAATGAGTAATGCTATTATGGCTTCTTTTAAGGCAATTATTACCAGAAAAGATCTAGAATCAATATTGTGATAGAGCTTCTGACCAGTTGAAGATAAGTTAGAAAATCTCCTCGGATGAAGATTTATACCCAAAGGTCAAACTCAAACCCACATACCAAGGATCTGACATAAGTCTGCGACCCCTACCATTATTTCTGGTGCCCCCTTTATAACGCAAAGACAAGAAATAGACGCAGGAAACTGAGAACCATCTAAGATTACAGCTCCTCCATCATTCCATGCGCTGGTGCCCAGGGACAGATAGAATTTCATTAGCTTTGCCCTGTAGCGGGCATAAACTGTCTAACTTGGTAAAAAAAGCAAAATTGAATATGAAAAGTTAATGGCACAAGCTCTCCCGGTGGTAACTCTCTTGTGTGTAATGAATGTGAGTTAGATGGAAGTGTTCTGACAATTACCACAACCCCAGTGTTCATGTGTAGAAACCAACAATTAATACTCACTCTGCCATTACTGACAACAAGCCAACTTGTAATATGTACAAATTATTCACTCAGGGGAAATTTTCTGAACTGAGAATCAAATTTATGAGTAGTTTCCTATGGCCATCCTTGGTTTTTGCCTTTTCTTTTATGTCTTGTCGCCTTGAGAATGTTGTGCAAGATAGTCATCAGTGTCACTTGTTATTGTTGTAAATACAGAGGAATGTTTTGCTGACTTTTTTTTTTGACATTTTCTTTTTACTTAATCATCAGTTTAAATACCTCAAACGACAGATGGTGTATTTTTTGTTGTTGTTGATTATTTTGATTATTTATTACATCTAACCTATGCAATGGGGATCATACTGGTAACATCCAGCTATTACTGGTGAAGGGTCACCCTAGACATATACCATGGTAGAACCACTTGCACACTAGAGGCCAGCTAGATGATCTTCGCGTTGAAACAGATTATATCTCGCTATTAAGTAGGGATGTTTTGAGTGCTGATTTATCCACTGTTGATTCAACTAATTGAAGACTTTATCCGGATTTCATATCCCTAGTTTCTCAGGCCATGTTCAACCTGCCTTTAAAAACACAAGGCAATTTTTGATGAGTGTTTTGAGAAGTCAACTAACAACTTTACCCCCCATTTACATACAGATTGATTTCCCTCTGTACATCAGAACAGGATTTTCGGCTGCTGATTTGCCAACCTTTGGTGTTTGGCTCCATAGAAGTCATTTCGAATGTAGCTTTACCAACAGATGGGAGTGGAATAAGCGTCGTAGCTAAACAGCGCTACATTGACTTACATTGTGTCAGCAGTGCAGCTTTATTTTTCGTAGACTGGTTAGCTTCCATTGGCAGCAGCCTGATCAGGATATACACTATTTTTTGCTGAATCTCTAAAAATATGTCTTGTCATTTTTCATGTGTTTATAAGCAAACAATGTAGATTTTATGATGCATAGGAATAATGTAGAATGATAATAATTTCAAATATTAAATGCAAATCAGCAAAGCGCCACTTGGCTATGAGATACTGTAGCCAGTGTGGGGGTCTCCCAACACCTTCCATCGCCAACCCATCTAAATAGAGCTAATCCAATTCCATCATTGATCCCCCCCACCCCTCTCTCTCCTCAACAAAGGAAATGTTCAATCAATTTCATCGAACTTGTCTCAGCGGGCACATAACAGTACAAGGTACAGCTTTGACTTTAAATTAAATTTCTTCCAAAAGAAGGCTTGGAGGGAAGCAAGTGAGAGTATTACAACACCCCAGACAGGCAGCTGAGGGTGTGGAGACGGTTGGCTTACTTTACTTTTGCACTTATTTCTATTGAACAAAAGCATAGTTATTTTAATAATCTGATTTTAGAGATATGGTATTTAAACCAAGTGTGATTAAGGTAAGAATTTTACCTTCAGAATTGTTGTTATATCACAGGCTTTAACCAATTTTGGGCAGAGAAATAAGGCGTGATTGGGGTGAGGTGATACTTAGGCTAATTGTACAAGCTCAATGAGGTGCCAGAGTTGACAACGTTAGATGAGACACAACAGAAATGTTAAGATTGGTTTGATCCAAAGAAAAATAAAATTAGTTTATATCAGCTTAAATGATTAAAACTGTGATTTGTTATGTGCCACAGCTGTGTTCCAAACACAGAGTGTCTGCTTTTTAATTCTTATCTTGTTTAACACATGTAATTATATGACTGGCAAATAGTGAAGATCTGCTGGGAGTTGTCTGATCCGGATCTGCACTATTTGCTGCTCAATCTATCAATATGTCTAGACACCCTTGCAAATCAATATTAAAAAGATGGCTAAGAATAAGTCTGGGTAAGTAACAAATGTAGCAAGCTAAGGGTTAAACAAACATTATTTTGCTAAATAATGCATTTTTGAAACAAAAATTCATAAAAAAATATATTTGATAAGGTTTTACTTGTTTTTATACACATATGACAAAGACAAATTGTTGAAATGTGAGGGTTAACAGTTAAAATTTTACCAACATTGATCAAAACTTGTGTACCTGTATCATAAATATTGATGTGGCTCATTATCGTATTACGGCTTAAAGGCTCAATAAAATACCAGCATTGCTTATATTATTATATCACTAGACTGCACTAATTCTTCTAAATAGCTTATAAATGTCAGGCAGAAGTTTGTTCAGTTTTGCAATTAATCCTGGATATGTTGAGTCATGGTTGCCGAGTGTTGATATAAAATGTGCTGGAAAAGGTCTACAAAGCTGGATTATCTTGCCATTACACAAGTGTGCCTCATTCAAGAGGTTCAAAGCCAGAGCTGCCGTTATGACTCGAGACATAAACAATACCCCAACCAACCACTGAGAGCTGATCTGGTGATTTTATAGATATATTGACATAAAAATCAAGTGCTTTCTGGAGTGACTTGCTGACATCATACAATGCTACATTTTATCCTCCATCACTTCAAAAAACTGCTGATATCATGAACATATAAAGGTATAGAACAAACAATCGCCCCAAAACAAATCATTGGTTTCAAATCATTTCAACCACGGTCCTACTATATATTAATTCACAATTCAAAATCTTACTACGAGAACATGCTTACGTAACAGGAAAGATTGCTATACTTCACAGCCAAACAGTGCAGATCCTGATGTTTTTTTATGTTTTTTGTTACAGCGCACAGACACAACCATGTTCATATTGGCAACGTCCAGATAACATTTGGTGGCAGATGACCCCGGACTTAAATCTGGGTAGAAACACAGGCACACTGCAGGTTTGCGGGAAAACCTCCCCATATGAAAGTTCTTGCCAGACTGGGACCCAAACCCAGGCGTTGAGGTGCTGGGGAGTTTCAAGGAACAACTTACCACTCGGCCATGGATGTCCCCAGATCCTGATGAACTATCTAGCGGAAGTTCGCTGGTCTGGATCTAGACTATTTGCAAAGACTTGTCAATTCAGATTAAGGAGGCTGAAGTCAGCAGATAAAAGTACTGAATCAACATTCTCGCAAACAAATGGATGGTTTGAAAATTCTTCACACATGTAGCAAGTTAAAACAATGGTTATATAACGTTCATTACACTTCATAGCTGCCTAGCCTTGATATTATCTGTAGCCTATTGTCACCTGATATAAAGTATTAATAAAGTAAAAAATAAAACAGCAAGATTAATCATTTAAGATGTTGAATACCCACAGATACCACATTGCCACATTGAATACTCACAGATACCACACTGAATACCTACAGATACAACATTGTCACATTGAATACCCACAGATACTACATTGCCACACTGAATACCTAGATACCACATTGTCACATTGAAAACCTACAGATACCACATTGTCACATTGAATACTCACAGATACCACATTGAATACCTACAGATACAACATTGTCACATTGAATACCCACAGATACTACATTGCCACACTGAATACCTAGATACCACATTGTCACATTGAATACCTACAGATACCACATTGTCACATTGAATACCCACAGATACCACACTGCCAGTTTCTATAATATATTTAATAAATATAACAAGGGGCCATATCTTATTTATAAAGAACTGGATGGTAATGATGTGCCTACAATATACACAATGTGTGGTATTTATTTATTTTTTCTTTTGCTTATATCACATCAACACAATTATGGTCATATTGGTGACAGCCAACTTATTATTGGTGGAGGAAGGACCCAGACTTATGCCTAGGTAGATCCACCGGCGCACAGCATGTAAGCTAGAAAACCTTCCTACATTAAAGTTCCTGCCCCAATCGGGACTCTAACCACTCGGCCAAGAGCGCCACAATAATTTTGTACAATTTCATCAAAACCAGACCAATGGTAGCCGAAAAATAGCATGGAAAAATCTTGTCTACAAAAGACAGGAAAAAGTGACTAAAATAAAGACCTCATATACTTTCTTTCCAGGGGCTAAATCATGTTTTCAATTCAAGTTAATCTCTAGCACTTTAACTTACATGCCTACTAAGACAACCCTATTTCACAGGTGCTAGACTCTTTTTCTTGACTCAATACTGAACAAAGAAAGCACCTGGTTTATCCATACTAGATATCCCCGATATAAAGACTTACAGGCAGTACATGGGCCAACAAATCATACATATCCTCATTAAAACCACGAAAAAAAACACCAATTGATTTTCTTATATAAGACATATAATCATAAGCAGATAACCATGGAGAGTCACTCAGTAATATCTTACCTGGATAAGTTGAGTTCACTTAGTATATTCACAAGAAATCCTTGATCATACAGTAACAGCTGACCAACATACCCAGTTCTTATCCAGTAACAAACAACAAAACATCCAGAACACAAGCAGAAGAATGTAGTTATATGTCCTGAATCACCAACCCTGAAAACATGTCAAACATTTTAACTCCCAGCAAGTCTTAAACCTTCTTAACACCAAATGAAGCTAACAGCGCTGTGTTCAACTAAACACTTGTTTCCCAGCAAACTGTTGGCCAACCAATCAATACTGTTCTACCGTGTGATCCATCATGCACATCATCAACACTTCACGAATGACTTTAAATCCTCCTTCAACGGCTATCAACCACAGACTGTGAAATGAAACACTGCAAAAAACTTGAATCCTTTCATTTCTTTTTTTTAATCTTTCCTCACAAAAGAATGTGATTGACTCCTCTTCACAGACATCCAAACCTCACTTAAATGAAAAAAGTGCCCTTGTTTCAGGCATGAACATTAAAACTAAAGAAACACACTCAAAACAAACAAAATTGTATCAAATTTATGAGCATTTTTTTGTTGCAAAAACACTTAAATGAGCAGTCAGCCTGTGAGAGTTAATTTACAGTATTTCAACATCCAATTAAATCTGTGGTTTACAACCATAACATAGTTAGGTGAGAGTGCAGGTAGTGAAGAGAACAATAAGGCAGTTCTGTCCCACTGTGATGGGTCGTTGGCGCCTTGTGTCAGGTCATAGGCAGTTGTGTCGGCTGTGGGCACATTGTGTCTGGGTGTATACCACCAGGCTTGGCTATTCAAAAACACTCTTTGCGGCAGATATCCAGTGGTACGGGTCCATATCCAATGGTATGGAACATTGAACACAACAACGCATAGCCTATAATTGCTGCCAAAATCTGAACAGCAGTCAAGCAAACACAAATGTGACATAAAACGAAAAACACTTTCAATGGGTCTCAGTGACAAATGACCATTTCAGACCAATGAATCTTCAGAGTGAAGACCTTAATGATTGAAAACCATTACAAGTGTCAACAAGTCAACTTTCAATAGTGAAGACTTCATAAACATGTCAAAAATGTATACAAATCAGAAAATAATTGATCAAATTTAATAATACTTCTTGAGCAAGCATTTTTGGTTTCATTATTTTATTCTGCTTTATTAGCCTAAGACCCCTATACCCATTAAGTGAAGTCAAATCAACATCTCTACACTAAACCAAATCATAAATTATAAACAATTTTTTATGATCCATAGTTATGCTAAATATGCAACTTGCAGGTGCCTTGAAAGCAATACTACTGCCTTAATTGAATCCAATTAAGCAATTAACTAAATAATTACATCAATCAATTTTCTCTTATTATGGATAACTCAACTTGACTACACTTTGGCAAAAAAATGTACATCGAGATCAGCTAGCTCCCACCAGGAGCATTCTGATCCAGATCTACACTACTAGCATCTGAGTCTCTGGCAATATGGTAAATAATCTGTATAGGCAACTGTTTGCAAAAAAAACCCCAAAGAATACAGTATGGGTTTTTCACAAAAGTAGCTGTCTACTGGTTATCACTTTGCAATGAACATGACTGCATTAGTTTGTCCCAGGGGTCTGCCCTGCTGCTATCACATGCATGTAATATTGATGCACATCATATAACAAGTGATGTCTTTGATGACGTGTTGTCAGTATACCAGTACATTAACACTTTAACTGCAACATTTATCAAAAAGCCCTACAGCTACATGCATCTGTTTTCAGATGTTTTGCTCAAATCTTCAAAGTAAATAGTGCAAATCCTGATCAGCCAGCACCCTCTAGGACTATCTTATCTGGATTTGTACAATCTGCATAAGCCTGGTCAATTTGTGCTTAATCATCTAGTTAATTTGTTGATAAAATATTTGACCTTTTTTCATTTTATTTATGACTCAACCATTACTGAATGTTCTTTGTAATTTAGCAGATCTATATTATCAACACCATCCCTTTTTTCATTTAAGAGAGGGACTTAGTTAAGAGTAGTCTCCTGCATATACAGTGTAAAGAGTGTAGTGGCATAATGGAGTCTATGTTCAGTATTTTTTCTTCGAGTTATAAATAGGCTTATTTGTATGCTGTAAAATACTATTACACTCCAAACCTGACAACGTTCATAACATCATTTTGTCCTTAGATGTCATTGCATCAACAAAATTTACATAAACCCGCAAAAGATGAAGTGCCAAGAATAGACACGTTGTTAATCAAAGTGGAATTTTGTTTTGATTTTAATCCAAATAATTATTAAATGGACTTAGTATAATTAACTTACTGAGTGACATTGTTGTCTTTGTTTGGTTTGTTTATAGGGCTTTTCATTCCACCAACAGTATTTCAGTTATTATAAGATCGTGTCCACTTGAAGCAGATATTGTGCTGCCTTCAATGTGTACAGCATGCTATGAACTCCTGGCATGATACCACACCCAATCACATTATTTTGACACCGGGCCAACCAGTCAAGGAACCACTCTTACATTTCTACAGCGTAAGCAAGAGAGCTATACCACTAACATTTTTAATGATTTTGGTATGTCGCTGCCCGGGTCCTTCCGTACCTGGAGCAGACACTCTATCCATTGCGCTACCAGGTCTGGTCCTGTTGTCTGTATTTTTAATATTTATAATTGTGCAATGAGCATTATAAAGTAGTTCTACAGTCCCTAACAAGTCTTCTGCTGCAATGTTTTGGGCCAATAAACCTATTTAATAAGGTATATGTCCAAGACTAAAATAATGATTCACACAGATTTATATTTATGCCTGATCCACAATGGCAATCATGCAATATTGCTTAGTATACAGAGTAAGGAAATGGGTAAGTTACAGCACAGTGTGGGAAGGCTGGCATCGAAATTCATGATGATGAGGTAAATAAAAAAAATTCAATCTAAAAGAAAAGATAAACTACAGTGTTGCTATGAGGTGTCTGGTGGCTGCATGTTGCCTATATCTAAGACAAGCAACAATAATAAAACAACTATTAGTGGTATAAATCAACAGTCTTCTTGGAATAAACAATCACAAAAACAAGATAGCTAACAACTTTATCAACCAAAAAATATGAACAAAAAAAACTTACCCTTTCATCTCCACTTTCGCTGTCACACTGAAAAATAGACATGACATAAGTGATAATGATAAATGTAAGTATGAATAAAGTATGTATGAAATTCATTAACAGTCTAAGGTTTTTGTTTCTATGGTGAATGATGCTGTTTTTTATGGTAGCAAAAAAAAATCAGATAGTACATTCCATCTAGCAGACCTTGAAAGATAACTCAAATACAAAAATGAACATTTCATTGGGAAGCCAACCACTTGCACAAATGTATTTATAATTTAATTAACAGTTGTATGTCTAGCTATATATTATCAATTGCAGTAATGGATTTATTGCTTTCACGTCAAAAGGATATTAAAGGCCACGTACAGGCCCTGTAATGAAGTAGTGAAAGAAAAGTACAGACCCTGTAAGCATTGAAGGCCAAGTACAGACCCTGTAATGTAGCATTGAAGGTCAAGTACAGACCCTGTAAGCACTGAAGGCCAAGTACAGACCCTGTAATGTAGCATTGAAGGTCAAGTACAGACCCTGTAATGTAGCATTGAAGGTCAAGTACAGACCCTGTAATGTAGCATTGAAGGCCAAGTACAGACCCTGTAAGCATTGAAGGCCAAGTACAGACCCTGTAAACATTGAAGGCCAAGTACAGACCCTGTTATGTAGCATTGAAGGCCAAGTACAGACCCTGTAAGGATTGAAGGCCAAGTACAGACCCTGTAAACATTGAAGGGCAAGTAGAGACCCTGTAATGTAGGATTGAAGGCCAAGTACAGACCCTGTAATGTAGCATTGAAGGCCAAGTACAGACCCTGTAATGTAGCATTGAAGGCCAAGTACAGACCCTGTAATGTAGCATTGAAGGCCACGTACAGACCCTGAAAGGATTGAAGGCCAAGTACAGACCCTGTAATGTAGCATTGAAGGCCAAGTACAGACCCTGTAATGTAGCATTGAAGGTCCAGTACAGACCCTGTAATGTAGCATTGAAGGCCAAGTACAGACCCAGTTATGTAGCATTGAAGGTCTAGTACAGACCCAGAAATGTAGCATTGAAGGTCTAGTACAGACCCAGTAATGTAGCATTAAAGGTCCAGTACAGACCCAGTAATGTAGCATTGAAGGTCCAATACAGACCCAGAAATGTAGCATTGAAGGTCCAGTACAGACCCAGTAATGTAGCATTGAAGGTCCAGTACAGACCCAGTAATGTAGCATTGAAGGTCTAGTACAGACCCAGTAATGTAGCATTGAAGGCCCAGTACAGACCCAGTAATAAGTAATGTAGCATTGAAGGTCCAGTACAGACCCAGTAATGTAGCATTGAAGGTCCAGTACAGACCCAGAAATGTAGCATTGAAGGTCCAGTACAGACCCAGTAATGTAGCATTGAAGGTCCAGTACAGACCCTGTAATGTAGCATTGACGGCCAAGTACAGACCCAGTAATGTAGCATTGAAGGTCCAGTACAGACACAGTAATGTAGCATTGAAGGTCCAGTACAGACCCTGTAAGCATTGAAGGCCAAGTACAGACCCAGTAACGTAGCATTGTTTGTTTGTTTGTTTATTGGGTTTATCGTCCCACCAACAGTATTTCAGTTATCTGGAGACAGTGTCCACTTGAAGCAGATATAGTGCTGCCATCACTGTGTATAGCATGCCATGAACACCTGGCATGATACCACACCCAGTCACATTATCCTGACACCGGGCCAACCAGTCGTGGAACTACCCTTATATTTGCTTGAGCGTTAGCAAGGGAGCTATACCACTACCATTTTTAATGACTTTGGTATGTCACGGCCCGGGATCGAACCCGGGGCCTCCAGTACCTGGAGCCGACGCTCTACCGATTGCGCTACCAGGTCTGGTGACGTAGCAGTGAAGGTCCAGTACAGACACAGTAATGTAGCATTGAAGGCCTAGTACAGACCCGGTAATGTAGCATTGAAAGTCCAGTACAAACCCTATAATGTAGCATTGAAGGTCCAGTACAGACCCGGTGATGTAGCATTGAAGGTCCAGTACAGACCCGGTAATGTAGCACTGAAAGTCCAGTACTAACCCTATAATGTAGCATTGAAGGTCTAGTACAGACCCTGTAGTGTAGCATCGAAGGTCTAGTACAGACCCTGTAATGTAGCATTGAAAGTCCAGTACAGACCCTATAATATAGCATTCAAGGCCTAGTACAGGCCCTGTAATATAGCATTCAAGGCCTAGTACAGGCCCAGTAATGTAGCATTGAAGGTCCAGTACAAACCCTGTAATGTAGCATTGAAGGTCTAGTACAGACCCTGTAATGTAGCATTGAAAGTCCAGTACTGATCATGTATGGCAGCATTGAAGGTCTAGTACAGACCCTATAATGTAGCATTGAAGGTCTAGTACAGACCCTGTAAGGCAGCATTGAAGGTCTAGTACAGACCCAGTAATGAAGCATTGAAGGTCTAGTACAGATCATGTAAGGCAGCATTGAAGGTCTAGTACAGACCCTGTAATGTAGCATTGAAGGTCTAGTACAGATCATGTAAGGCAGCATTGAAGGTCCAGTACAGATCATGTAAGACAGCACTGAAGGTCCAGTACAGATCATGTAAGGCAGCATTGAAGGTCTAGTACAGACCATGTAATGTAGCATTGAAGGTCCAGTACAGATCATGTAAGACAGCACTGAAGGTCCAGTACAGATCATGTAAGGCAGCATTGAAGGTCTAGTACAGACCCTGTAATGTAGCATTGAAGGTCTAGTACAGATCATGTAAGGCAGCATTGAAGGTCCAGTACAGATCATGTAAGACAGCACTGAAGGTCCAGTACAGATCATGTAAGGCAGCATTGAAGGTCTAGTACAGACCATGTAATGTAGCATTGAAGGTCCAGTACAGATCATGTAAGACAGCACTGAAGGTCCAGTACAGATCATGTAAGGCAGCATTGAAGGTCTAGTACAGAGCCAGTAATGTAGCATTGAATGTCTAGTACAGACCCAGTAATGTAGCATTGAAGGTTCAGTACAGACCCAGAAATGTAGCATTGAAGGTCCAGTACAGACCCAGTAATGTATCATTGAAGGTCCAGTACAGACCCAGTAATGTAGCATTGAAGGTCCAGTACAGACCCAGTAATGTAGCATTGAAGGTCCAGTACAGAGCCTGTAATGTAGCATTGAAGGTCCAGTACAGACCCAGTAATGTAGCATTGAAGGTCCAGTACAGATCATGTAAGGCAGCATTGAAGGTCTAGTACAGACCATTTAATGTAGCATTGAAGGTCCAGTACAGACCCAGTAATGTAGCATTGAAGGTCCAGTACAGACCCAGTAATGTAGCATTGAAGGTCCAGTACAGACCCAGTAATGTAGCATTGAAGGTCCAGTACAGATCATGTAAGGCAGCATTGAAGGTCTAGTACAGACCATGTAATGTAGCATTGAAGGTCCAGTACAGACACAGTAATGTAGCATTGAAGGTCCAGTACAGACCCAGTAATGTAGCATTGAAGGTCCAGTACAGAGCCTGTAATGTAGCATTGAAGGTCTAGTACAGACCCAGTAATGTAGCATTGAAGGTCCAGTACAGACCCTGTAATAAATATAGCATTGAAGGTCCAGTACAGACCCTGTAATGTTGCATTGAAGGTCTAGTACAGAGCCTGTAATGTAGCATTGAAGGTCCAGTACAAATCCAGTAATGTAGCATTGAAAGTCCAGTTCAGATCATGTAAGGCAGCATTGAAGGTCCAGTACAGATCCAGTATTGTAACATCGAAAGCCAAGTATAGGCCCTTTAATGTAACATTAATGGCTAAGTAGAGATCCTGTCATGTAGCATTAAAGGCCAAGTTCAAGTGACTTACCAGGTATCCAGCTCCAGAACTAGATCGTGTGCTCACCTGCAACAGACATGGACCATTATTAATGCATAAAATAACAAGTTTTATGGCATGTGTCCAATCAGCAAAGCAAAGAACCTGCTATATTTGAAAATAAGCTGCACTACTTTCTTGTCAGTATATTTTCTCTTATAACTTTATAGGCAACAAGATCTACAAAAATAAATACAGTCATAAATAAATCATGATCAATTCGAAGCTGTCTGATCTGGATTGACTTTTTTTTTACTAAGCCTGATCAATTCAAGCATGGCAGGTTAAGTATTTAATTAAACATTTGCAAACAGTAAGATCATTGTATAACATGATAGAAGAAATGTGCAAAATCAAACAAACATATCTATTGTGCCAATATCAAACAAGACAGGGAGGACATTTGTGTTAAGTTTCTATTAATGTTAGTTTTAATTGTTGGGTTTACTGTCCAATCAACTATATTTCAGTTATTTGGAGATGGCTTCCACTTGAAGCAGATATACTGCAGCCATCAGTGTATAGCATGCCGTCAACACCTGGCATGATATCTTATTAAGTCATGTCATCATGACACTGGGCTGCCAGTCATGGAATTACCCTTATATTTGATTAAATGTAAGCAAGTGATCTACAACACCGACATTTTAATGACTTTGGTACATCGCGGCTCGGAATCAAACCCAGGGCCACCACTTCATTGAGCGGATGATCTTCCAGGGGCTCTACCAGGGTCAGTTTACTATTACTACAGTAAAATTCTTTTGACATTGACAGTATGAGATGGTGTAGAAGTTAACTTCTCACCAAGGCACAGTTACAGGTTCAATATTCACAGTTCGTTTTGTTTCATTCCATATTGATCTTGCGAAATAAAGAAGAACTGACAACAGTAAATATACAAACAGAAAATGTTTCAACAATGAAAACTAAAAAGTATAAATGAAAAACATAGTAGTGTCAGTGATTTAACAAAAAATAAATCATTATTATTTATACCTTAACACAAAAACTGCATTAAAAATTTAAAGATACTTTAACTGATTAACAAAATAAAAAAAAATATCCTCTAACAAGATTTAAACCCACAACTGACCTACCAGAGAGTAATTATGTCTTGGTCTCGACGCTAAAAGCCACCATGATGTTACAATATGACAGATTTACAGGTGCTAGACTTTTATCTACTTACATTTACGAAAGTTGCTTTCAATTACATAAGTTGTCTGGCCTATTTACATATAAAGGACGAGGACTAATTATTAGATGATTAATAATATGTCAGTAAGAAAAATAATCTCCTAAACAACACTGTTGACATTAAATAAAATACTTAACTCCTGCTTTTAATTCCATGAAATGTAGCCAATGACTTCTTGTAATATAGTACTATATAACATTAAGATTTTGCCGGAAGAGACATCTTCAATATTTCTACACGTACCATATGCCTGATGTAATGTTGTAAACAAGCTTATATAACTGTTAAATAAGATCTTTGTGAAAAACATGGCCCATAGCAGGCACTGGTGTGTACGTTACCATGGAAACAAGATATATAGAGAGATGG
This sequence comes from Sinonovacula constricta, assembly GCA_007844125.1. Classification (NCBI taxonomy): domain Eukaryota; kingdom Metazoa; phylum Mollusca; class Bivalvia; order Cardiida; family Solecurtidae; genus Sinonovacula; species Sinonovacula constricta. The sequence continues at coordinate 31,791,769 of CM017571.1, forward strand.
TACATTGTAAATAAAATATAGTGAGGTATATGATTACATCCATCTTACTTGTTTACAGTAAGTTGAGACCTGTAGATTATGCAAATAAATATTGGAAAAGCTACTTGGTATTTTCTGTGTTGTTATGTTATTTATATGATAAAGGAATGACATAACTATTGTCATTTAAGTGACATTCAGCGACTGTGGTGTAGAAAGACCTCGGACAAATGTCTGGTTAGAACCACCAGTGCACTACAGATCAGCTGGCAGACTTCCCTATGGTGAGTCTTCTGTCGTGACTAAGACTATAACCCATGCACTGGGACTAACCAAGATACCACTCTGCCCTTTGACCATAGGCGCCATGCCATTTTATCTATTTCAAATTTGATAGCAGCAAAAATGTCCTCGACTTGATTTATGTTTAACAACCATCTCAAATCTTAAAATGAAAGATCTTTTTACATAACAGGCATTTTGTCATTAAACCTGCTGACAGAGTGGAGGTGTAACATCTTGCTTACAAGAATTTTATCTCTTTATCAATAAACTGTTACGCAGCAAGCTGTGCAATATCAAAGATATGCTCGACAAATAACATTTGAGATGTTATCACACAACACTTGAATTTATCAAAATTAATTTCAAAGCAACAGTTAACCCCCACATCTTCAGTTATATCAAGCTTGGTATAATTCTCATTAATCTTAATGAATGGATCCATTTATCAGCATGAGGCTTAAATGCAAATTTCCATTCTACAAAAAAAAATACACACAAACTCCTAAACTGCCAAAACAATTTTGTCTGTCCTAGGCTAATCATGTAGCTCCAGATCGAATCAGACTATGCACAATTTCCTTCCTAGTCTCGAAGGCAATGTTTCAAGAAACTTCATGAGCAACTTAAAACATATTAATGATTGGTAAAATTCATTAACAAATATAGCAGGTTACGGAGCAAACAAATAAAATAGAACCTATTAACTCATAGTCCGCAAAGAATAAATTGATCAGACAAAGTGTAGACCCAGATCAGCCATTGCCTTAATGGTAGCTATCTGCTCAAGATCTACATTGTATGCTTTTTTCTCATATATGTTTTTTTTAATGAATTTAGTACAGGTAATCAACAAATGTTACACAAGAAAGATTAACCCTTTATATGCTGGAAACACCTTAAGGGTGGTTTATGTTCTGTGTTTATGGTGTGATAGGGAAGCATATGAATGATTAAAGCAATAAAATTCTTAACCTTTTGCTTGCAACATATTGTTTAAAATCTGTGGGTATTGCTTATATATTGTTTATGTTACATGAACTTATACACCTTAATAAAAGAGACTGAGCAGGAAAAAAAAATGTAGATTCTGATCAGACAGCTCCCATTAGAAAGGAAGATGGCCAGAATTAATCCTCAAAATTGCATGATGTCTGGAGACCTAGAGTGCATGCAGACTGCATGAAAACATTGGACCACTGACCAAGGTAACGTAGACAATAGATAGAATTGGGAGTGAGTGCGGATCCAGACATACACAGTTTGCCTAGGCCTCATGAACATGCAAATAACAGGATCGGAGTAAAAGGACATCCCATCGGGTGGTACAAGTACATAAGTCCACAGAGAATTTCCCCAAATCCCGTCCTTAGAGCCCAAGATGCCCTACTTACGCTTTGACAGGCTTTTAAGTTGATTGGATTTTTTCTTACTTGCCTCCTATTCTCCCAGACATTGGCAATAAGAAAACTATTAAACGGAATGGCATTAGCAGATTTCACTTTCCTGTTATTTCTAGATCCAATACATGCCACCAGTGTTGAAAATTTAAATCTAAGCTGACAATACATATATACATCAGTAGGGACAAGCTGTCAATCTTATACAAAACTTTCTTGTCATTGGAAAAGTAGTATATTTACAACTCTAGCAGGGATCTGGCTGATCAGGATCTAAACTATTTGTTTTAACCTTATAGATACGTAAATAACAGGATAAAAGAGGTAAGAAGTTGACGGTGTCTGTAAATACACTATTTGCTGCTCAGTCTCTGTTTACAAGTATATTAACCGTGACATGTAACATATACAGTATTAAAGAAAAAAAAAACAAAAAAAACAAACAATAAAAGCATGGGTTTTTAATGAAATGTAGCAAGCTAAGGGTTAATTTCTTTAAAATGAAGATTCTTTTAATTATCTTTTTTTTTCCGACATGTATACATAATAATGAGCCTTCTTTTCAGCTACTCATTTGGAAAAAGAAAATTCATCAAGAGATAAAACTGTTAAATAGATATAAATACATGAATGTAACTGAAATGTTTGCAAATTGAGTGATATATTTAATTCTGAAAAAGGAAGAATTTACACATGGCGCCAGGTATAACTCACATCACTGAAACGTCGAGTGAGTGTCGACTTCTTGGGCCCGTTAAGGATCAGGTCGGAGGTGTCCAGGTGGTCAGTTGTCTCCCCACTGGACTCACTATTGTCTGCCGCACTGGTGTTCTTCTTTGGTTTCCATACACTGTTGGCAGTCTGAAACAAAGAACAGGGTGGATCCTGATTAATTTTTTTTTATATATTTTTTTAATAATTTTTTTTAAGTTAATGGTCATACAGGTCATGTCTTGCAAGTATTGGGCTATGAAGATCCAAGACAAAAATGTGTGTGTAGAGGCACCAGGATACCAAAGAAAACACAGAATGGTTAATATTCGAAGAAGAATTTCATCAACCAGCTAATGGTCCATAATAACAGCAACAAAAAAAAAAGACAAACATGACAACAAATGACCTTAGTTTGTTGTTGTTGTTGTTGTTTTTGCACCAAAACAATCATAATAATTCATATTGGCAACCTCCAGCAAATTATCAGTGGTGGAAGTCCAAGCAATATATACCTTGGTAGAACCACCAAAGCACTGCAGGTCACAGGAGGAAGAATGTTCTCACCCCAACCAGGACTCGTGCAATGAGCGGATGAGGAGTTACAAATCTGTAACCTTAACTAATTAATGAAAGAAACCACCAAATACTGTTTAACATTTTTTTAAATGCTGATATTTTGTATTTTCCTTGAGAAATTCTGTGCTGCAGCAAATCGTCATCATGATACTACAGTTCTACTCAGTAGTGCCTGTTATGAATCACTTGCTTAATTAGTCACTGATTGTGATGGTATTTATAATCACGGCCTCAGTACTTTTGTCTTATAAGCATGGCCTCATTCCAGCATTTCCAGCTCGAAATGGTTTAAAATAGCTGGCTGTCTGACCATGTGCCTCCAAAGGCCCATATCTGTCTTCACGGTGTAATGAAATACTGGAACGTTGATGAATTGTTTACATTATTTCCCAGTACTTGCTTCCAGATTCCCTCGGAGGATAGCGACATTATCACTCCATGCAGGGCAATAGAAGCTAAACTTAATATACAAAACTAATGAACAAAGGCAAATGCAATAATAGTCAATTCCTAATGTCTTTTCGGGTAATATTTTCTAATAGATACTGTTTAATATCAGCCTTCCGGTGAAGCTAAACAGTTCAGGAACAACATTAGTTGATTAGGGCTGGGTGTATCAATAACGGTTCAGCTCGTAAAATAGTTATATTTCTGACATTAACGGATGTATATTGCATGGAAGCATTTTATCAGGGAAGATTTATGCAAGCTCTCCAAAGCAATAAAATAAAATTGATACCAGTTTTATGGGTCCATGTGACACAAGTAAATGTGGTTGAAGAACGCCAATAGCTGGTTTCTCTGAGGTCAGTGGTGATTGTGGCATAACCTAACCGAATCTGGCAAAATCTCTGCAAGTTTTATTTTATCTCTTAAAGGGGGTATCCGACAGTTAGGACCATTTGTTTTTCTTAGGACCATTTGTATTTCTATCTCATGCAACCAAATGAATCAATGTAACTGAAAACATTCTGCAAAATTCTGTTTATTAGTGCCCTACATCAATGTGAAATGTAAAGCATAACATCCCTCTTCTTTTTACAAAAATAAAGGTCCAATCCCAGCTATGCTATACTGTTAGCCATTTTACTTTTGTTTTTATTATTTTTAGCTGAAATGCCCATCCAGCATATTTATAGATTTGGAAATCATTGACATTTTAAGATTATATTTCACCATACAAACAACCTTTATCTACGTCTCAGTATACGTTTTTTTGCATCAGTTATGCAAACAGCCCAGAACCTTGGTAAGAGCTTGTAAAAGGTTTTCATGAGAGAAGGTCTACTTGCTGGCTTGTTGCACTTTAAAGTGAACCTGTTCCAATGTTTCTTTCTTTTGACTAGCACATAACAGATAGAAAGGAGACATGTTTGTTAATACAATACACCAACACAATCATAGACATATCAGCAACAGCCAGCTTATTATTTGTGTAGGAAGCTGTCACATAAATGTTCAGGGGAGATCCAAGCAGCACACCACCCATTCATGAATCTTTTCACCCTGACTGGGACTGGAACCCACATAGTGAAGGGGTTAGGAGCTACAAGTCAGCAACTCTTACCATGCAGCCATAGGCACCCCAATAGAAAACAAGCAATTACAAGCAATGATGGTAATGACTTGTAGTTGCAGTGCTAGAGATGCTGGTGATTAAATGTTGGTTTTTAAAGCATTAAAAAATGTGCTGGTCATTCAGACACTACTGCTGCTGCTGATGATGATGACTGTGGAGTTAATGGTGGCTGTAAAGTTGTGAAGTGTTGTCGGTACTGGTTGCAATTGTGGCACTATTGCTTAGGGAAATTGTACTTGTAATACTAAAAACAGTGAATGTGGGTAATCATAATGATATTGTAATGTAGTTGCTGATTCTTACACTTGCAGACTGGTGACAGTGATGGGGGAAAAAATTATGGTGGTAGTGATAACGAAGGTGGTGATGATGTGATTATGGTGGTAGTGATGATGGAAAATGGTGGTGATAATGGTGGTGGTTTTGATGGTTGGGGTGAGGATGGTGGTGGTGATGATAGAGGTGATGATGGTTGGTGATAGTTAAGTGAATTTGGTTGTAGTGATGATGGTGGAAGTGATGGTAGAAGTAATTATTGTGGTGGTGATGGTGGTAGTGATGTTGGTCAGCGTAAAAATGGTGGTGCTGATGATGGTGAAAAGTGATTTTACTGGTAGTGATAATAGTGGTTTTACTAAGAACATAAAACACAATCAATAACTTCAAACATTAACTGTTCAATTGAGCTCCAACTTTATGGCCATTAACTGTTTACCACAATGACACAGAGCTACAATACTCCTGACATTTGTTCTATAAATTGAACTAGCACCAGTCAAGCCAGTCAATTTCAGGCAACAAAACTGTAATTTCAGAATGTCAGGCATTGGCCCATCAGTCTTGAGAGCTATAAAAACGTGAATAATAGCTAAATATCCCTTCTGGGAAGCATTTGTCTACCATGGTATTGATCCCTCTGTTTTTCACAGCAACATAACCATGGTATATGTGCAAATGGAGACCCTCAGAAATATGTTGAACAACTGTTCTTGGCCATTTTTTCCTTGTTTGTTTTTGCTCTGACTACAGGGAAACACAACAGTATTAAAAACAAGAAAATACAAAAATAAAAGAATTAAAAAATTGAAGTAATCAGAAAAGAAATGTAATCAGAAAAGAACAGAGTCATAAAAATAACAGAAGAGTTGTAGAAGGGAGCAGTAACCATATCTTAATTTGAGAGAATATGACAGTATATGAATATGAATAAGAAAGATTGGTGATTTACCTTAATAAAAGTGGGATAAGTCAAAATTTAACTTAATGTAATTAAAGAAAGTTGGATATGTCAATATTTACCTTAATTTAACTATGGAAGGTAGATGTGAACATTTGCCATAATATAACTTGGGAAGTTTAGAAATGTCAATATCTAACTTAATCTAACTTCGAAAAGTTGGATATGTCAACAGTTGCCATATTGATACTAAGGAAAGTTTGAAATGTCAATATTTACCTTAGTTTGATTTAGGAAAGTTGGACATGTCAATACTTACCTTTATCCAACTTAGGAAAATAGGATACATCGATATTTAACTTGATGCAATCAACAACAAATACCTATCTTAATAGTTCCGGGCACAGTCACAGCAAATAGTGCAGATCCTGAGCATACAGCTCACAATGAGGAGCTAGTACAGTCTTTGAAATTATTATACAATAATTACATCCATTCGGACGTGTAATATTTGGAGATTCTCTTACCCAAAGCACAATTTTCATGCCCAAAGTTTGCTTTCAGAAACAACAAGGTCTTTTCTTTTAAGCTTAATGTTTGTTACTGTACTATAATTGGAGGAACAATATATGCAAAAATAAACCAATTTCTTTCTGAACTCACTTTCAAGTTCCATTAAAAAAAAAAACACTTGCCCCTTGAGCATCAAACTTTGTCTGCTCTTAAATTTAGTCGCCACGGGCGGTAAGACTTAGTGTTGATTTCAAGGACTGCAAGTATTTCTGGATCTACACTATTTGCTAAGCCACTTAGCCTTATAAATATGTGCTTAGCTGACTGAGAGTTAAGGATGTTCCTACATCATTTTTATTGGGTTTATGTCACACCAAAAGTATTCAGTTATCTGGAGATGTTGTACACTTGAAGAACATATTGTTTTTATGGTGTATAGCATGCTGTGAACACCTGGCATGATACCACACCCATCAAATTATCCTGACACGGGGCCAACCAATCACGAAACTACCAATAATTTCTCCACCGTTAAGCAAAGGAGCTGTACCACTATCATTTTTTTTAATGACCTTGGTATGTTGGGCCCTGAATCGAACCCGTGGTCTCCTGTACCTGGAGCCGATGCTCTACCAATTGCGATACCAGGTCCAGTATTCCTACGTGATACATCATGCCATAGATGGTGCCCCGATTCTACACCAATCGCCAGTCTGATGTGAGATCAACAGTTCCCTGTGTCAGCTTGTAAGAAACATCATCACTAAACAAAAAAACTTTTTCAAACAAATAATCATTGCTATTTCCCTTGAGCTCAAGACAGTGAAAAGCAATTTTCTGAATTCACAAAATTGAAAACTGCATGCAATATGTGTTCGTAGGAATGTTATCTAGAATTATAGATGTCTCTTGTGGATTGCATGTAGTGAAAGCATAAAATTCTCATGGCTAAATTATATCAAAGATACACCATCACAAATTATTCTGACACTGTTGGCCTAGTGATTCCATGATTATTGACTAATAACTGGGAGTGAAGGCTGCAATAATCGCCTACTTTCTCTCTAATTGATGCCACAGTAGAGAAATAAATAAGAAATAAATTTGTTTCTTAGCGACAGTTACAATAAAATAAGACAGAATAGCACCAGCATGTATTATGTAGATCCTGGAAAGAAGATATTTCATTATATTCAACTAAGATGTCCAACATCAGTTTTGACGGCTTTAATGATTATAAGATTGTTAAAATTAGCTTAACCGTCCTTTATGAATCTAACCAAGCATTTTTTTTGTTGGTGTGGTTTCTTTATTATTATTATTTCTGTTTAGCCAAGCCCGTTTAAAATCTTTCAAAAAACATCTGACTGATGTGCACTTCTGGCATGATATGGAAATAGGAAGTTTATATAAGTTTGGGTCAATGATATTGTCATTTGTATTTTTATCACTTAATCCCTATCATTCCACTTTTTTTTAACCCTTTTCATGCTGGAAACACCACCAAATTGTCTACAATATACATCTCCCTCATGGTGTTTCCAGCAGTTTAGGGATAAAAAACGTTAAGGTAACTATAACTATGAATAGAGACTGAGCAAAAATCTGATCCAACAGGAAGTTGACTAATCAGGGTTTATACTATTTGTGTAGACTCAGCATGATAAGAGAAGGAGTTTTCTCAACTTCACAACAGTAATTTGTAAGTGAGGACAATTCTACTTGACAACAAGGAAGAAATTACTTGCATTTTTATTATTTCTCACAATTTTTGTCAAACCTTTGTTTACAATGTTTCATCTAAATCTGAACATTTGTAAAAAGTATTTAATACTTAAGGTCAATGCTTGTATTTTCTCTTAATTAACATTATTTATATAAAGGTTTTGGAATAGTGTATCAAGAGAAATTCAGTAAGAAACAAATCCCCACAGTTCCATTGTGAAGGATAACCCCACAATTAATCATAATAGTTGGCATATAGCCATTTTCAAGAAACTTTAATAGGGGAAAGTGCTTGTCAACAGTCCACAAATTACAATAAAAGCAAAAGAAAACAAGGCCCTGGGGTCATATTAACAAGAAATCTTAGTTATTCTTTTTTTACTTAAAACTAAGATATTTCCCTAAAATTTTGAAAAATCCTAAGAAAATAATTAGATTAAATTTTATGAATGAAATTCAAGAAGTGTTTTATATCTAAAGAAATATTTCAAAATGTCTAAAAAATTCTTTAGAACACAATTTAAGCGCTCCAGGTGAGTTATTTCTTATCTTAAGACATTTCCTTAAATTTTGAAAAAATCTTGAAAAATGTCTTAGAATAAATGGTGCTGTGAATGAAATTTTAGAAAAATAAAAATGTCTAAAAAATATTTCAAAATATTGAAAATTTCCTAATTTAAGTCAGAAAAAAAAACACCCACAGATTCTACATGAATACGACCCCAGGTCTATTAGAGAAGATATAAAGGTATAAAGATATCTTAAACTTTAGATTGATGAGTATCATCAAATCGGGTCTGTAGATATTATACAGCATGTCTTGAGAGCCACAAATCAAACTCCCTTGTCCATTACACTCAGTTCATACATTTGTATCAAACATAAATAACCAGCAAAACTGACAGTTGCCATAGAAATACGGACTTTATTCTGGAAAGTGTATACATTTTCTGCTGATTTTCGATCTGTTATAGAGCCAGGGTATCTATAGCATAACATTGCTGGAGAGATTGCGGATTTACAAGTTTGGGGATATAGAAAGCACAAGTAGGAATATTGTCTTGACAACATGTCATTATTGCTTCTTTAAACCATCTAATTCTACATTTAATAAAAAAAACTTTTTTTCTAATATAGATTTTCATGTAAAGGTGCCTTGATATATTGTTGTTGTTAAACTGGCAGGAAATATAGCAAATCCTGATCAGACAGCTCTTTTGATGTGATGTCAGTCTTTGAACATACATCTTTTGCATTTAGATGATTGAACAACAAATAAGATCAATAATATTATTTAATGTTCAGAGTAATTTAATTTAAAAAAATAAATCACCAGGTGTTGAAAACAGCTTTGCGCCCATTGTTGTATAAACTAGTATGCCAATGATTACTCTGTTACTCGAGTACTTTATAAAATGCCAATACTCAAGTATTAAAATAAAAAAATGCCAATACTCAAGTATTGAAATCAGAAGAAATTGCCGAGTCTGCTAATTTTACGCTTACTATCTATTTTAACATGTTAAGGTCATTCTTACTTCTGCAGATATCCCACAGTTTGGGTGGTAACGTGTGTTTAATGAGGTCACTGTGCAGCAATTGTGTATAAGAAAGATAAAAGGGCATATAACAAGGGATGTTTTGAGCAAAGTCTTGCAAGCGATGACTGTCAAAAATCCAAAAGCAGTCAGCAAATTCAACTAACAATCGTGCCAAGTTTTGGTGAGTCTTCTACTTCGAATGGACAGAGTAAATGTAATGTTAGCCTATTCAGGCTGTTAAGGCTATTTCATTTCATTTTCAAGATCATTTTTACAATTATATTAATTTCAATACAATTTAGTATTGTCAACAATTTGAGATATGTCGAGTAATTGTAAATTTAAGAGGCAAATTACATAAATAATAACAAGTGTTAAAAAAAATACGAAAACAAGTGCCAAACATTTAACCTTAACACTTAGCCGGCTACATTTTGTTAAAAACCCATGCTAAATTATGATGAAAATTACTAATTAAACAAAGTAATGGACACACTGTTATATACAGTTTGAAACACTAAGAATACTACAGTGATCAATTTGACATGGATTCTAAGTTGAGAAACAATTTTAAGCAGGATTTCAATAGATGCATCGGAAGAATTTTATCATTTGGGTTCAAGATGAGCTGAACATTCAAAGCTTTAAATTAAAGGATTTTCCTATCCCTACTACAAAAACAACACTGAATATTTTCATCTGTCTTGTAACACAAATTTTAGGTTAAATCAAGATGTGTTTAATGGTTACAAAATAAATCACTTTCTAATAAAATAATCAAGAATAATGATGTTATTTTTAGAAGGAAGGCCTTCTAGAATAATACCTGATATAACAGGGTTTTTTTTACAGAGTGTAATTCTGAGCAAAGATGAGAAAAAAATCAATTAACCATTAATTAAAGCTACAAAAACAGTGCTAAACTTTCTCCCATTTTAACTCATACCCTGATTAACATAAATCTTACAGGCTTTGGCAAATATGGTCTAGATACGGATCAAATCGATATCGAAACGCTGTTTATAACATTACCCTTAATTGCTAGATATATATCACGTCTATTGTCCACTCTTTCCAAATCTATAAATAAGCACGCTGGGGATTTTAGCTAAAAATAGGTATCAGTGTCAGAGCTGATTACCCAAAAGATCAGGTAACATGATTTCCAAAGTAAGAAGTCACTAAGTTTTCTTAGTATAAAAATAGCAAACTGTGCAGCTTGACTCAGATAGAAAATGACAAGTTGAGTGCTTTACTTTTCAAAGGGATGTTGGTAGCCTATCACAGTATTTCGCAGGTTCTTTCCAGCCAGAAATAATCAATTTGGTTTCATGTGAGAAAGAAAAATGGTCCAAACTGTTGGATACCACCTTTAAAGTCAGCCAGACTACAGTTCAGCAGTATATACCTTAGCTTGCTACATTTTGTTTCCTCTGAGCCAGCAAAGCATGTATTTACAAGGCTCAGGCAAATAGTGTACATTCAGATCAGCCAGCTTCCATCTGTTCTGGATCAACACTATTTGCTGCAGTCTCTGGCTATGTCTGGCTTCATTAGCATTTTGTTGTAAGCCAAAAATTTAGAGTTAAAAACCCATGCTAAATTTTGCTCTCTTTTTTGTGTCTTATACATTATACGTATGTAAAGGTTAAAATAATTATTAATAGCAACAATGCAGCAAATATTGTGGATCACGATCAGAGAGCTCCCAGCAGGGAGTGGCTGATCTAGATCTATAATATTTGCCTAAGCAATATAAATACATGATTAGCAGGCTAAGAGCTAAAACTGAGGAAGACACACGGGAGAGATCAAGTGAGTTTCCCAGATAAATGTTGGATCATAGAAATAAGCCAAGAAATACCGAGGGACGGCTCACAATACGCACACAATATATCAATATCCAATGTAATCATCTGAAATTGATGGAGGATTACAATGTAACCGACAGCTAGAACCAGACCGGATATGGAATCTTTTGTATGGATTTCAAAGAAATTATTCACTCATGGATTTCCAGCAATAAGTTACGAGCAAAATGGCAGGAAAATATTAATCAGAAAATGGGAAACCGCACACAACATGGCGTTTAACTGGATGAATGATCTAAGAATTATCAATCAAATGACGGAGATGATACTCAGGGATATCATAAACAAATAAAGTTTATGCTCATACAAACAAGCTTCATGCCAATTTGACAAACAAAATTGTTTTTTATTATTATAACATATAAAACACTTACCATCGAATTTCATACATAAAAAATCCTTTTGAATGTCCATGTTAATAAAAATTTAATATTTCACAAATTATTCAAATTTACATTTACAATTAAGGAACTATAAGTGTTGTAGTTGTTGTTTCTTATATCCAAAAGCACTTTTTAACCAGTAACTCCATAAATGGTATTTCTGCATTCCCAAATGCTGAAAGTAACAAAACTATTACAGTGAAGATAACACTATATTTGTTTCAACACCAGCTCTGTCTGCCAAAAAGATTGTTGAATAGTATAATTAACCTGATTAACAAACAAAACTACAAACAGAAAATTTTCAGTCAATTAAATTCACCCATTTTGCAATTAACAATCAATTGGGAAGATAATATATTGCACAATTCCTATCAGTTGTGTCAACGTGCAATACTTCCACAACAGCAGAACAGAGCCCAGCAACTGCAGAGGGCCCCCCTGTACAACGACAGCAGAAATCATACTGACAATGACAAGTCACTTTTATTTTGAAAAAGTCTGTAGATCCCTTTATCAACAACTTGACACAGAATAAGGTGAAACATGAGAGACAATCTTGAGGCAAACCTAACAACTAACACCGCTAATTCCTGTCAATAACCCAGGGTGGACCGAAAATCAATCTACAGTGCTTGGTGTCCTAGCAGGCCTGCTGTTGACCAACTTGTTGAGGGATGTGTCCCCTCAATCTCTCTATTACTATCTCTGAACATTCACAAGTATCTAAAACACTGCACTTCTCACTGGTATTTTATCACCTAGTCAGTCAACAGAGACCCATGCAAGACAGACAGAGCTATCTAAACAGGCAGTTATGGTGAAAATATCACATTTTATCATCAAGTCGACAACATAAAAGGATAATTTACAAATGATGAGTGTAATTTATCAAACTACATAAGGCCTGGGCATACTCAAGTAATCCCTCTCCATAAATTAGCTGCCCCAGAAGCCTCATGGTGGGATTAATCTGGAAAGCAAAGAAATCTCACAAAATCTTGTTGTCAAATGAGGCTAATCTCTAAATAAGCGAAGGATAATCCATGACAATGTTTTTAAAGACACATCCTTGGTATCAGACTGCCAACCTGTGAATGTTGTTCCTGCACTGCCAGGAGAACGAGGCATGGACACCCTAGCGAGACCTGCAGCTATCAACAACCTCACATCTGTGTCACAATGTGTCATTCAGATATTACAAATCATTGTGGCACCTAATCAGATATTTTTTTGGTATTTATCGTTACAATTTAGAGACCCCAAACCTTCCCTCTGGAATGCCCATTGACCAGTTCTTTATTAGGATAAAAAAAGGCTAAACTTATATAATAATATTTTATAATGATTGTCTCCCTTTTTCAAGATTGTGGATTTTTTTTTAATGCATCTCAGCGACCATTTATATTATGTTTTTTATGTCCGGCTATATTGGTGGAGTAAAACCCAAGACAAATGTCTTGGTTAGAACCACAAGTAGGTCTGCTGGCAGACCTTTCCACAATTATGAGTCCTTTGCCCTGATAGGAACAGAAAAAAATAAACCCTCTGAATCTCTTATTAACTGACAGTTCTCCACTTTGTGCCATCTGTCATATATAGTTAATATATCTCCCAAGTTTACAACTAAGAAAATCCCCTTTACCTTATTCAGTGTTATCTTCAAACTGTGACCAGTGTTCACAACAACACTAGAGCATGAATTAGTCCCATCTTTAGTTTCCTTTGCACCTCCCTCCTCAGTCTTCTCTCTAATGTCCCTCTCTATATCTCTGCCATTGTCTGTCTTCTCTGTGTGAGCTCTGTGCTCTGTAAGGTCTTTTACATCTACTGGCCTTCGGAATACAGGCTCTACTCTGTCATCACCAGTTGCTGATAATGAAACTGTCACCTCAGGCTCACAACTGTCTGCCTTTACCAAGGGTGTGGTGCCACTGCTTAACTCAGCAGACCCACTGGAGTCCTGATTGCATTCTCCAAGCACAGGGGACTTGTTGATATTTCTACTATCAAGACCATCTATCTGACTTTCTGCATCAACCTCACCACAATCTCTCGTACCATCAACACTACAACCAGTAGTATTTCCGTTTCCTACACTGCTTGAAACCGCAACCTCTAGACCATCAACAGAAACTATCTTTGCTCCATTCCCCTTTTCAGAAGTCCTTTCTCCAGAATCTTCTAAAACTTTAGTCCCATCTTTGAGCACTGTAGTGTCAGTCTTCACAGTTCCATTCTGTTCATTAATGATCCTATCTCTACTTTTTAAATCCATTATGTCATCCAGAATAACTTCACAATTTGTTATTTTCTCCATATCTCACAATAAGATTATTTTTGTTTTTAATTAATAAATCAGTATTATAAAGTTGAATCACCTGTGTACAATCCTTGAAAACCAAATTACATGCCTACCAGAACAGTCAATTAACTTAAACCAGTAGCATTTTACATGCATTTAAACTAAACAAAAACAATGAACAAAATTATGAAATACATTCTCTACTTAAAGCTAACACTGTGTATTGGTATACATGAATGCCATCTAAGTGCTCAAGTTGCTCTTGTCCTTCAAACTTTCCTGGTTGACTGCAAGCGTCCTTGACCTTTGTTTATGTCTCTCATAGGATGGCAAATATAACCTGGCCAAGAAAACCGTCAAAAAGTCAACCTCACACTTAGATTCCTTTTAAAATCTGCACAAAATGATTTCTATTTGAAAGTCCAATTCAACCAATCCAAAGGCATCATTTCAAGAGCTAGTCTGTGTTCATGGAAGTCTGTATGCCATTACCACAGTGAATGTGAATGCAAGTTTCTACCACTATCCCAGGACAAGAACCTCCAATCCTGTCCAGTTACACCCCATATCCCTCCTAACACACAAGTCATACACAGTGTTCGTATTTCCAACAATAGAGACCCAATGTGCTGCTTTCAGCAGTTGTCTTCACATCACAACACAGGATAACACACAAATACAATCTAATTCCCTGGCAATTCCCACTTGACTAGTTTGCGGCTATCATTTCTCCAATAGCAGATATTATATGTGCAAAAACATTTTACAAAGTAATGACTCTGTTTCGCTGCAAGACCTCACCGTGCAGCGATCAATGTGTTTAATAATACATCTATGTTTTCATTTCATCTAGCATTAGCCAAGTGAAGCAAGGCAGATTGTCGGTTTAATTTGATTTAGCCTTCCACTATACTACAATGCTGGCAGATTGATCACAATCAAAGAGAGACGTATTCCAGCATCCAAAACCTTTAATCTTTTTTTCCGATTTCTCGAGATCCCTGTTTATATCGTCTTTCAAAAGAAGCGTATTTGCCCATCTCGCAAACGCGTCACTGTTGTCTACACAGAATCAATACAGCTATCCAATAAAGGCATACTAGGCCGAACATTAAAAGCTTAGAATAAATTCATCAGTGGTGACGTTCATTGTCATTTAGGGCCACGGTGGAGGAATGTGAACAGCGGAACAACCATAAAGCTGGAAACTGACAATTTCTGCCTCATTATTGTTTCTCTTGTTTGAATTTCATTGGACTTGTCACACAAACAGGAAATTGCATGACAATGAAAAAGGTCAGGCTCCAAGCATGCAAGCTCTGGTACTAATATAGGCTTCCATCAGATCTGCATTACTCCAGATTACCCTATACCTGCTGCACTTGTTCATAACCTGTACTTAACTTTTACAAAGGTACCTGAACACATTGCTTTCGACTCTCTAGCAAAAGGTGCAGTATTAAGTTTAAACCTATTTAATTAATACTCGATTGGGAAACAGGTTCTTTCAACTTATATTAAGAACTTTTAACTGCTCACTTCCTGGGTAGAACCAGTACTCAGGTACTGAGTACCTGGAGCAAAGGGCAGTAAATAGCCTTGCTCAATGACTAATATCACATGGTCAGTTTTGGGTTCAAACCTGGGACCTTACAATCCGTAATCTAACGTCTTAACCGCTAGACCATGGACACCCGCAGATGCAGGTGGCTGCCTAAGTCTGATCAACCCATGCTTAATAACAGGCTAAGCGTTAGGTGGGGAGGTGCTCTTGAAAAATACTCTGCCAAATTGGAATATATGAGGCTCATTAGAATGATCTCACAGTGATGATGGTTATCAACCATAATAGGGTTTGAGAATTATGGGATATATAGTTTAAATAGCCAACCAGATACACTATACTGATCTAAGGTTAAAGATGCTGTACTAAGAACTTTTGTTAATTTCAAACTGATCTCCTTAAAATTTGTTCATTTAGGTTATATCTTATGACACATCTAATAACCCTCAATAATTTTCATAAATTAGTATATTTAATTCAGTAACAGCTAAAACAATCTTGAGATTGTAATCCAATTTATAAAAATCTGGGGAAGGTGTTCTTAAAGAATGTTATTTTTAAATTTTGAAAAATTAATAAATTTCATAGCTAAAATGGTTTAATGAATAAAATTTAAGAAATTTTCTCATAACTAAGGAAATATTTTAATATTTAAGAAAAATCCTTAGTTTAATTGAAAAACAACAAAACACTAAAATTCTTTACAGAATCCTGAATCATACATATCATCCTGGAGAGATAGACTTAAAGGGTGAACTTCAAACTAACTTCAAATTTCTACTGTGTACGTCGATGTGTCAACACTATAATATATTTAAGTGCATTTAATGGTAAATGTTAATAAAATATTCATAAAATGCTGACTAGCTATAGGAGTGCTTCATTCTGACATAGCTGATTGAATTTCACAGTTGTAAACTCTGTTTTGTACACTAATGTAAGCCAGTTTCCTAAATGTAAATTCTCAAATTATACAAAAACAGTAACACACTTGCTAATCATATATTTTGTCTATCCTGATTTTGCTTTCAGTTACAAGCAACATAATAATGTCATATTTGAGATGTAGAGTCTGGTTTTTATATGCTTTGTTTTGTTAATGTAATACCAGGCAGCAACACAATTATGTAAATTTCTAGCCATTGGTGGAGAAAGACCCCAAATGTCTGGGAAGGACCACTGGCACACGGCTTGCAGAGGTTTTAAAAGTTATAATGATCCTGTGGCACAGTAACAGATTTACCAGGCTATATTTCTTTAATCTACATTCCTTACAACATAAAAAAAAATCTCCATTTCTTGCTTTCATTCAAACATCTTCACTTAAGTTTAAAACGAAAAGAAGAAATAAACATTCCCCATGAAATAGGACTGCATGTCAGCTTCAGCAGCTATACAGTAAGGCTGGACTCTGGCTCACCCCAGACAGTGTGACCATAAACCTTTATGGACCTGATTGACTTTGCTGCATCTGACCCAGCTTACACTTCTAGAAAGTGACAACTAATGAACAGGAGATTTAGATGAATACCAATCTACACATGTCGGAATCAATTGGATCGACTCAGCCAAGGGTTATAATCTAATACTTCCGCTATGCTGCCCGTTTTCAGAAATGCGTGGACAAGCTCCAAGTTAACAGCATTCTAACATGGGGGTATTAAAGTGAATGCATTGATTCATAACTGTGATCCCTATGTGATTATTTCCACGCCATTAATCCCAATCATTAACCTATCACATGACTCTCTCCATTACCTTTGACACCTGCCTTCATGGCTGAACATTGGAGACCTTAAGGAAAGAATACCCTAAGGAGGTTCCCAGTTTGTTTGTTACTTCTTAGATTGTTATATTAGTTAAAAACCTATAGCAATTCTTAGTTATTTTCATACATCACAATCCTGCCTTCACAGCTGAACATTTGTTGACTTCAGAAATGATTACCTTAAGGACAGTTTGAGTTATGACCAGTTTGGCCATTGCTCCATGTTTTGTTAGTTAAAAAACGACAGTAGTTCTTACTTTTTTTCTTATATCAAAATCCTGTCTACACGGCTGAACATTGGAGACCTTAAGGATTAAAGGAAAAAGAAACTTACGGGCAGTTTTGAGCTATGATCAGCTTGTCCGTTGCCGCTTAAATTGTTACGTTTGTGAAAAAGCCTATAAAGTTATTTTCTAACCTCAAAATGCAATTCTTCCTTGACATATTACTAGAGACTTAACAACATAACGTCTAGATCCTGATCAGACAGATCCAAGCATGGAGTTTGCTGATCTGGTTCTACACTATTTACCTAAGCTGTACAAATACTACTTAACAATCATATGGTTATGTTAGTTTGTTGGGTTTATTGTCCCACCAACAGTATCTCAGTTATCTGGAGATGTGTCCACTTGAAGCATACATAGTGATACCTTCACTGTGTATAGCATGCCATGAACACCTGGCATGTTTCCACACCTAGTCACATTATCCTGACACTGGGCCAACCAGTCATGGAACAACCCTTGTATTTGCTTGAGCATTCGCAAGGGAGATATACCACCACCATGTTTAACGACTTTGGTTTGTCACAGCCCAGGATCGAACTTGGGGCCTCCCGTAACTGGAGCCCATGCTCTACCGATTGTGCCAGGTCTGGTAAACTGATAGTTACTGTCACAATAACGAGGCTACTGATGAGATCTAATGCCAACAAACTTTTAAATAACACAATATGTGAACACTTGAAACATTTGTTTGCTATTTGCACACTCAAATATTAATATTTTTAGTTATACCAAGATACAAGATGGTGTAACTGAGCAATTATTGATATGCCTTCACTCTGACAACATACCTTTTACATTTGACATTAAAACACACCCAGTAACATTATCCAGACAGTAAGCAGATTTGCCCTAATTGATAAGTGAAAATAGTGAAAAATGAAAAAACAATAAAAATCAGTTTAGCTGGTCCCATCACATTCATCTTTTTTCTGGCTACAGCAGATTGCTTTTACAGTTTAGCTGGTCCCATCACATTCATCTTTTTTTCTGGCTACAGCAGACTGCTTTTACAACTAAAATTAAAATTTATTAATAAAAGCAAAAACAATGAAAAGGTACAGATAATATTTGAAAATATTGTTGCATATTCTTGTAAAAGCATTATTTCAGCTCTCCAACAACTATATTTCAAGAGTTTTATGAGTAAGTTTAACTAGTAGAGTTTTGGACAGTTCTTTCAGCAAAAAAAGGTTGAGGTTTTCTCATAGAGTCAAGATAAACGAACAAGAAATGGCAAATATTGTAGTGTCTGTCTGGATGGTCACAAATAGCCTCTCATGCTTGAGGTTCTTTGTTTGAATCTCTTACTGCCACCATTATTTTTTTTTTTTTTTTTTAGTAAAAAACATTTTATGTTTTTTAAAAATAAAGAATATTCCTGTCAGTTTTTGAATTTAAGGAACTGTTAAAAAAAACTAAAAACAATGACAAATTGAAAAACAGGACCTTTAAATGTTTCATTTATGACAATCACCGTCAACTGTCTACATGAATTCCCATTGTTGAACTGAGTTCATTGTCAAGAATGTTCTTTTGCTTTGTTTAATTTACTGAAATAACTTCATAAAATGTCCAACGTACATAGATAGGATCGAATCATGCAAAGTATTGAGGCCATTTGTGTGAAAATGTCAGACAAACTCACATGGTTATTACTACTAATACTGTCAATTGGCTTTCATATCCTGAAACTGGAGTGTCTAATAGAATGAAAACACAATTTACAAAGACATCTGATGTAAGATATAGAAGGTCAAAACACTTGTATTGTACACAGGTGCACGAAATTTCAAACTTTGATCTTGACTGTATCTTGTACACATGATAAGGTAAAGATGATGCAACTTCAAGCAAGTTTTCAATATGGCCTGAAGTATAAGTATTTATTATGCAAATCATTTTGTCCTGAACAGTTTGTTTTTGTATTTTTGTTACATCCCACCAACACATTTATAGAAATGTTGGTGACATCTGGCTAATTATTGATGGATGAAGATCCCAGATATATATATCTGGAAAAAAACACTGGCACACAGCAGGTTAGCTGGAAAACCATTCCCAGACTATTCCCTTTGTCCTATATATTAAGTTTTATATCAGGCTGTTTTATAATTCACAATTATTAAATTTTAAGTAGAATATTATTAAAGAGCACAGCAGAAACTGCAGAAAAACACCAAATGATGTACATTAAAATTTGGTGCAACAGTACTATGTCAGAAAATATATACATGAGCATGCCATCCATGGCAGGATACTCAAGCAGCAACTTAAGTCAATGTAAATGTTTCAATTACTGTTTCAGTCAAAGTTATATACAGGTTACTTGAAGGGTTCTCAATACACTTGTCCTGTACAGAATCCTCTGAGTCTCTAATGGATGTGTGCCTTAAATACGTTGTTTTCCTTCCGTTGAAGGAAATGGCAACCACAACACAATTAACTAGCCGACATCCACCTAGGAACAAATGGACTATGGAGGGGACACATACCTTCACATTTCTGTCAACTGTGGACTCTGTATGTTTGCACATACCTTCTATACGTCATTAGACTCATACCCCAATAATCTTAATTTTGAGTTATTTTGCATATTAAAAAAACTACTTTTGACTTGGATGCTATCTAATCTCATCAATGGCAAATAACTTAGCTAAGATCATTTGTCAATTAAGATGATCTTAAGTTATTGCAAATGTCAACAACAAAAAATCATTTCTCATGTCTGTGATAATTGTGTTGAAAGGTTAATTTACCAGACTGAGTTTAAGCTGACATCTTTGACTAAACGAGTCAACTCCATTATTCTTCAACACCTGGTTAAGCCATCTGTATATCACAATACCATTTTCCAGATTCAAAATGAACCCATCTACCACTTGAACTATGTGTCTGACAGTTAAACAGTGGCCAATATTTCACCTAGTTGACATCAAGCATACCAAGCCAAGGCCCCCACCTTATCATTTTCTCACTTCACATACCAAAAATCCTATCACCAAGATAGGACCTTTACATTCAGAAGTTTGGCCATTCTGAGCCATCGGATTTATTTAGACTTTTATCAGTGAGATTATTTATTTCCAATTTGTTACGCATATTGATTGGTCAATGAGTTCTACAGATTATTTTATCTTAAAAAAAAACAATCAACTAAATCTACAAAGTTATATAGAAAGGTTACTACAAAATGTATTAAAGTGAAGTATAACAAAACTAAGCAACTGTAATGTAAGAAAGGGACGTTTAATTTTAAAGGCGGTATCTGACAGTTTGACTATCACAATCATGTCATATCAGTGTCTTGGGACTTTTAGCCATTATTTCTGCGAACGCATACATTACTCTCTGTAAAGACATTGGGTTTTCCTTGACACACAAATTTGTTTTAATGTCTCTATATATAAATATACTCGGAGAAGTCGGCAAAAAATAAAATGTTGTCACTGTGTTAGAAAGTTAAACTTAGTAATGTTCTGTTACTCTTAGTTTAATTATTGTTTTGAAATTGTTGAATGCTGGTCTTGCTTTTTTTTTACGGTATCATGTTATTTAATGCTTCTGCATTGTTTTTATTTCTTTACAGCCCTAAGTTAAGTGGTTATATTTTGTGACCCCCAAATTCAAAATAAAAAAAAACAACTAGGGGGCACTGTGACCCCTTAGCAAGAATGTGAAGGGAAAAACCGGCATTTTCAAACATACCTCAATCGTTAGACAGAACAAATTGTACAATGGCTCTTTATTTCTTAATATATAAACAAGCAGAATATGGATTTTTGCTTAAAATTGGTATTTGCGTCAGTCATTTGCCCAAATGATTAAATAACTTTATCTCAACAGTAAGTGGTCATGAGGGTTTTTTTAAAAATAGATATCTCTATGGCTCAAATAGGAATACATGTTTGTAATGATGAGTGGTGTGTTATGCTTCATATTTTACATAGGTGTACAACATAAATAAACAACATTTGGCAGGGTCTTTTCAAGTAATAATTTAGTTTTTTTTGTTGGTATAGAGAAAAAATTGGTCCAAACTGTCAGATACTACTTTTAGGAAAAAGATTAAAGCATAGACAATCATTAAATAAATCAAAGTTCATTAAATAAAGTTCTGGGTTCATGATAAAAAAAAATGCTGTTCATGTTCATTTTAATATGTTTAAAATAAGAGCAATAAAATTATACAATCATATATGTGTCCATTTCCATGTGAGCGACCATTAAACCTTCATGTCAAATAAAAAATACCTGTTTTAAATCAGCCTAAGCAAACATAATCTCCAATGAACAGTCTAATATATCATGTTTCCACTTGAGTTCTATTTAATGTCTTCAAGAAATGAGCAATCACTTGAAAATGGAGAGCAAATATAGAAGCTGATAACTTAGCACTTATCTGCAATCCCAAACCAACAAGCCCTCACTACTTATGATATTTATGTTCCTTTCAGGCCTAGCCACTTGAACAGTGTGTATAACTTACGATACCCAGTCACTTATGGGTATTTGGTTTTCAATAAAACATCTCAACTAGTCTACTGGAGAGGGCCCCCACACAGGCTTGTTTTCAATATTTTTGTGCCCATTTTTTTGTTGTTATCTGCTCAACTTTCACTTAACTTGATCTGCCATTTGTAAAGGAGACGTAAACATCCTATAAGGCATGTTAAATGAAGATTATAAAGAATATAGAAAAAAAAAAATCAGTTATCATTTTTTAAGTATTTCCATCCAGACATTAGATGGACTCAATGCAATCTACTATTTGGTTGGAAAAGTACTTGTGATTCCACAGAATATAAATCATAATTAGTTCTTTGTTTTGTTTTTGAAATACATTGCAGCGACCATTTATGATCATTAAACCAACGTCTAGCTTTTTTGGTGGAGGAAGACCTCAGACATATATCTGGGTAGAACCACCGGCGCAGTGCAGGTCAGCTGAAAGACCTTCTCACATTAAGTCCTTCGGCCTGAATGGGACTCGAACCCATGTGGTGAGAGGCTAAGCTGTCAGAGGAGTTACAAATCGGGGGCCTCCTAAATCATAATTAGAATGAATTAGGTAGTACTAAAAGAAGATAAAGAAAATAACTATGGCTGAAAATAATATCTTTACCCTGCTGACCTAACTCAACATTAACAAAATGAGCAGTGACGCCAAAAATACAATATGAAGCACATTATTCCTTGTCTGCCAATGATTGTTAGCAGGCAAACAAATCTATCTAGACATTAATGGTTTACAATTTTAAGTTGCAAAATGCATCAATCAATTATATTTTAAAGTTGTTTACAGTGACCCGGTGATTCTACTCAGACATGAGTCTGGGGTCTTCCTCCACCAATAATAAGCTGGACGTCACCAGTATGACCATAATTGTGTTGGTGTGATGTAACAAAAATCTTAAACAGAGCAAAATGTAGCAGGCTAAGGGTTAATGCCTGGTGAATGGACCTGCCCACCAACTGCAGTTGGGGCACTGTGTTCGAGTGACACTTTCAACAGATGTTATATAAATATATGATTATTTTAGAGACTCTACAATGTAGATGGATGTAGCTTTTGATGCTTTCAGCTCAGGTCACCTGAAGCCCTTGACACCCGTGCCTAGCAACCAAGGAACCTGGTTTTATAGCTATCTTTAATGGATGTGGATATCTTTGCAATAGGGAGTCTTATCATTTAAGTTTTTCTAGTGCATATGCCAGGAGCATATCAAGTTACCTATCAGAATATTTTTTGCAAACAGGCTGTGAGTGTTTGTTAACATAATGCAAGTCTTATTAAAAATTAGGCTGATAATGAACAATCTAAAAGTAACTTTAATTATGAAAACATCTCTTGTTTTCTTTGTTTTGAAACCGTCCCATATAAAAGTTCATGCTCTATTAAATGGCAAAAAATGTAACTGAAGATTAAAAATGAAATGTAAGAATATATCCAATATTCTTTATATAACACTCTTTTTTTTATAGCTGTACAATAAGTATGAACACTGTTTTGTTGTGGTTTTTTTTATATCACAAGTAATTATTAGTAGAGGAAGACCAAAAAACTTATGTTTTGTTCGAACCACCTGCACACTGCTGATTAGCTGGAAACCTTACCCAACGTGAATGGGACTCAAACTCATGAGTTGAGGGGCTGAGGTGTTACAATGTATGGACATTCATGATTAAAATAAAGCGTGATTATGACAGGGAATTTTCTCAAAGTATTGTACTCAACCATGGCCATTGCACAAGATTATTGGAAAATCCATAAAAGATGAAATTATGTAGCATGTGATGAATCTAAAGTAATTAGTGTTATAGTTAATCAAAACCAAACTAAATATATGTATTTTCAAACTAATGAAATAAAAGCAAAAAAGGTAGAGTTTGAATGAAAGAAAAATGCTAATTATCAGTAGGGCCCAAACAACCTTCCGATGTATATTCCTGCTTTTGAATCACAATATATCAGTATCTGTATGCAAGACAGCATACATTCTTAGCAGCAGAGTAAGAAGAAATGACTGTCTTTTTGGAGTTGTTCTTTTAATAATTTTCTTTCAAGCCTGAAACTCTAAGGAACAACCTCATTTTTCATTGTGATTCCTTTAGTTTGTGAGTGGAGCCAGTGAAAGCTAATTAACAAAGTAATTAGTCTTGCCCTTTTACTAATTATTAACTAAATAATCACAAAGGACAAGTACCTGTAAGAATATAAATTTCATCAACAAAGTGCAAGAATCTTCACGACTTGGGAAAATTGCAACAGTTTACAAGCCTATAAGAATCAGTAAATTGTACCAACAAAGTGCAAGAATCTTCATGACTTGGGAAAATTGCAACAGTTTACAAGCCTATAAGAATCAGTAAATTGTACCAACAAAGAGCAAGAATCTTCATGACTTGGGAAAATTGCAACAGTTTACAAGCCTATAAGAATCAGTAAATTGTACCAACAAAGTGCAAGAATCTTCATGACATGGGAAAATTGCAACAGTTTACAAGCCTATAAGAATCAGTAAATTGTACCAACAAAGTGCAAGAATCAATAAGAGTTGGTAACTTGCACCATCGAAGAGTAAGACCCTTTGAGAATTGGTAAGTGCAATTAACAAGGTGCAAGAATCTGTAAGAATTACTAATTTGTACCAACAAAGTGCAAGAGTCAGTAAGAATTGATAAATTGCACCAACAAAGTGCAAGTACCTATAAGCCAAGAAGACAAGCAGTCTGCATTCACTGCAATGTTACCTAATCACACAAAAGCCAGACATGATTCATGTACAACGTAATCACTGCAGCAATTTCTGGCTGTGATTAACCAAAAAGTATGCAGAAAGATTTCATTACCCAACTTTATGCCAATAACCTTAAGCCAACTAAATATAATCCCAGACATAGACATACAGTGTAGGTCCTGATTCACCAAATGCCTAGGATCTGGTATTTTTGATCACAATATAAGCACCCCAGGGAAATTTTCATAATTTAAGTCTGAAAAATATATCTACGATTCTTCATGAATATGACTTCAGTATTCTTATCCTGTGATTGACACAAAGGAAGCTTGATGCAGAACTTCTTAAACCTGTGATGTACTTTGCTTCTGAGCAATAACTGGTTGATATACTTATTGTTACATGTCAGGGTTTGAAATACTTATTGTTACATGTCAAGGGTTGGTATACTTATTGTTACATGTTATGGGTGGATATACTTATTGTTACATGTCATGGGTGGATATACTTATTGTTGCATGTCAGGGGATGATATAATTATTGTTACATGTCACTGGTGGATATACTTACTGTTACATGTCAGGGTTGGTAAACAGAGATTAAGTAGCAAATAGTGTGAATCATGATCTGGCCACACACAGAAAGGATCTGGCTGATCGGGATCTACACTATTTGCCTAAACCTAATAAATAACTTAATTTGCAGGCTAAGAGATAATCAGTTTGATTTTGCTATAAGCTGTCTGGTCAGAATTTTCACTTTTTCCTTTGAACTATGTTGCAAACAAAATCATCGCTACAATATTCAAAATTCTTTCTTAAGCAGTGTTAAACTACAGTCTACTTACACAGTGTGTCTATCTCTCACCAGGCTGTCATTTCAACAGATATACAACAGCAGGTGGCTATATTACAATCGCCAGAGGGTGATGACAGCCCTAACTTATCCCTTCCACTTATTTCACCACAAATTTTGCTTTAGGATTCTCCCTATCAACTTTTACTAAGCCTTCTTCCAAGCTAGCAATGCTGTTTTAAGCTATGCAATTGATTTTAAAAATGATTAAAACTGGTGCCTTTAACCCTTGAACAAACAAACCAGTAATTTATTAGAAGAAGCTAAATCTCATTGTGTCAGACAGAATGTCAGTGATCTGTGGAGCTCAATTAACCACATATGGTGGGAAAAACACACCACCCAAGCATACGTTACATATGACCTGAATCAGAACACCTCTACCTGAACAAGCCTTGATTGACACTAGACCTGTAAAGCATTAATTGTTCAGACTTGCATATTAAACAGTGCAGATCCAAACCACATACTCAAAATACAGGCCCATGGCTAAGCTAAAATCTACTAGAGCATTTCCACACAAAAATTACCATAAATGGAAGCCAGACAGGCAAGAAGTAAGTAGCCACAGCCAATAATTTGATGTATGAAGCTATGGTGTCTTATAATTAACCTAATGGTGATGGAAATGAACAGTGAATTAAGTTTCTTCTTAGGTCTTTTTAGCCTTATTTATGTGAAGTTTGATGCAAAAATAATGTGGCTGGGTAGTAATTTTATAGTTCTATATCCATTTCATCAATCTTGTTATATGCTAAAAAGTAAAACAACACTATTAAATTGTACTTTTTTCGAGCCATAATTTATGTTTTGCATTTTCATACCCAAATCACAAAAAAATAGACATTTTTTACATAAGGATCCGCCAATGTCATATTATTACATAATGTTTATGCACCAGACAATACAAACACTATTAACATATCAAGATCAATTTTCTTATCCCACATTGTAGTGTTAAGAATTGTTTATCAAAGGGAGATAATTCAACCAGAACAATGCAAAATGTATGGCAAGAGTTATCTTTCTAAACTCTGAAAATGATCTATTAAGCCATATTATGCTATATTTGTAAATAACCAATTTACACAATTATTACCATCACTACCAATGTCATGTATTAATGGCAGGATATTTCCATAAATCCTTTTTAAGCAGATAGTGTGTGTGTGTATAAATATATATATATTTGTTTATTGGGTTTATCGTCCCACCATCAGTATTTCAGTTATCTGGAAAATATATATATATATTAATCACACAGGTATCAGCCACAGCTGTCCTATTTGGATAAGCCCTATTTGCTTGAGACTGATCGACTTGTGCTTAGGAAACCAACATTGGTAACAAGTTCATCACAGAAAATTTATAACATTTGTAACATTTCTGTACTTTCAAAAATACAAGTATTGACATTTGTTTAGAGGATAGTATGAAAAAAAAAAATCACAGCTCGATTAAAAATTTCAACAAAATGGTAAAAAAATACCTGGAAAAATTGTCTTGTGTTTGTTTGTTTTTAAAATTGCAGAAACCAATTATGATCATTATAGCAACATCCAATCATTTTGGTGGAGGATAACGACCAAAAACAAAAGTCTGGGTAAAACCACCGCCACACCCCAGGTCAAATGGAAGACTTTCCAACATTAAGACCTGGATTCGAACTCATGCTTTGGGAGGCTAAGCAGTCCTGAGTAACAGGTTGTTAGAATTGAGTCAAAAAAATGGTCCAACATCCAGTTTAAAGTCAAACACTATTTTGGCAAAAAATCTCTTAAATATTTTACTAGTCATGATGTGTGTTTTTACCACATGCATGAAATCCTGGCAAAACATGTCAAGCAATGTTGGGTCAGTAATTGATAAAATACCAGTTACAAAACTGATACATAAATAAGAAATATTTCAACACACAATGACACTCTCAATGGACATTATTTAGTACAATGTCTGAATTATTACAGAAATTTAGTTTAATTTCCCTGTAAACTACAGGGACTCATTCATTTAACTCCTAGCCTGCTAAGCGCAATGTAAATACAAGTCTAGACCGAGAGTGTAGATCCTGATCAGCCGGCTCCAAGTGGGAACTGTTTAATCAGGATATAAACCATTTATCACTCAATGAGTCTCGGTCACCAGTCATATCTCTTGTCACTTCGGTTTTTGTTTTATACAAATAGGGGGTTATTTAGATATGGCAGAATGGGGGTTTAGACACAATTTCCAATGAAAAGAATATAACTGTACAAATACTGACAGCATTTCTATCTTGTCAAACTATTCGCTGATATAGCATACAAGATGACAGTCACAGATGAATGACAGGGAAAACATTGTCTTACCTTTTTATCTTTGATGCAGACATGTTTGCTGTTGTTGTGTTTGTGTTTCCCGGGAGACTTGGAGCAGTTCCTGTTTTGGGTCTTCTCTGCAGGGACCTTGCATGACAACTTCCCAGCTTCATATTTCTGTAACAGAAAAACAATCGTACATTTTAATACGCCAGGAAGCTTCCATACTACTTGTTTCTGTAATAGCGAGAGCTTCAAGTTTCTTATAATTCAGGTTTATTGAAAATATTAAATCTTTATATCTGTAATAACATACAATAATCTTTGAACAAATGAAACAAGAGCTGTATGAAAACAGCAGGCTTGACTTTTCAATGGCTAAAATGTATGGTATAAGCTCATTATTATTTAAACATAAAACAAAACTGCCTGGTTTGTGAACTGCCATTTTCTCAGGCAAGCTGGGGCCATTTTTCTTATAAAATCCAATCTGGAACTATCAGGGGGTTTTATTTCTTAAAAGTGGGACGCGGTCTTTGAGAAGGGGAAAACTTTGTGACATTTTATTAAAAATGGGGAAAAGATGTGCATGTTGAACTTTGTGTTTGCTATATATGTCGTGTATGTTTATTACAAGGACATCTCTCTATTTTCTTGTTCTTTAACTAGATTATAGCCCAGTTAACTCAAGCTACCACTATAGTCACTAGTCCGCAACAATGATCTTATTTCAGCAATGAAAAATTGAATTTTATCGGTGGGGAATAATCATTTTTAGGGGAAAAACTCGGCTGATTTTCCAAGGGAAAGGGGATTGAACCTGGAGCCTCTGTAATTGGACTTCACAATATAAGTTTGACAGTAGTTGCCTGCAAAATTTCAACAAGAGCAATGACAAAACTTTGTAAGAGGAAAGTGTTCAGTAATGCTTAAAATAGTAGAGCTGAATAAACAATTGCCAGAACATACAAATTAACTGATGCCAGTTTTAAGGTTGTTTATTTTTTTAACACCCCAAAAATGATCTAGCAAATTGTGTGAGAGATAATAAATTAAGGTGCTAATTAAAATTAGGATAAGACTCACCAGTATTTATTTATACAACTAAACACAAAAGAAGTTGTCTAAAAACTTGACTTCAGTTATAAAAAAAATAACAGTATACGTGCACAACTTCTAATCAATACAAGTAATGCCTTTTTCATTTTACAATTTCATTAGCCCATCTGTGTAACTAAATGACTTCTGGTTAGATCTGTGAATTGTTGATTGACAGTCCAAGTTTAAAACAAAATAATCTAACAGCTTAATCACTCTCCACATCTTCATTTGCTAATATCTTATATCTAAGCCATTTGCAAACACAGATAGTAAGATAAATCACTAGACTCAGAATCAAATGAGTCCACCTTGGGTTTCTGATCATATAGCAGCCAGTAGGAGCTGGCTGATCTGGGTCCGTGCTTTTTAGTCACAGATTGATTTATACTGCTTAGCAGGTTAAAAAGGTCGTATCCGACAATTTAGACCGAATATTTTTTCTCTCAAATAACCAAATAAGTCATTGTTATCTGAATAGGTCCTGCAAATTTTTGTTCATTGATGCCCTAGATCTGTGTGAACAATAAAAGTATAAATCCCCACTGATCATTGCAAAGAGGTTTTTTCTATCTGAGCCATGCTGCAGAGATAGCTATATTTACTTTTTAGATAGCGTTATATTATCATCCAGATAGTCCCTTCTGACATCACTATCTACTTTTAGCAGAGAACATTATTGTGCTTGTTTATAGATTGAGAAAGAACGAACATTAAGAGTTGTGCTTTTTTTTTTGCAATGTACGTTTACTGTCTTATGATATAGGTAATATTCAAAATTGTCTTTACTTAGATGAAAGTATGGATCTATGCAGAAATAATACACACATTTTCAGAAACTGAGGGAAAAAAAATGTTGTATGCATAGGATATAGGTAAACTGATGGATACCACCTTGAAGAGGTAACAGTTACTCTGTCTAGAGTACTGAGGAGCTGATGGAGTTTAAGAACTTAAAAATCTGTTGTTTTGTCTGTAAGATTTATCGTCCCACCAAGGACATTTCTGTTGCTACCTTCACGTTGTATAGCATGCAGTAAACACCTGGCATGATACCATATCCAGTTTCATTATCCTGACGTCTGACCAACCAGTAGAGGAACTCACCTTATTTTTGCTTAACCTTACCAACCACAACCAATTTTTTGGTACAACGCAGCCTGGAATCAAAGCTGGGGACTCTGGTACCAGAAATGACGCTCTACCCATCTGGCTACCAGGTCTGGTATTAAATCAGTTACAAAAGTGGTCTACTGACTGCTGACATTGTGTTTCCTCTTCGCCATAAGATCAACTAACTTGAGTTCCCATTGAACAGATATTTGAGGGCACATGACAACACACATGGAAGCAAGTGCAGGTTGATATCCTATATCTTCTGCCTAGAGTGCTGTTATTCCTATACAAGACCATCAGGATTCCACTAGCAAGGAAAATATTGATTAGTGCGACTGTGCCTCTGTACCATCTAAATAGCTCAAGCTGGCCCCCATGTTCATATTTCATAGGCATGTATCACTGAGGCTTAGCAGACATCTCAAAGAGTAACAGTTGGCTGTGACATGCATGCAGGGTGCAACTGGTGCTTGGCATTGGCTCCAGGGTAAACAGTATTAAACCAAAACATGCTTTATATAAAATTAACGCGTTAATTCCTAGAAACCCCTTTTTGTTTTTTTGATATATCGCAGCCCTTTTTGCTTTGTTTGTGGGGATGTGGTGGGTCGGTCATTCAAGAGGGGAAAATTTATAGATAGGGGAAATTTTAATAATGACAAAAATAAATAACAAACAAAAAACAATCTCTGTTGCCAGACACTAAATGCCACCATGTTTTTTAATAATCATTTTACATTAAATGATAATGTCCCATTTTTTTTTTTTTAAACCGATAATAAATTATGACAAGGAAATTTTTAAATGAAATTGGGGGAAAATACATGTTTTATCATTAGAGGAATGGGGCAGAATTTTAATCCTGAAAATGGCATAAAAACGGCCTGCATAACATCCACATAATATTGGTGATGTCCAGCTATTTATTTGAGGAGGAAGACCCCAGACTAATGCCTGGGTAGAACCACCACAGGTTAGGTGGAAAGGAAAAACAAGAATTGGCCTACCATGACCAAGCAGATGATGTGGCATCAAGTCAGGCAGCACGATACCAAAAGGTTTCATGAGAAAGAGTAAAAACATTCATAATTATGAGCCCTTTAAAAATTCCAATAAAGTTATCTAGGTTACTTTTCTTTTAAATGTTAACAGTCTAAAGTCAACATAATATAGCCATTAATACGTGAGTTTATCCCTCTTATACGTCAGAAACAAAAGCAATTTCTGCACATTACTACATGGTTTCAAGTGAAGAGAAAACACTTTCATAATTATGAACTCTTAAATGACTTCCAACAAATTTTTTGTGTTTTTGTTCCTTCTTTAAAACAGCAACAGGCTAAAGTCAACATAATATGAACATTTGAAGAAGTTTTTATCTTACTTATACATCAGAAGCAAAAAATAGACTGCTGCAAATTAGTACATGATTTCAAGTGAAAGATTAAGAACTTCCATAATTAGGAGCCCTTAAAAGATTTCCATGATAGTTTTCTAGCTGGGTTTTTTCTCTCATTCTTTTACACAACAATAGCCTAAATTCAACATAATATGGACATTTATTAATGTTTTTATCCCACTTACACATCAGAAACAAAAAGGATTCAATACAATATTATAAGTTATAATTGGTTATGTACCATAACATTAAGTTCAAAAGGTATAAGTGGCCTGACAGTAGGAGTTGTCAACATGCAACTCTTTAACCCCTCATAACAAGGGTTTGAGTCACTGTTTGGGCGAGAACTTCCATGAAGGAAGGTCATCCAGATGATCTGCTATGCCCCAGTTGGTCTTCCCAGAAAAATGTCACGGGTCTTTCTTCACCAGTAATTAGCTGGATATTGCCAATATAACCCTAATTGTGACTGTGCAATATAACAGAAAAAAAGCAAACAAACAAGTTATTTATTCAATCCAGCCCTATATTATGGGTTATTAATAAAATTGTTGCAATAATCAACAAGAGCACCGCAACGTGGAGAAAAAAATACGCCCATCAATAGAGCAATTTGCTGTGCACTAGTGTGTAATGCACTATGCAAAGTTTTAGACTGCACACTGGGTTATTGCAAGAAAAACTGAAATTAAAGTAGAATAACATTAAAAAAAATCTTTAATCTGCCAAATTGCTACGCACTGTTGTGTAATGCACTCTGGCATGGTTGTGGACTGCAATCTGGGTAATTGAAAAAACAACCACAAAGTGGAATACCATCAAATATACAACAATTTACATGAGAGAAATGGCATTTGTGCATGAAGGGGCATAACTCAAAAATAAGAAGAGGAGAGTGACAGTTCTTGTGCACCGCACTCTGTTTCAATAACATCTATCCACCGATGAAGTTTCAAGTCAATAGCTTTGATAATGGAGGAGTTAAGCAAGACAACAAAATTTAAACACAGGGCAACTCCAACATCATGACATGCAGAGTGAATGTTCTTGTGCACTGCACTTCGTCTCAATGATATCTATCCACCTAAGTTTCAAGTCAATAGCTTTGACAGTGTTAAAGTTATGCTCCGGAAAAACGCTTTTTTCGATATTTTTCGAATTTCTTCCCAGTTAATCAACACTGGAGAAGATCAAGAAACAAGTGAAAGAAGGACTGGCAGTCAACAAAACTTATTCCAAGGTATTGTTTGAGTCTCTTTGGATTGAATCTTCTCCAACTCCCCTGCATTCTGACTGAAAAAACATTTTCCTTACTCAATTATTTGTAGGACTCTAAAGACCAGACATCTGCACATACTTTTATCTCAATGCATATTTAACATTTTATACACACGTTATCTTGGGCATACCTTCCCCAGGGAAATATAAATTATCCAATACAAACACCTCTAAATCTTGAAACGTATGTTTGTTGTTTTTTAACAAAAGCAAAAATGTCTGTATGGGCGTCTAAAGACAATTGGGACAGAAAATCTCTGGCCTTTGAATGGCAACAGATACGAGAGTTGACCCAAAAGTTTTGTACACTTAGTTAAAAATATATATATATGACCATCTGTTGAGAAAGTAACTGTGGTCACACTATATACTTATAACATATACAGTCAAACCTAAGACCACCCTCGGGACAGGGCAAAAGAGCTCTCTTAAAGACAGGTGGTCTCTTAATGCAGCACGTTTAGTTTTTGTGAGAACCACACTTGAAATTTACAAATTGTGTTGTACAAGCAAAAAGTAGAGAAAACAATAACATCAATATATTTTATTAGTGTAACAGAACAGTAAGGCATGTAAAGGTCAACTGATGTGTAAAAAGAATAAATAAATCAGCACATAAATATGTTTATCAAATATTATGTTTGTGCAGTTTGTATTGTGTACATTCCTTCTGGAATTTCACAGTCAGTTTGTATTTTGTGCTAAATCTTGTAATAAAATTAGTTTGTAATTAAGATATACACTACATTGTACATCAAATTTCAAAACAACAGTTCCAAAATTATCACTTAGCACTGAAATAATTATGAATGGTAGTTTGTTTCACATATGATCTCATTCGCATGTCAATTAGAATGTGACACTGGCACTTGACGTCCGATCACATCCAAAAACCAACGATAACACAAGTAGTATAGTGAGTCATTTTGAGTTGAACGTTTAACTCATTTCACTTCCGCATTTCCATGTTCATATTCGTCTATTATTTTTTACGTTTTCAATTTGTAATGTTCTGAACCTGCGTTTTTTCCGACACCAATCTCATATGCAACAGCACGACAACTTTTCGCACTGTCCAAAAGTTTGACAACTTGAACACGATCGTCTAGAGTAAGGCACGTTCGTTTAGACGTGTTGATGCGTAATGCAATGAAGAACAACTGTTCCAGATATTCCATTACATTACTGTATCCAATTGCAGTTTGCGCTTTATAATTGTATGTTTTAAGTTTTTAGCAAGCAAATCAATTTATCATAATTAATACAAACATAACTTTGATTTACCTTTAAAGAAACCGAAGTCGGAAGATGATAAATAAGTGTCAATTTGAGCGGTAATAGAGCACACTCGATTAGGTGTGAATCGAGCGGGGGCTTGATGTGTACATCGACCCAGTGACATAACATTATTTCCCAGTTTGACACGGCCGATTGAAGTGATTAGCAAAGAAGAGCAAACGTGTCAATTAATTGCTTATTGTGTGGTCGTAACTTATGTGCAAGTGGATTAACGCAGTCGCCTATTAGGGGATAATTAAAGCAAGTTTAACATGTTTATGTGCAATTGCTGGACGCAGATCAAAGGTGGGCGCTTATTACATTACAATTACATAACAAATATGATCGGGCGGCTTTTAAGTAGTCGCATAGAGCAGGTGGTCGCCGGTAAGGGGTGGTCGCATGGTCAGGTTTGACTGTACTTATTATCAAACAAAATTTTAAATTTTGATCTTTAAATGATGAGCCATTCCACAATGCCACATTTTACAAACAAATCATATTAAACTTCACGGTGTCTTTCATACAATGCAGAAAATGATGACAATAAATAATGAACCATTTGTAAACATCAAGAACTTTTCATAAACTATGCACCATCTAGATCTTTTTACCACTGGCCTTAACATCCAATTATGCATAACAAGTTACTTTTGACAGTCTCTAGGCATTCTTTGGTGCCATTTGCCAGTTTCCAAACAACTAATTTCCAGTTTTAAAACAACTTATGTCATGTTTAACCTTGTAGAAGATGGTGTACAGTATCACTCTTATCATCTTAAATGTAAATACATCATCATATTGTATCCTTTTCTTTTATTTGAACACTTAAATATTACTTCCTGATTCTTCCCTCTAAAATTAGCTAACATTTCAGCATTTTCTTCTGCATTTTCTTTGAATAAATGTATTATTTCAAAACTGATTTGAATCCCAGTGTGGTAATGCATTTGGATTTTGACAATGCAATTTGTTCACCCATGACACAAATATGCACTGTTTACTTAATATTCCAAAATTCAAATTACTATTGATTTTTTCACAGTCACAAGAATATTCTTGTACAAATTGGATAAGTTGTATGTAATTCTAGAGCAAACAAATGACCAAAAAATTGCCCTATAATATGATGTGTCATCATTTGATAGATGGGGGCAGTAAGACATTGCTTAGTTATGTAGCGAGGCCTTAAATCTTTTCTATATCAACAGTCATTTATATTTTGAGGAAAAATAAGGAATTTTAACAGATAAAAAAGTAGTTCCGCTAGGATATTACAAATTGTATACCATTTGTACAGTTGACATCTGAGAGATAATGTCTATGAATTTCTAGGACAATCCTATCAAATTTTTAATCTAGATCTATCAAAAATTATTTTAAAAAAATATATTACTAAATAATAATTACATCTGGATCAGGTAGCCCAATCAGTAGATAATGGACCCCAGGTTAAAGGAGGCCTAGGATTTATCCCTGCAACTTTCTTTAACTTATCAACAATATCATTATTACTTTATTATCAAATTTAATTTATTAATAAGCTTATTAATATAAAAACGTCGTCATAATTTTGTTTAGGTGTTTTAAAGGACAATTCTCCATCTCGCTTATACAAAAAGTGAAGTATAGTAATTAACTTCCCATGGCTCATGTGGTGATTTGCTGTAAAATATTCATAATAAATATTCAGTGCAAGAGATCTCACAGAAAGCTCTTTTAGGTTTAAAAGTAATATTCGACAATTTGCCTATATTAAATACACAGGGTGTTCTGTGGACCCGAGCTCCCAAGTTTTGACGCAAGAAACACCCTTAAATGATGCACATCAATAAAGCGGCGAGGGTCATTTTGACACTTGAAAATTTCCAGCCTTTGAGTCAATAAAATTTGTCAACTGCTTCAATAGAAGCAAGAAAAGATGACAATGGGTGTGGTCTGCATATTAATGAGAACATATTTCCCCCACATGCATCAGTAAAACTGATACCTTCTGCATGGAGAAAAACAATAACAGTAGGTGAAGCCTGCATATTAATTAGAAACAGGTGCTCTAGTTCAGCCAATTAACATTTTTGTTTGTGCAGAGGCTAATTTCATGATAGCATTTTGTAGGAGGTGTAGTAAGGTAATAAATCATAATTGGTCGACATCTGTTTACTTATAAAGCATGTCTGTAGCACCCCTATGCATCGGAAGCAATTAAGGACAACTGTAGGAATTTATTTATTACTTGATTAGCGCACCTAAATGTATGATTATTGAAAAGGTGTGAAAGCATTGCATCCGCGCAAAGGCATGTAAGTTTCATTTTTATGTACCAATTTGAATAGATATACGTGTGACCAATTTTCGTTTGAAATTCGTAATAATTTTTTTATTAGTTATGTCAAATGTTTGCAGTCATAAAGTAATAACAGGTCCTGTTTTATTCTGGTATGTGGCAAAATCTAAGTCATTGTTCACAGCGGTTAAGTACTGTGCAGATGTATACAGCAAATCCAAATCAAATCCAAATCACAGTTTCAAAAGGAGACAGATCTACGAAAGATAATTATGTGCGAGTAACTCGAATGGTTAAAATTATGGCTCAGAAAAGCTTGTTAGATGTAGGCTTTGGAGGTTGTCAGAAATGTACAAATGATAGTGAACGTTTATGCAGCACAGCAACTAAACTGTGAAGGCCTGGAGCTGAAGTTGGAACCCTACAAATCTCAAATGAAAAGGAAATAAATTGTTCAGTCACAACAGTCACTTATTGTTTTTTTCTGCAAAATGTTTTCATTGATATATAAGTTTTAAAATTTTGAAATTCGTTTTGAGCACAGACTGAAGTTTGACTCAGTACATCTTGTAGCTAAGCATCTTAAAGTGTTTTAGATTATATTCCAATTCAAAAGGAAAGATGTCTGGGGAATTATGTAATAACGTTAATTGTTATGTTGTATTTTTTTTTCATTAAGTTTGTTATAAATGAGAAGCTGAAAAAATAATAAAATATAAAATGAAAATTCTGTTTATTTACTTGTCCAAAATAGACTAACAATAACCATCAACATTATTAAGAATTCCCATCTAGGATAAGTTATATAAAATATGGTCATTAATGACATAATAATATATAACAAAAAAGACAACTGACATCTTTTAAAGAGAAAAAGAGAAAGATCTGAAGAAAAAAAATTTGGAACACTAAATAAACAGCAGAATGATTAACTGTGAACAGTAAAACACAAGCAGCATACTGATATAATACACATATTTGTGCTTTATGATGTGATACACGATGCACAAAACTGACCCCCATAGTTGAATTTGACCCTTGAAAATTTTGACTGAGGAGTCGATGACACTTGAAGGTCAGTCTTACCAAAAGCCCTGAATACAGTAACAATATCTGGACCCATGTTTGGGGTATTTGTACATAATTTCTGCGAACACTTATACTTTAGTTTAGGCAAAGACTATTTTTAACATTATCTCAATATTTAGACTTTACAACACATTAAAAGTCACTTAAAATACTCATGCTTTCCAAATAAGCATGTTTTCTTAAAGCAGACATTGATGTCACAGCAAATTACCTGGATCATGAAAAAGTAATTAGTAGTCACTATGGTTTCTTTACAAGAAACAAAAAAAGTAATTTTATTGTATGAGTGAAAAGACGTTGGACCAAATTGTCAGATACCTCCTATAATTCTTATCCCCTGTCCTGCTTCGTTTTTCATGTGCTCATTCTTTATTGATGAGGGCTATGTAACTGGAAGATTTGTTTGTTTTTAACTACAGTGCAATGATATAATTATATTCGTGACTTGCAGGACACAGGACTGGAATGGACTTTTGACAAAAATTAATATAACCAATACTGTCAGTGATGCCAAGAAAGTGTCATGACAACAGCTTCACTTTTGTTCTATGAAACATAGAGGCCTGTATGAGTAAAGGATAACCCAAGATTTAAGTCTGGGTAGAACCACGGGTGCAGGTAAGCTAGAAAACATCCCCACATTAAAGTTCTCTCAAACTTCAATCCTACATGACAGACATGTCTAGGCTTGATTGATTCATTCTTAGAAAGTTAAGAGCAAATACAGATTACAGCCAATCACCTTGTTATTAATGGGTCCATCAATGTATTGTTAGTGACATATGTGGGTCAATAGTGCTGTGCTATTTTTACCAGATTAAATCCCTTGTTTTGTTTGGCAACATTTTATGATTGCACTCTATACATAGTCAAAGATTTCCAAAAATATCTTCATAAATTCACTTATATATTACTTTACTTGTTGGCAATAGGACAAGTAATAGCAATAGGAACACTTTGGTGTCATGGTTAAGTTTACCACCTAACAATCGAGAGGTAGGCCTAACGGGTTCGATCCACCACATAACTTATTTTTGGCATTTTTTTTTTCAATTTAAACACAATTTCTACATGCTTTACAGATACTTGTGTACAAAACTCTTACCAATTCCACAATTACATTACAAATATTACATACCGCGAACCGTATCACACATTGTAGTTGGCCTTTTCTTTATACAAGTCATTCAGTCTATAACCATGTCACAGACTAGGAGTTTGAAGAAACTTCACTCTTAAGACAAGTTATTTATTGTGAAAGTATCTGCACTAACAAACCATTTGATCTTACTCCATCATTACTTTATCATTCATATTATACCGTGCTGCTCTTTAAAGCGGCGAAACTTGACGAATGTAAACGAAATAAGTCATAATATGGTCTGAACAGGAGCTGGGAACTGTCTGAACAGGAGCTTGTAACTGTCTGAACAGGAGCTGGGAACTGTCTGAACAGGAGCTGGGAACTGTCTGAACAGGAGCTGGGAACTGTCTGAACAGAATCGACATTATCTTTTTCTACATATATAGCTGGGAAATGTCTGAAGAGGATGTGAACTGTCTGTTAATGGGTCTCAATTTGACTTGCTATATCTGCATGTAGTTGTACGAAGAAAACTTAAATTATTATTACTCAATTAACTGGCTTATAACAGATGTAGCAGGTTATGTAAACACACGACCAGACTCTGGTCAAGTAAGTTTAAGTCCAAGTCTCGATGACCAAACCTCTTGAGAGACAGAATTACAGAACTTTCCACACAGACCACAGAAAAAATCTCAAGGCTACTGTACCTCAACCTAACAGGTTTTTATCAATGACCAATATTTTACCATTAACCCTTATCATGCTACATTTAGTTTACAAGCAGGACAAAGTCTAAGTTATTTTCCACATCTAAAGATAACAAGATACCTGTATATTGCTGCAGACCCAGCAGCAAATAGTGCAGATCCTAATCATCTGTAATTGGTTTATCTGAATCTACACAATCTGCTCTGACCTGATCAATTTGTGCTTTAGCAGGATAATTATATTCACCCTGGCCGACCTGATGTCTCTATGATAGCAGTGACACCCCTGTAAGGTCCCCTGTAGCCTTACCACCTGACACAGCTATCTATACACTCTCTACATGCAACCAGCAAACTGTCTAGTCATCACCCTACCTACAATAACATACAGGTCTTTATATCTTACCATTTTTTTTTTCAATCAATAGGGGAACCACAAAAATCTTCAATTGTACATTTAGAGTCCTTTGGAGTCACAAACATGTAACTCACCCCCACCCGCTCCACCTACCCTCAACAGGTGGTTTCCCATTCTAGATGGAGCTACAACTTTCATGTGAGAGGCTTCTAGTTGACCTGCTGTGTGCCTATTACTTAAACTCTAAGCTTGCTACATTTTGTTACAAACCCTTGCTAAATTCTTAGTGATTTTTTTTACTTTTATATTATATTTATACATTATATATTTTATATGTTGTCAGAGTTGATATACTAATAAACAGAGACTGAGCAGCAAATAGTGTAGCTCCTGATCAGACAGTTCCCAGCAAGGAGTTTGCTGAACTGGATCTACACTATATGCCTAAGCCTTGTAAATATGCAAAAAACAGGCTAAGAGTTCATTATCAAGGGTCTCTTTCAACCAATAATAGGATAACATCGCCATGATTACCACAAATTGGTGACATGTATATGCCAAAACCAAAGATATAAACAGAAGTCTCAGGGTCATATCAACTCATGAGTCATCTACATGACAACCCGCCACTGTTTACTGTAATCTCCATGTCAGAGGTCCCATGCCTTCAGATCACTGTAACCTCTGTTACCGGGAAGGAAAAAAAGGAAAGGATTTGATGAACAGGAAATGAAAGACTACAATATTGTTGTTTTAAATCTTTCAATTCATTACCGGTTTATTTTAATAATGCCTAGAAGATGTTTAAATTGAAAAATATACATTTATATTTAGTTACATTTAAATTGTGTGGAATATTTTTACATTGGTTTTGATATTGGCAAACAAAAGCATGATCTCCTTTCTGGTCAAGTGTTTTTCCATGCTGCTGTGATAACTGAAGTGGATCAAAATATACTGGTGAGATGAGAGGGTGTTTACTGGTACACAGCAAAGAGACCCTACCACACCATTCACTGAAGGCTCTCAACTTTACACACAGGCCAACCCTTCCCATGCTTAACCTTTTTAACCCTTTACTTGCTGGAAACATCCATCAACCCATTCTATATATGCTATCAAGATTTATAATCTTTATTAACAAGAAAGGATTTAAAAATAAATTTAAGTTTATTTGTTAATCAATAACAATAAATTAATAAATCTTATAGTATTGTTCTCAATATTGAATTAGCTTGGTAATTTAACCCTTTGTTTGCTGAAAGCATCATTCACTCCATCAACATAAAACAAACCCTACCCTGGCAGTGTTTGCAGCAAGTAAAGGGTTAACTAAAATATCTCATTTGCTAACAACTACATGTAAAGTTAACAAGATGGTACTAGAGACTACAAGTATGTCGGGATCCTGATCTGACAGGTCTCTGGGAGCTGGCTGATCAAGATCTACACTAAATGCTCAAGGTGGGTTGCCCGTAGCATAGTAGAAGAGTCGCTGATTTGTAAATCTTCTGACAGCTAAGCCTTTCACCGTGTGGGTAGAGTCCAGTTCCAAGCAAAGGACTTCTTGGAACAATGTGGAAAACTCTTCCAGCTGGCTGGTGTGCCGGTGGTAAATGTCTGGGTTCTTTCTCCACCAAGTAGCTGGACATCAATGTAATGATCATAAATGGTCACTCTGATGTATTTTAAAAACAAAACATATTATCTGCTTAGAAGCATAAGTGTTGGCACCTGTTCTGTTTTGGTTTCATAGCAACGTCCAGATATTTGGTGACTGGAGACCCCAAAAACATATCTGGGTAGAACAGGCCAGCTGGAAGATTGTCCAACATTAAGTCCTTCACCAGAATAAGACTGGAAGCCAAGCTATGAGAATGATGCTAACCAGTCAGAGGAGTTACAATTCAGTGATTCTACCAGTACACCACAGGCATCCTGTTGGTATAACCTGCTCATGTGGAAGTACTCAACAACCATTTCAACCCCATGTGACAGAGACTAAGGGCTCTCTGGTTACATGGTGCCCGGTCACAAAGATTTTCAAATCAAAGATCAAGGTACAAGCATCTAAATATGTCACCAGTATTAACAATAAAGCTATGAGAACATTTAATGTCATAAAAAAAGAACACTTTTTGAAAATGAGTTTCTGATAAAATCTATTTGATGCTGAAATTTTTTGGGTATGGAGAGGTTTATCTAGACTTGAAAGTAAGCATTAAACATGCATACAAGAGGTCCATAAAATGCAGTGTTTAGCTAACTTTTCTAATGGCAGTCATTACGCTTGCACACTCAAACACAAATTGGACATTTCTGTTCCAAATGACATTGCTATATATTATCATATTTTTGCCATATTTTAGCTTAATCCTATATATCAAAGTGTGCTGTTACAAAGTGATCTTGTTTTTTTACACTTAGTAACTGGAAAAAAAAGGAAGTGTGGTGTTAGATCTTTGTAAACCACTTTAAGCACACCAATTGGTCTTTTTTACACCAAATGACCATTCCGGAGAGTTAACTGTTGATTTTCCTTCATTTGTGCAATATCTCATCTCAGTGTTTTGCTGAGTTCTAATACGTATATCTTGTTTTAGTTAAAATTCTACTATGTATAGCAATTCTCAGTTGATCTATTTATAATTTCATTTTAATCTACCGACAAAATGTTGTGATCAATAAAGAACATTTATTTCAATCAGTTTTGCAAGTGCAATATCCTAAACTTCTATAATATGATTTGTCTGATAATCCTAAGGCCAGAATAAAAAAAGGTAATTTTTTATCCTTGAATGCAAAGGCATCTTTTATGAAACTAAATTAAATAAATAAATAATTAAATGTCCGTTTTGAGAACACATTTTAAATTCAAAATTTAAAGTAAACTCAAGTCTCAATTTTGTAATAGAAAATGAAACAACCATTTTTTCTTACATCTTGAAATCACAACTTGTACAAAAATCCAGCTTTCATCACCAATACTATCAATATAGCTTAACAAAGGTAGAGATTTAACCTAAAAATGCTGAGGCAGCTTCAACAAAGTGACCTTTTCTTCAGTTAACCCTTAGCTTGCTACACTTTGCTAAAAATCCATGCTGAATTCTCAGGGTTTTTTGCTTTAATATTATACATATAACATGTCACAGTTGACAAAGTTATAAACAGAGCCTGAGCAGCAAATAGTGCAGATCCTGATCAGACAGCTCCTAGCAGGTAGCTGGCTGATCAGGATCTTTATATTTGGATAAACCTTATAAGTATGCAAATAGCAGGCTAAGAGTTAAAGCAGGCATATTCATTAAAATCCACTTGAAAATCAGCAATCAATATTTACAATGGGCCACAAATGTAAACACTTGTGTTTCTCTCTCTAAGTCTAGTAAACCTTTCACTACAGCGGCACAGCATGGGGAAGCTTAGCTTTTAGTTTGCTATTTTAGGAATGATAAGGCTTTGGCAAAATGTGATGATACAGATCAGGGTGGGAGCTGTCTGATCAGTATCTTACTATTTTGCTGTTTTATATCAAGGCACCTTTGTGTGTAGATTGGAACATGACTAAGAATTATTGATCTGTTAATGTTATTTTTTTTGCTGTTTTTTGTTACATCGCACAGACAAAATTATTGGTAGAGGAAAATCCCAGATTTATGCTTGGAAAGAACCACTGGTGCACCGCAGGGAAGCTGGAAGACCTTCCCAGATCGAATCCATTCGTTAAAGGTTGTATCCAACAGTGTGGACCATTCTGTTTTCTCTTGTATGACCAAATATTATTACCTAAAAAGATCCCTCAAAATGCTGTTTATTGGTGCCCCTCACTCATATGAACGGTAAAACATATCACACCATTTGTCATTACAAAAACGTATTTCCTATCCCAGCCATGCAGCACATTTAGCTATTTTTAAACTCAGAAAACCATGTGACCTCTTACTTTAGCTCGTAATCAGCTCTGACATTGATATCTACTTGATAATTTGATGATAATTTGTTAATTTGGAAATAATGAACATATAAAGTGATTTATTTGACCATCTTTACTATCTACTTATTGACAACAACAGTGTTAAGTGAAAAAAAAATAATTTAATGAAATAATTATGTCCTAATACCCGAACAGGGGTAAGATAGTTTGTTACATGTGTTAGATATAGCCAAACTGTCAATACCACCTTGAAGGGGCTGAGGAGTTACACAAGTCAGTGACACTAACCACAATGACACAATTGCCCCCAATAACTGGTTATTATTTGATTGTTAATGGCTTGAATAAGGAAAGGTTGAAATCTGAATGTGATATGTTTTAGACAATGCGAAGAAACACTACATAAAGCAAGCTTGTACTGAGACTTGGTCGATCAGGTTAAAGGTGATATGTAACAGTTTGACTATCTCTAATATATATAAAAATATTTGACCCCTGTTTGGGGTGTTTGTACATAATTACTGCAGAAAAAAATCATAATTAGTCTAAGCATTGATGATTTTCAAGAGTATCTCAATTTTAGGGCAGTAAAACAGACATTGAGGTCGCAGCAGATGACATGGATGGGCTAAACATAAGTGGTCACATGTTTAAGTTTAGTTTAAGAATAACTAAAAGTACAGTGTGGCTCAGATAGGAAAAAAATGTTTTAAATGGCGATTCTGGCATTATGGTTCACTTTTCAGACATCAATAAATAGCAGATCTGTTAATGAAATTTCATTTGGTCCAGACTGTTGGTTACCACCTATAAGGTAAATAGTGCTGATCAAGTTTAGCAAGATCCTGCTGTTAGCTGTCTGATCAGGACCATTATTTGCTCTAAAAATATGTCTTCTCAATTTTGCTAGCAATTAGCTAATGAAAAAGAATTGAGCATGGGTAATTAACAACTAAGCAGGCACAAATTCAAACTGAAACAGATGCTTAAATGTTCACTCAACATGCATCTCTTGAGTGTTTTCCTTAATTCGTAAGAGAAAGGGGGTTCTCAAACATGTGCATCCTCATGATCCATTCTCTTGGAGAACATGTTAAATTCAAATGGTATTTGACATTAGGTTCCCCTGAATATGAAATCATGTAATACATTATTTTTGCTGGCATCTTTTTACATTTCAAAACTGAAAATTTAAAGTTGTCTCCAAAAAAAGTACATATTTTAATAGATTTCTTTTTAAAAGTAAAAGCCCAAAGGTTTTC
Source organism: Sinonovacula constricta (assembly GCA_007844125.1). Lineage (NCBI taxonomy): Eukaryota > Metazoa > Mollusca > Bivalvia > Cardiida > Solecurtidae > Sinonovacula > Sinonovacula constricta. The sequence goes on from CM017571.1 coordinate 31,836,719, forward strand.
ATAGGATGAAACATGCAAAATACGAACCTACAGTACTTACAGGCAGAGTCAAAGTTAGATAATAGTGTAGCAACAGGGTTGTCATTAGGAGGCGGCTGGCGGCCGATTTGACCGCCTCAAATGAAAATTGGGCCGCCTCAAATTTGAAGAAAAAAAAAGAAAATCGGTCAAGAGCATGCCCGGACCCCCCTAGCAGCGCTTCGTGCCTTTAGCGCTCATATAGCCTAGTCTCCTCAAAAGTTAATTGAGCCTGCTCAAAATATTTCTAGTGACAACCCTGAGCAATATATATATATATATATATATCAATATCAATATATACCAACCTTAACAAAACCTTTGTTCTTATAATCCCAGCCATTCCTGAAGGAGCTCAAAAAGAACCACAAAAGTCATTGGATGATTTCTCCTGAATTATCCACTACAACATTAAGTAGCTCCTTCTTTGGGATTTGCCTGCATTTTTGCCGATACTGTGCAGCGTCATTTCTATCATATAGTACAGGGGCACTTATGAGGTGCCCAGGGACTGAGGCCGGTCGGTCCATTATAGTGACACCGACCAGTCAGGCATTCATTAGGAGGGAAGCCACTACTACCAACTTTAAAGTCTTTGGTTTGACCCAGCCAGGGTTTGAACCCGCGACCTCCTGGTCCACAAGCTGACGCTCTACCAATTGAGCTATTGCAGCTCCTTCTTTGCAGGATTCGAAATGTCAAATTTGCATTTAACAAAGTAAAATAGAAGGGCCTCAAATAAACAATGCCTTGAACATGCATAATAAAATCTGAAGTTTTCTTCTCAAATTCAGGGTTTCTTATGCCAGTTATAAGAAGAGTTCTGTTACATCCTAGCAAGTCTTAACTAGCAGTCAGTGACATACTTGTCAGAATATCAATAATGTTTGTAAATTTTTTGTACACCTTGTATTACAAGAGTAAGTAAAATTTTAAATATAACTTACCTTACATTTAAATTAGTAGTTAACTGTTGTATTATAGTCTGTGGTAGACATATGTTGATCTTTGCAAATAAAATATCTCAATATGTCTCACTTTTTCTATATATAAAATTCCCGGTATAATTTAGCATGATTAAAATATCCCTAACTGCTAACTGGTTCTATTACATGGTATGACACACAATTAGAGAAAATTATAAATGCATGGAACTGAGGACAACAATTATGATGTTTTCTTAAAAATAATCTCTAAATCACACAATTACTATTCTTTTTACCTTTTTTTTCATCTTCATCTTTCATCATTTTTTTTTTTTTCATCTTCATCTTTCATCATTTTTTTTTTTTTCATAAAGGCCTAGGTCTTTACCCATTTTAGCATCAATAATATCTTGAAACTTACAGCTCAGTGCCAAAGATATCTCAGAAAATCTTTTAAAACTAGTATATCTAAAATAATTAAATTGGTAATAAATAAAATAAATAATTATGAATACAATACATAATAACAAACAATAATAAAATTAGTTATAACAAAAACAGAAAAACAGGCTATTGTCTATGTAACAGATGTTTATGTTTATTGGGTTTATTGTCCCACCAACAGTATTTCAGTTATCTGGAAATGGTGGTCACTTGAAGCAGACAGTGCTACCTTCACTGTGTATAGAATGTCAGAACACCTGGCATGATACCATACCCAGTCACAATATCCTGACACCGGGCCAACCAGTCATGGCATTACACTTATACTTCTTATATCTGCTTGAGCATTAGCAAGGGAGCTATACCACTACCATTCTTAAAGACTTTGTTATGTCACTGCCCGGGATCGAACCTGGGCCTCCAGTACCTGGAGCTGATGCTGTACCAAGTGCGCTACCAGATCTAGTGTGTAACAGATGAACCTTGCTTAGCCTGAGATGATCTGCATAAGGTAAAAAGTACAGAACTAGATCAGCGATGGATATAAATTGAGTAGATTTAGATCAACAAGCTCCTGTGATGTCTGTAGCAATATGGCTCGTTATTTCGCCCTACAGATGTTAGCTAATATTACAATAAAATAATAACATGAATTATGAACTGAAAAAAGCGGCTTATGCAGAAAAGTCAACAGAATGGCCTCAAGAGTTGAACAAGAAGAAAATCCCAGTCACTCTGCCCACAGTACTAGTAGATTTCAAAAGACTGCTGAAGCCCTAGTAAACAAGAGCTCGGGTGAGCAAACAATCCTTTGAGTCCGATCAAGACTTCAATACACTTCAATACATTGAATCATTGACAAAGGACACATGAGGCAACAACCAGTTAACACATAGTGAACATCTTTATCACTGACTGGGGATATGATACAATAATACAAATACACAGCTGGCGTCACTGTTCAGACACCTAATTCAGTGATAGTTGTGGGGTTGTTTTTCTCCCAAGCCATGCTCATTAATGTAAATAATTGCTTTTTTCCTAAAACCTAAATGCAGGTATGCTTTCGATTTTTAAAAGATTTTTTTTTGGCTGTCAACATTTAAATTGGTGGGTTTGTTTTATTCCAAGCTTGTGCTATGTCATCTGAAAATGGTGATTTATTTTGGCTGACAACTTTTTATATTGGTGGGATGTTTGTGCTATGTTGCTTTTTGTTTGTCAAATCACACTAAGAGTATGGTCATATGTGCGACCTTCAGTTAACAATTGGTGGAGGAAGACCCCAAGACTTATGTCTTTGTAGAACCAATGACACACCCCAAGTTAGCTAGAAAACCTTCCCACATGAAAGTTCTTGTCCGGACTGGACTCAAATCCATGTGGTGAGGGGCTGTGGAGTTAAAAGTTGGTGTCTCTAACTGCTCGGTAACAGGTGCCCTTTTGAGCCCTGTCAAGTCTAAAATGACAAATTTAAGAGGAAAGCACTTAAAAGTTTTGTCAAGTTATATTTACCAGTCAAAAATGCTTTAAAAGTAAGCAATAACAAGAATTGTTCATAGTGAGTGCACTCCATATTCTCAGTGCTGAATAGTATAACTAAAACTCTGGGTACAAAAGTTGGGGAGGGGGAAATATTCAGCAGAAATTATTTTTGGATAACCTAGTCTTTTTAAATTTTACCCACTTTTGACAATAAGAAAATATTTCAAGATTAAAGTGGAACTTATTTGATTGTTTTCAAGAAATGGAACTTAACAAAAAAAGTTAAACGAGCACCGATGCTGATACCGAAAGACGGGTAATATGACCCCAAGCTCTGCTTTTTTTCTTCTTCAAAAACTGGAGCTAAAGAAGAAAATAACTAAGTGATAATGTGATAAACATTTATCTTTCCATACATGGCTGTTGTCAATATGCTAAACTTAAAATCAATCACAGCTTTAGCGCAAAGTTTTATTCAAAGTAAAACAAAAGAATTTTTTTCATGAATAATGAATAATAAATTACATCTTACTAGTTGTTTCTTTTCACAAATTGTATTATATTACAATCAATAGACACTAACGGAAATCAGGATAACACAATTTTCCTGTTCCAGTACAAGGGAACACAATGTTCAGTCAATTATATATACTAAATAAACACTTGCATTTTGAGTGACAGTTGTCATAAGCTATTGTGTATAAGAAGTAAGCAGAGACTTACTGATGTACATACTGGTCACAATGTAGCCATTACCAGCAGACAAAGGCAGATACAAGAGCTCATTCATGGCTAGCTTCTCTTGCTGGTCAGTGGGTGCAGTCAATACCAGCCAACCTTATACTCAATTTTGTTGTATGAATCCCAAGAGACAGAGACATTTGTCCTTATTAACAGATGAAGAGCTCGACCTAACTTTACTTGGTGTCAATTGTCCTGCAGTCAGTTACACATTCTTGCTGAGCTAGGAAGTATACATTATGACAATAGCAAAGCAAATCAATAGCAGAAAAACATCACTCATAATGGGATACAGAACACAATATCCATAGCCATTATTTACTCAGTCTGTGATGATTGGTTTAATTAAAATCAAAGCACCCACAGGAATGTGAGGTCAGTGTTATCATAATTTCAAAATTCTGGTGATTCAATAGTTTTCAATTTTGCAGACAAAAACCAGAAATCAAAGGATAAAAACAAAACAAAAAGGAGTAACCCTAAAACAAAAGCGTAGGTTGCTAATTACATCTCCCAATACTGGCTACATCATACCACGCTTCACTACTAAAATTGACTTGATTTGTTCTTTGACAAAATTGACAAATTTCCCAAATAATTTAAAATCTAGTGACAACATGCGAAACATTAATGTGTAACACTGAAAATGTGCCTTTATACCTGAAGTTTATAGTCTGAGCTGTCAACATTGATGTTTCTATGTGTATGTCTGCACAACTTTACCCAAGTATGAGGAGTTCTACAAAGCACTATAAAGGTCAATTTTTGTGCCTCAGATTTTCAGTTGTAATCATTCTGGATGGTGTTGCAGCTGTTTTACAGATAAATCCCCCTTTTTAACAGAACCTTGCATAATCTAGACAGACAAAACTAATTATTATTATTGGGATGATAATTATCATTTCTATCCATAAATATCCATATTAATTTACCATTGTTTTATCAGATATGATTAACAAGGTGCAATTGTTGTTGTTTTTTACAATCACAATTATTGGTTGTATTGTCGAGATCCAACTTATTATTGGTGGAGGAAAACTCCAGACAAAGCATACATTTAGATATTTCTGGATAGAGAACCAACGACATACCGCAACCTAGCTAGAAAACATTCCCTCATGAAAATTCTTTGCCCCAGCCAAGACTTGAACCCACACAGTAAAGGACTGAAAAGTAACAAGTCTGCGACTCTTACTACTTAACCACTGGCACCCCCAGTCTTTCTGTATTCCATCTGATATAACCTGAAGGTGATAAGTCACAGTCCTACAATCCAGACTGGGTCTGACCACCCCTGATGACATTTACCAAACAGCCTTTCTTCAGGCCATATTTCACACCTGGCTGCTAAGTTCAGGTAGGCTTTAAGCAGTATAAACCACTGCTGCTTATATAGATTATGATAACATTATGCATAAGGGAGTGCTTACGATATAACTGCTGTTATACCTCTGCCAAAAGTGAGACATCCATGTTAGAAGAATATTGTTAATACATAGGAATCTGGGAAAAAAAATTGGGAGGAAAACCATAAACATGACATTAGGAACTTTGGAGGAAAATCCCATTGATTAGGGGTGTTTTGCACAATTTTACTCTATTAAAGAATATATATGTATGTTTAATACTTATAGTAAACTGCTATTATTCAAGATTCTATGCATAGCATATTTATAACCAAGTAACATTTTGTACAGAATTTGTTTATTGGGTTTATCGTACCACCAACAGTATTTCAGTTATCTAGAGATGGTATTCACTATCTGGAATTTTGCAGTGAGAACTGGGAAAAGTTTACTTATTTTCAAAAGGAATATGACAGACATAGCAAAAAAAAAGATCAACAAAATATCTATGAAAATATAATAGGTTTTTAAAGTATAAATTAATTCAGTCCTTCCCAAAAGCTATCAACAATATATTCAGCTGGTGGAAATTATAAGGCATTTTCGCACACATATTTTTCTTACACATTAATGTTTCACATACATACTAAAAACTGTGCTTACTTATGGTTGAAAGTAACAATCATTACTGCCATAAAATTGTTTTAAAATTTATTTTAAAAAATAGATATTATCAAACTGGTCAGCAAATTACAAGTTTGTTAACTGGAAGTTAACATTATACATACAATATCATTTCACTTGCAAGCCAGTAATACTACCAGAGATAAAGGAATGACTATGATGAGTTCAGTTAAGGCATAACTAAGTTATTTTTATTTTTGGCCACTAAAAATGACTAAGAAATCTGAAAACTTTTAGCAAACAAGCTTTGGCATGTCAGGGCACTATATTTGTATTCAGCTTAAAAAACCAAAGTATTTCTTAGTAAGAACAAAAAAGAAACATCAAAAGAAGGCATTGTTTCTCAAGATAAAGCCATTGTATCATTTTAGTTTAAGATGAAAGAGCGTAGGCTGAAGTGACCTTGTTACAACACGTAATACTTGAGGTTTCTCTGTATCATATGACTCATAATGCACAATCTTACTTATTAAGAAGTTATGAAGTTGACTACTCTTCATAGCAGTGACAATGTAATCTGGAAATTCAACAAGTACATTTAAAGTTCAAGTGGACTAAGATATGACCCCTTTATTCTAAAAAAAAAGATGTTTCCAAATATGTACCTCATAAAAACCCATGACTCCAAATTGTTGAATTATCACTGTAGGTGTACACAGATAGGGCCAATTGATATGAAATCTGACAAGAATGTGAATTTTATTTTTGCAATCTTTGTATGATCAGCCCATCTGTACTAAGTCATCAATCTGTCTCGGTCATTTATAAGTTTCTATGGGTATAATGTTGCCAATTCGATCAGGAAACATGCTATAAAATTTAAACAACAAATGAATACAAAAGAATAAACCTATAGTACCAAAATTTTTGTTGTGATGTATCAAGAAATGGGTGACAGTGACCTGCTCCCCTGCTGCAAAGTGGCTCTGCCAGTCTTGGTTGTTGATCCTGAACCTTCTGCTTATGTCCTCTACATTAAAAGCGGGGTTGTGTTAGAATGAGACAGTTCATCTAACACAAAATTCTTTGCTGACTCTTTTCTCCAGTTGGTGATAAATGTCATATCAAAATGAGACTATTTTAAACAAAGCAGTGAATACACAGTACTTGCAGCACTTTCAATGAAATATTTGCATGTCAATAACTGTTGCCTGCAAAGTGCTGATAGATTTAGACTTTACCAGTAATTAAGCCAGCAAAAAAGTGTTATATCTTAACACTGTACTATGTGCTATGTAACATTTTTCAACAATGTGCACACACACTGTTTTTTCTACAATGTGCACACAAGCTATCTTTCAATGAAAGTCCTTTATTGCCTATAGCAACTTGATACCACAGTTGGACACAGCTTGTAAATTTCTTTTCAACCAAAATAACAAGTATTTAAACCAGACAATTTGAGTGTGTAACCAGTGATTTAATACTTACTTGCAGTTAAGATCTATTTCTTAAAGTTCTTTCACACTCCAGTCTGTGTTATACCATTCTCAAAAAATTAGGGCCAGCATTCACCAACTATTCTTAGGTAAGAATTACTCAAGTCATACATTCCAATCCACAGTATCTTCATTATGTATTTAGCTACATGTCTGTATTTTGGCATGACACTTTAAATTTGTTACTTTGAGCTTTAAATCACATTGATACTTCATAAATAAAGTTAACTTTGTTGGTATGAAAATGACTTAGGTTTAAGAATGGTTGGTGAATACAGGCATAGAGGTTTAATTCAAGCCCTGCCCTCATTTGTTGGTAAGTATTTTAGTCTCATTAAAGAATGAATGATTAGCTATTTTCTGATTGGCTTAAATTAGCTTAGTAGTTTTGAACTGTTCCAATTTCTAATACGCAACTCTGATTGGTTAGTCAATTACAGACAATAAAACAATGCAACACATTATTTTCATGCATTTGCGAATAGAAAATAAACATGGTCTAAGGAGTGCAATAATTGTTGTTTGTAAACTCATTTTTATAAACATTTGCACATATGTATTTTTATAGACACTCACACAAATGAATTTTTCTCAGCTTTATGAGTCTCAAAAAATAATACTTATACTGACAATAAAATTCATGACAGAAGAATCTTGCATGATGAAGAAACAAAATAAAGCACTTTGACAGGTGAAGCAGGTATAATAATAACTGTCAGTGATTATTATCTCTTAGATTGTCTTCACAATTATATATGCAAGTCCTTCTTTCGAGACATTATATTTAGTGGCAGACAAAAGGAATGCATCATGCTGTACAATGCACTTTTGAACAAGATTAAATTTAAGGAGCTAGGGCATTTATAACCTGCTTACAACAATTGATCCACCCAGCTGATCTGTCCTGTCACACCTTATTTCTGACTGTTTTTGTACAAACATGCCGTTTTAGTAACAATTTATAACTATTAGCTTGCCTAGTACTGACTTTTGGTGGCAAAAGAAATTATTCTCAGTACAGGAATTAAGATGCTGGGGACCCTGTCTTTGCACCAGTAGCTACTACTATTGGTTACATTTCATTAAAAACTTCACCAATAAAGAAGGATGAAATATTAATTATGCACAACTCGTGGTCATTATCTATGAACGACTTATTATATGCTACAACTTGTACTTTTTTTACCATATATCACCATGGTTTTTACTGTAAGCAGTACTTGAAGGTTAACTGACTAAGTCGGACCCTGATACACTGGCAGAATTACCGAAATATTGAGAAAGAGAATGCCTTGTTAGCTGATTGTTTATGAAATATACAAAAGGAAAAAGTTTTATATACCAATGTACAACAAGCTTATCACTAACAAATTAAAAGGCAATGTATACCTGGCCTGACACAATATTACAATGGTCCCAAATTGCCTTGGGGCGGTGAGCCCAGGGACCACCAGTTGAAAAAATATAGATACATCACTACATCACTAACATCAAGACAACACCAAGGGATCCATATAAATCATACATGTGAACTCTCCCTCCTATGGGAGGAGACTCCCATTTTAAGGTTCAAAATTATCTGAAAATGAGGGGTGTTTTACACATTTTCAGAAGTCCCCCTACTTGGAAACTGATAACTTCCTTCTTAGTTTAAATGAAAATAACAAATTTCACAATTTGCAAGTGAAATCTCCCACTGTGGCCTCAGAAAAAAATTCACATGTTATGATAAATATGTAAATAAAACATATGTAACAAGGGTAAATATAAGACATGTGACAATATATGTAACATTTCAACAATTTCTGGAGTATATCTCCATCTTTACTAACTGTCTTTGGATGAGATAGTAACAGGACTGTAGTGATCTGGATTGTTGATCCACAGGATTGCCAGAGGAGGGTAATTTAAATATAAAAAATAGCTAACTGTGCAGAATGAATCGGAAAGGAAATACCTGTTTAGAATAACAAGTGGGATGTTACACTTCACTTTTCAAATAGATGTAAGACAAAAATAAACATCATCTTGCAAAATTTGTTAGACTGTTGGATACCATCTTTAAGAATGTGAATGAGGAAGTAATTTGTATATGCTGATGTCTGCTGAAGAAGCATTATACAAGTCATGCCTGTCAGACCGCCATTCTTTCCACAATAATTCCAGTGTGTATTCTACAGCATGTGTTTGTATGATTCTTGCAAATTTGTACAATATCTGACATAATTTAAAATCATATGCAGGAAATATATTCTAAGGGATACCCAACAAATGAAAACAAAAGTATTGAGTAATGATAAAAAAATATTCACTGCTTGCTGTCATTTCAGAAGTGCATCAGTCACTAATCGTAGAGCAGGAAATATGTTACGACATAATTTTCTTGTAATTTTTAGGGGGAAGGGTGGGATGCTAGGGGATATATGTACCATCTGAAAGCCAAAATGGGTTTGAAATTGAGTCTAAAAACAATAGCAACAATAAAATGCTGTGTCCCGACTTTTTTTCTCAATTGACAAGAAGAAAATAAGTAACACAGAACTGATACAGAAAATGATCTGTGCAGAATCAGGTTGTTTTATATGTTTGTGTGTTAAAACATGGTACCCATTTGAACCAACATCATACCATCGAGTAGGCCTACAGTGGGTCTGGGAAGCTGGGCACACAAAATATGCAGGAAACCAATCTGTTTATAGACAAAGGGTGGAGGATTGACCTATTTGATGTACGTTTCAGAATTTCTTAATCGTCCCATTGTTAGGACTGTGCAGTATTGTTGGGAGGGTGCGAGATCTGACAGGGGACAATGAGGATCACTACATACACTCACCTCAAGGTCTTCTATTGACTTGAAACTGACGATGGCGAACCCATCGATGATGTCTTCTTCATATGTCCCTGCACCGTTTTTCTTTTTCCTCGGCTTAGAACGACTTCTCTCTCGAGTTCCCACTGACGAAGATCGCTCGTCCCCATCTTGCTCTCCCTCAGTATCACTGGCCTCGACCTGTAGTCTCTGCAGCCTGTGTTCCCTTCGCTTTCGATGATGGGCTCTCGACTTACGTTCGGAATCCATTGAGATTTGTTCTCCGATTTCTTCGACCCCGCAGGGCTAGCTCCCTCAGCTCGGCATCCAACTTACATACACAGATTCTGTTTATTCATTCCAGCACAACAATATTGTAAAAATGTCAGTAATAATCCAAAATAAACTTCAAGACTATGGGCCAATTTAGTCCACATTAAGTTCAAATGGCGGACAATACACGATGACCGCGTCACGCAGCTGAGATCCGACATACCGTTAGTCCGCACGCACTTGCTGGGAAAAGTAGTTCTGCAAGGAATTATTTCAGTGCGTTAAATGTGCAGCGGAAACAGGCAATAGTTTTGATTAATGGCATTTGTGTATGGTTTTTGTCCTGTAAAAGTTAATAAAAACTGACAATCTTTTCGATTTTTGTTGAGAAAATAAGGACCCAAAATCCATGCGCAGGAATACAAACACAGTTAAAAGGAAAGTAGATCAAGGGCCACCGCCGAAATTCGGGTGTATCCAATTAGTCGGTGTAATCAAGCGCGTCTGATTGATGAAAGATACGCGACCTTGCCTTCACTGTGTTCGTGATTCATGAGACAACAATAAAAAATGAAGTCCATGTTTGTTATCAAACGGACATACCGATACTTGTTCGGGTATTATAAAATCAGAGAAACAATAATACCAGACTTTTATGGTGTGGGCCATGAGTGTATGTATACATGCCGAAATCTAGCCAGCATAACCTAACATTTGCTGGATATGTAACAGTGAGGTGCTGTACGATACTGGTCACCGATGGACCATATGAAGATATCCACAGGTATCCCAAGGTACCTTATGGGAATAAAAATCACGACCAATTCACATAGCATTATTCTAATCTATACCAGAGACATATAGACGTTTAGTAAATGCAGTTCATCTTCGACATTAAACTAGACCACTGTTTTATCAATTAATTTATAATAGTGTGCTGAAACGAAGCGAGTCTGCTTTGTTGATGTTAAATCGTCGACTTGGCTATGATATGTATACAGTTAGTGTATTATCGAACTATGCTGTTTAAATGTGCCACCTAATTCGGATCTGATTAAACAATATACAAGATTGTACCGAGCAATTCTTGACAGAGAACATGACAGAGACAACGTTCCACAGGCCACACTGCGCCATAAGATAGCCTCTTGTCGAGACGTAGCTTGCTGCTATGCACGCAGTCAACAGCTATTGATTATAGTGCACCAAGCAGTTGTTACAGATGGCAGAAACAATGATGATAGAGCAAGGCCCTCCCAAAAGGATTCATAAACACATTCATTACTTTTCCCTCTAAATAATGCGTCGCAAATTGTTTCCCTTATATAATACTCAGTAAAATTTTATCTAAATAAAACTTTCTAAAACACTAACTGTATACATTCTCCCAATATAATACTCTACAGTACATTCTCCCTATATAATACTCTACGGTACATTATCCCTATATAATACCCTACAGTACATTCTCCCTATATTATACTCTACAATACATTATCCCTATATAATACTCTACCGTTCATTCTCCCTATATAATACTCTACCGTACATTCTCCCTATATAATACTCTACCGTACATTCTCCCTATATAATACTCTACCGAACATTCTCCCTATATAATACTCTACCGAACATTCTCCCTATATAATACTCTACCGTACATTATCCCTATATAACACTCTACAGTACATTCTCCCTATATTATACTCTACAATACATTCTTCCTATATAATACTCTACAATACATTCTCCCTATATAATACATATAATACTCTACAATACATTCTCCCTATATAATACTCTACAATACATTCTCCCTATATAATACTTTACAGTACATTTTCCCTATATAATACCCTACAGTACATTCTCCCTATATAATACCATACAGTACATTCTCCCTATATAATACCCTACAATACATTCTCCCTATATAATACTCCACAATACATTCTCCCTATATAATACTCTACAGTACATTCTCCCTATATAATACTCTACAGTACATTCTCCCTATATAATACCCTACAGTACATTCTCCCTATATAATACCCTACAGTACATTCTCCCTATATAATACCATACAGTACATTCTCCCTATATAATACTCTACAGTACATACTCCCTATATAATACCCTACAGTACATTCTCCCTATATAATACTCTACAATACATTCTCCCTATATAATACTATACAATACATTCTCCCTATATAATACTCTACAGTACATTCTCCCTATATAATACCATACAGTACATTCTCCCTATATAATGCCCTACAGTACATTCTCCCTATATAATACTCTACAATACATTCTCCCTATATAATACCCTACAGTACATTCTCCCTATATAATACTCCACAATACATTCTCCCTATATAATACTCTACAATACATTCTCCCTATATAATACCCTACCGTACATTCTCCCTATATAATACTCCACGATACATTCTCCCTATATAATACTCTACAATACATTCTCCCTATATAATACCCTACAGTACATTCTCCCTATATAATACTCTACAGTACATTCTCCCTATATAATACTCTACAGTACATTCTCCCTATATAATACTCTACAGTACATTCTCCCTATATAATACCCTACAATACATTCTCCCTATATAATACTCTACAGTACATTCTCCCTATATAATACCCTACAGTACATTCTCCCTATATAATACTCTACAGTACATTCTCCCTATATAATACCCTACAGTACATTCTCCCTATATAATACTCTACAATACATTCTCCCTATATAATACCCTACAGTACATTCTCCCTATATAATACTCTACAATACATTCTCCCTATATAATACTCTACAATACATTCTCCCTATATAATACCCTACAGTACATTCTCCCTATATAATACTCTACAGTACATTCTCCCTATATAATACTCTACAGTACATTCTCCCTATATAATACTCTACAGTACATTCTCCCTATATAATACTCAACAGTACATTCTCCCTATATAATACTCTACAATACATTCTCCCTATATAATACTCTACAGTACATTCTCCCTATATAATACTCTACAGTACATTCTCCCTATATAGTACTCTACAGTACATTCTCCCTATATAATACTCCACAATACATTCTCCCTATATAATACTCTACAGTACATTCTCCCTATATAATACCCTACAATACATTCTCCCTATATAATACTCTACAGTACATTCTCCCTATATAATACTCTACAATACATTCTCCCTATATAATACTCTACAGTACATTCTCCCTATATAGTACTCTACAGTACATTCTCCCTATATAATACTCCACAATACATTCTCCCTATATAATACTCTACAGTACATTCTCCCTATATAATACCCTACAATACATTCTCCCTATATAATACTCTACAGTACATTCTCCCTATATAATACTCTACATACATTCTCCCTATATAATACTCTACAGTACATTCTCCCTATATAATACTCTACAGTACATCTCCCTATATAGTACTCTACAGTACATTCTCCCCTATATAATACTCCACCAATACATTCTCCCTATATAATACTCACACTACATTCTTCCCTATCACATATACTACTCCACAGTACATTCTCCCTATATAATACTCTACAAGTACATTCTCCCTATATAATACTCTACAGTAACATTCTCCCTATATAATACCCTACAATACATTCTCCCTATATAATACTCTACAGTACATTCTCCATATAATACATCTACAAATCATTCTCCCTATATAATACTCTCTAAAGTACATTCTCCCTATATAGTACTCTACAGTACCTTCTCCCTATATACACATTACCCTACAATACATTCTCCCTATATAATACTCTACAGTACATTCTCCCTATATAATACCCTACAATACATTCTCCCTATATAATACTCTACAGTACATTCTCCCTATATAATACTCTACAGTACATTCTCCCTATATAATACTCTACAATACATTCTCCCTATATAATACTCTACAGTACATTCTCCCTATATAGTACTCTACAGTACATTCTCCCTATATAATACTCCACAATACATTCTCCCTATATAATACCTTACAGTACATACTCCCTATATAATACTCCACAATACATTCTCCCTATATAATACCCTACAGTACATTCTCCCTATATAATACTCTACAGTACATTCTCCCTATATAATACTCCACAATACATTCTTCCTATATAATACCCTACCATACATTCTCCCTATATAATACTCCACAATACATTCTCCCTATATAATACCCTACTGTACATTCTCCCTATATAATACTCCACAATACATTCTCCCTATATAATACTCTACAGTACATTCTCCCTATATAATACCCTACAATACATTCTCCCTATATAATACTCTACAATACAGTCCCCCTATATAATACTCCACAATACATTCTCCCTATTTAATACCCTACAGTACATTCTCCCTATATAATACTCTACAGTACATTCTCCCTATATAATACTCTACAGTACATTCTCCCTATATAATACTCTACAGTACATTCTCCCTATTTAATACCCTACAGTACATTCTCCCTATATAATACTCTACAGTACATTCTCCCTATATAATACTCTACAGTACATTCTCCCTATATAATACTCTACAGTACATTCTCCCTATATAATACTCTACAGTACATTCTCCCTATATAATACTCTACAGTACATTCTCCCTATATAATACTCTACAGTACATTCTCCCTATATAATACTCTACAGTACATTCTCCCTATATAATACCCTACAGTACATTCTCCCTATATAAAACCCTATAGTACATTCTCCCTATAATAATACTCTACTTAGTACATTCTCCCTATATAATACTCTACAGTACATTCTCCCTATATAATACTCTACAGTACATTCTCCCTATATAATACCCTACAGTACATTCTCCCTATATAAAACCCTATAGTACATTCTCCCTATATAATACTCTACAATACATTCTCCCTATTTAATACCCTACAGTACATTCTCCCTATATAATACTCTACAGTACATTCTCCCTATATAATACTCTACAGTACATTCTCCCTATATAATACTCTACAGTACATTCTCCCTATATAATACTCTACAGTACATTCTCCCTATATAATACTCTACAGTACATTCTCCCTATATAATACCCTACAGTACATTCTCCCTATATAAAACCCTATAGTACATTCTCCCTATATAATACTCTACAGTACATTCTCCCTATATAATACTCTACAATACATTCTCCCTATATAATACTCTACAGTACATTCTCCCTATATAATACTCCACAATACATTCTCCCTATATAATACCCTACAGTACATTCTCCCTATATAATACTCTACAGTACATTCTCCCTATATAATACTCTACAATACATTCTCCCTATATAATACTCTACAGTACATTCTCCCTATATAATACTCTACAATACATTCTCCCTATATAATACTCTACAGTACATTCTCCCTATATAATACTCCACAATACATTCTCCCTATAAAATACCCTACAGTACATTCTCCCTATATAATACTCTACAGTACATTCTCCCTATATAATACCCTACAGTACATTCTCCCTATATAATACTCTACAGTACATTCTCCCTATATAATACTCTACAATACATTCTCCCTATATAATACTCTACAGTACATTCTCCCTATATAATACTCTACAGTACATTCTCCCTATATAATACCCTACAGTACATTCTCCCTATATAATACTCTACAATACATTCTCCCTATATAATACTCTACAATACATTCTCCCTATATAATACTCTACAGTACATTCTCCCTATATAATACTCTACAGTACATTCTCCCTATATAATACTCCACAATACATTCTCCCTATATAATACTCTACAGTACATTCTCCCTATATAATACCCTACAGTACATTCTCCCTATATAATACTCTACAGTACATTCTCCCTATATAATACTCCACAATACATTCTCCCTATATAATACTCTACAGTACATTCTCCCTATATAATGCTCTACAGTACATTCTCCCTATATAATACCCTACAGTACATTCTCCCTATATAAAACCCTATAGTACATTCTCCCTATATAATACTCTACAATACATTCTCCCTATTTAATACCCTACAGTACATTCTCCCTATATAATACTCCACAATACATTCTCCCTATGTAATACTCTACAGTACATTCTCCCTATATAATACCCTACAATACATTCTCCCTATATAATACCCTACAATACATTCTCCCTATATAATACCCTACAGTACATTCTTCCTATATAATACTCTACAGTACATTCTCCCTATGTAATACTCTACAATACATTCTCCCTATATAATACTCTACAGTACATTCTCCCTATATAGTACCCTACGATACATTCTCCCTATATAATACTCTACAATACATTCTCCCTATATAATACTCTACAGTACATTCTCCCTATATAATACTCCACAATACATTCTCCCTATATAATACTCCACAATACATTCTCCCTATATAATACTCAACAGTACATTCTCCCTATATAAAACCCTATAGTACATTCTCCCTATATAATACTCTACAGTACATTCTCCCTATATAATACTCTACAATACATTCTCCCTATATAATACTCTACAGTACATTCTCCCTATATAATACTCCACAATACATTCTCCCTATATAATACTCAACATTACATTCTCCCTATATAATACCCTACAGTACATTCTCCCTATATAATACTCTACAGTACATTCTCCCTATATAATACTCTACAGTACATTCTCCCTATATAAAACTCTACAGTACATTCTCCCTATATAATACTCAACATTACATTCTCCGTATATAATACCCTACAGTACATTCTCCCTATATAATACCCTACAGTACATTCTCCCTATATAATACTCTACAGTACATTCTCCCTATATAATACTCTACAGTACATTCTCCCTATATAATACTCAACATTACATTCTCCGTATATAATACCCTACAGTACATTCTCCCTATATAATACTCTAGTGTACATTCTCCCTATATAATACTCTACAGTACATTCTCCCTATATAATACTCTACAGTACATTCTCCCTATATAATACTCTACAGTACATTCTCCCTATATAATACCCTACAGTACATTCTCCCTATATAAAACCCTATAGTACATTCTCCCTATATAATACTCTACAGTACATTCTCCCTATATAATACTCTACAATACATTCTCCCTATATAATACTCTACAGTACATTCTCCCTATATAATACTCCACAATACATTCTCCCTATATAATACCCTACAGTACATTCTCCCTATATAATACTCTACAGTACATTCTCCCTATATAATACTCTACAGTACATTCTCCCTATATAATACTCCACAATACATTCTCCCTATATAATACCCTACAATACATTCTCCCTATATAATACTCCACAGTACATTCTCCCTATATAATACTCTACAGTACATTCTCCCTATATAATACTCCACAATACATTCTCCCTATATAATACCCTACAATACATTCTCCCTATATAATACTCTACAATACATTCTCCCTATATAATACCATACAGTACATTCTCCCTATATAATACTCTACAGTACATTCTCCCTATATAATACTCTACAATACATTCTCCCTATATAATACCCTACAGTACATTCTCCCTATATAAAACCCTATAGTACATTCTCCCTATATAATACTCTACAGTACATTCTCCCTATTTAATACCCTACAGTACATTCTCCCTATATAATACTCCACAATACATTCTCCCTATGTAATACTCTACAGTACATTCTCCCTATATAATACCCTACAATACATTCTCCCTATATAATACCCTACAGTACATTCTTCCTATATAATACTCTACAGTACATTCTTCCTATATAATACTCTACAACACATTCTCCCTATATAATACTCTACAATACATTCTCCCTATATAATACCCTACAGTACATTTTCCTTATATAAAACCCTAAAGTACATTCTCCCTATATAATACTCTACCGTACATTCTCCCTATATAATACTCCACAATACATTCTCCCTATATAATACTCTACAGTACATTCTCCCTATATAATACCCTACAATACATTCTCCCTATATAATACCCTACAGTACATTCTCCCTATATAATACTCCACAATACATTCTCCCTATATAATACTCTACAATACATTCTCCCTATATAATACCCTACAGTACATTTTCCTTATATAAAACCCTAAAGTACATTCTCCCTATATAATACTCTACCGTACATTCTCCCTATATAATACTCCACAATACATTCTCCCTATATAATACTCTACAGTACATTCTCCCTATATAATACCCTACAATACATTCTCCCTATATAATACCCTACAGTACATTCTCCCTATATAATACTCCACAATACATTCTCCCTATATAATACTCTACAATACATTCTCCCTATATAATACCCTACAATACATTCTCCCTATATAATACCCTACAGTACATTCTTCCTGCTATATAATACTCTACAATACATTCTCCCTATATAATACTCTACAATACATTCTCCCTATATAATACCCTACAGTACATTCTCCTTATATAAAACCCTAAAGTACATTCTCCCTATATAATACTCTACGGTACATTCTCCCTATATAATACTCTACAGTACATTCCCCCTTTATAATACTCTATTATACATTCTCCCTATATAATACTCTACAGTACATTCTTCCTATATAATACTCTACAGTACATTCTCCCTATATAATACTCTACCGTACATTCTCCCTATATAATACCCTACAGTACATTCTCCCTATATAATACCCTACAGTACATTCTCCCTATATAATACTCCACAATACATTCTCCCTATATAATACTCAACAGTACATTCTCCCTATATAATACTCTACAGTACATTCTCCCTATATAATACCCTACAGTACATTCTCCCTATATAATACCCTACAGTACATTCTCCCTATATAATACCCTACAGTACATTCTCCCTATATAATACTCTACAGTACATTCTTCCTATATAATACTCCACAATACATTCTCCCTATATAATACTCCACAATACATTCTCCCTATATAATACTCCACAATACATTCTGCCTATATAATACTCAACAGTACATTCTCCCTATATAATACCCTACAATACATTCTCCCTATATAATACCCTACAGTACATTCTCCCTATATAATACTCTACAGTACATTCTCCCTATATAATACTCCACAATACATTCTCCCTATATAATACTCCACAATACATTCTCCCTATATAATACCCTACAGTACATTCTCCCTATATAATACCCTACAGTACATTCTCCCTATATAATACCCTACAGTACATTCTCCCTATATAATACTCTACAATACATTCTCCCTATATAATACTCAACAGTACATTCTCCCTATATAATACCCTACAATACATTCTCCCTATATAATACTCAACAGTACATTCTCCCTATATAATACTCTACAATACATTCTCCCTATATAATACTCTACAATACATTCTCCCTATATAATACTCCACAATACATTTTCCCTATATAATACTCTACAGTACATTCTCCCTATATAATACTCTACAGTACATTCTCCCTATATAATACCCTACAGTACATTCTCCCTATATAATACTCTACAATACATTCTCCCTATATAATACTCAACAGTACATTCTCCCTATATAATACTCTACAGTACATTCTCCCTATATAATACCCTACAGTACATTCTCCCTATATAATACTCTACAATACATTCTCCCTATATAATACTCCACAATACATTCTCCCTATATAATACTCAACAGTACATTCTCCCTATATAATACCCTACAATACATTCTCCCTATATAATACCCTACAGTACATTCTCCCTATATAATACTCCACAATACATTCTCCCTATATAATACTCTACAGTACATTCTCCCTATATAATACTCCACAATACATTCTCCCTATATAATACCCTACAGTACATTCTCCCTATATAATACTCCACAATACATTCTCCCTATATAATGCTCTACAATACATTCTCCCTATATAATACTCCACAATACATTCTCCCTATATAATAATCAACAGTACATTCTCCCTATAAAGTACTCTACACGACACGCTCTTTTGACGAATATTCGCAAAAGGAGAAAGCAACAATAAAAAATAAAGACTTTGTTTTATTTTAATGCACACTTTCGGAATTGCAAGATTTCTGTCGAACAATTCAATTAAGTGTACCTGAAGATAGTAATATAACTAGATATAATTGCTTAACTGTATGAACCTCACTGGCCTTATTGTCTGGTTGAAAACGTCGCTCTTAAAGCATCTACGGTTTCTCACCTTCATTCTTGTTTATCCATATGTGCTGCACAGTATACGAAAACCCGGCAATTTTATTCATAAGAAAAAAAAAACTTTTTTGGCGATAGTATTTTGATATATTTTAGGAAAAAATTTACAAAGTTAAAAAAGGACGCTTTTCGTCATGCAGTTAAATATCCAACTGCTGACGGAACTTTAAATTTGCGTTTTGTCCGTTACTGCATCACACGGAAAGCTACAGACCCTACAATTTAAGACTATTCGTGTCTATAGCTCGACAAAAAGTAGTTCTACTTATTTCCACGATAGGCCGTGAAATGAAAGGCAACGTCACAGATTTTCCTATTGCATCTACTACTATAATTCTATAAACAGTACTCATTTAAGTGTTTTTAATTGTCTCTCAAATTAATGAAAAACAATTTTCTGTCCCTTTTGAGATGTGATTTCCCACCGCCAGTAAAAAAATCGGCTAAATTCTACAAGCAAAATTCTGCATCGCTACCGTTCGGCAGTAATGGAGTCATTTTTTATTCAATTTGTTTATTTGCGATTTGTTTCTGCTGCGGAACAGCAACGACAGCGCTGCGGCAAAATGTTATGCTACATTCATGACATACCGCATTCGTGTAAATCCATATATGCGACACGGAAAACCGAAAACCAGTCTTGATTTGTTTTAGTGGATACATCGCAGCGACCATTTATGATCATTATAGCTACATCCAGCTGTTTTAGTGGATACATCGCAGCGACCATTTATTATCATTATAGCTATCTCCAGCTGTTTTAGTGGATACATCGCAGCGACTATTTATGATCATTATAGCTACATCCAGCTGTTTTAGGGGATACATCGCAGCGACCATTTATGATCATTATAGCTACCTCCAGCTGTTTTAGTGGATACATCGCAGCGACCATTTATGATCATTATAGCTACATCCAGCTGTTTTAGTGGATACACCGCAGCGACCATTTATGATCATTATAGCTACCTCCAGCTCTTTTAGTGGATACATCGCAGCGATCATTTATGATCATTATAGCTACCTCCAGCTGCTTTAGTGGATACATCGCAGCGACCATTTATGATCATTATAGCTACCTCCAGCTGTTTTAGTGGATACATCGCAGCGACCATTTATGATCATTATAGCTACCTCCAGCTCTTTTAGTGGATACATCGCAGCGACTATTTATGATCACTATAGCTACCTCCAGCTCTTTTAGTGGATACAGCGCAGCGACTATTTATGATCACTATAGCTACCTCCAGCTCTTTTAGTGGATACAGCGCAGCGACTATTTATGATCACTATAGCTACCTCCAGCTCTTTTAGTGGATACAGCGCAGCGACTATTTATTATCACTATAGCTACCTCCAGCTGTTTAAGTGGATTCATCGCAGCGACCATTTATGATCACTATAGCTACCTTAACTGTTTAAGTGGATACATCGCAGCGACCATTTATGATCACTATAGCTTCCTCCAGCTGTTTAAGTGGATACATCGCAGCGACCATTTATGATCACTATAGCTACCTCCAGCTGTTTAAGTGGATACATCGCAGCGACCATTTATGATCATTATAGCTTCATCCAGCTGTTTAAGTGGATACATCGCAGCGACCATTTATGATCACTATAGCTACCTCCAGCTCTTTTAGTGGATACAGCGCAGCGACTATTTATGATCATTATAGCTACCTCCAGCTGTTTTAGTGGATACATCGCAGCGACCATTTATGATCATTATAGCTTCCTCCAGCTGTTTAAGTGGATACATCGCAGCGACCATTTATTATCACTATAGCTACCTCCAGCTGTTTAAGTGGATACATCGCAGCGACCATTTATGATCACTATAGCTACCTCCAGTTGTTTTAGTGGATAATCGCAGCGACCATTTATGATCATTATAGCTTCCTCCAGCTGTTTTAGTGGATACATCGCAGCGACCATTTATGATCATTATAGCTACCTCCAGCTGTTTTAGTGGATACATCGCAGCGACCATTTATGATCATTATGGCTTCCTCCAGCTGTTTAAGTGGATACATCGCAGCGACCATTTATGATCACTATGGCTACCTCCAGCTGTTTAAGTGGATACATCGCAGCGACCATTTATGATCACTATAGCTACCTTCAGCTCTTTTAGTGGATACATCGCAGCGACTATTTATGATCACTATAGCTACCTCCAGCTCTTTTAGTGGATACAGCGCAGCGACTATTTATGATCATTATAGCTACCTCCAGCTCTTTTAGTGGATACAGCGCAGCGACTATTTATGATCACTATAGCTACCTCCAACTGTTTAAGTGGATACATCGCAGCGACCATTTATGATCACTATAGCTACCTCCAGCTCTTTTAGTGGATACAGCGCAGCGACTATTTATGATCACTATAGCTACCTCCAGCTCTTTTAGTGGATACAGCGCAGCGACTATTTATGATCATTATAGCTTCCTCCAGCTGTTTAAGTGGATACATCGCAGCGACCATTTATGATCACTATAGCTACCTCCAGCTGTTTAAGTGTATGCATCGCAGCGACCATTTATGATCACTATAGCTACCTCCAGCTCTTTTAGTGGATACAGCGCAGCGACTATTTATGATCACTATAGCTACCTCCAGCTCTTTTAGTGGATACAGCGCAGCGACTATTTATGATCACTATAGCTACCTCCAGCTGTTTAAGTGGATACATCGCAGCGACCATTTATGATCACTATAGCTACCTCCAACTGTTTAAGTGGATACATCGCAGCGACCATTTATGATCACTATAGCTTCCTCCAGCTGTTTAAGTGGATACATCGCAGCGACCATTTATGACCACTATAGCTACCTCCAGCTGTTTAAGTGGATACATCGCAGCGACCATTTATGATCATTATAGCTTCATCCAGCTGTTTATGTGGATACATCGCAGCGACCATTTATGATCACTATAGCTACCTCCAGCTCTTTTAGTGGATACAGCGCAGCGACTATTTATGATCATTATAGCTACCTCCAGCTCTTTTAGTGGATACAGCGCAGCGACTATTTATGATCATTATAGCTACCTCCAGCTGTTTTAGTGGATACATCGAAGCGACCATTTATGATCATTATAGCTACCTCCAGCTGTTTAAGTGGATACATCGCAGCGACCATTTATGATCATTATAGCTTCATCCAGCTGTTTAAGTGGATACATCGCAGCGACCATTTATGATCACTATAGCTACCTCCAGCTCTTTTAGTGGATACAGCGCAGCGACTATTTATGATCATTATAGCTACCTCCAGCTCTTTTAGTGGATACAGCGCAGCGACTATTTATGATCATTATAGCTACCTCCAGCTGTTTTAGTGGATACATCGCAGCGACCATTTATGATCATTATAGCTTCCTCCAGCTGTTTAAGTGGATACATCGCAGCGACCATTTATGATCACTATAGCTACCTCCAGCTGTTTAAGTGGATACATCGCAGCGACCATTTATGATCACTATAGCTACCTCCAGTTGTTTTAGTGGATAATCGCAGCGACCATTTATGATCATTATAGCTTCCTCCAGCTGTTTTAGTGGATACATCGCAGCGACCATTTATGATCATTATAGCTTCCTCCAGCTGTTTAAGACTTTTAGTGGATACACCGCAGCGACCATTTATGATCATTATAGCTACCTCCAGTTGTTTTAGTGGATACACCGCAGCGACCATTTATGATCATTAAAGCTACCTCTAGCTGTTTTAGTGGATACATCGCAGCGATCATTTATGATCATTATAGCTACCTCCAGCTGTTTAAGTGGATACATCGCAGCGATCATTTATGGTCATTAAAGCTACCTTTAGCTGTTTTAGTGGATACATTGCAGTGACTATTTATGATCATTAAAGCTACCTCCACCTGTTTTAGTGGATACTCCGCAGCGACCATTTATGTTCATTATAGCTACCCCCAGCCGTTTTAGTGGATACATCGCAGCGACCATTTATGATCATTAATGTTACCTGCAGCTGTTTAAGTGGATACATCGCAGTGACTATGATCATTATAGCTACCTCCAGCTGTTTTAGTGGATACTTCGCAGTGACCATTTATGATCATTATAGCTACCTCCAGCTGTTTTAGTGGATACATCGCAGCGACCATTTATGATCATTAAAGCTACCTCCAGCTCTTTTAGTGGATACATCGCAGCGACCATTTATGATCATTAAAGCTACCTCCAGCTCTTTTAGTGGATACATCGCAGCGACCATTTATGATCATTATAGCTACCTCCAGCTGTTTTAGTGGATACTTCGCAGTGACCATTTATGATCATTATAGCTACCTCCAGCTGTTTTAGTGGATACATCGCAGCGACCATTTATGATCATTATAACTACATCCAGCTGTTTAAATGGATACATCGCAGCGATCATTTATGGTCATTAAAGCTACCTTTAGCTGTTTTAGTGGATACATTGCAGTGACTATTTATGATCATTAAAGCTACCTCCACCTGTTTTAGTGGATACTCCGCAGCGACCATTTATGTTCATTATAGCTACCCCCAGCCGTTTTAGTGGATACATCGCAGCGACCATTTATGATCATTAATGTTACCTGCAGCTGTTTAAGTGGATACATCGCAGTGACTATGATCATTATAGCTACCTCCAGCTGTTTTAGTGGATACTTCGCAGTGACCATTTATGATCATTATAGCTACCTCCAGCTGTTTTAGTGGATACATCGCAGCGACCATTTATGATCATTAAAGCTACCTCCAGCTCTTTTAGTGGATACATCGCAGCGACCATTTATGATCATTAAAGCTACCTCCAGCTCTTTTAGTGGATACATCGCAGCGACCATTTATGATCATTATAGCTACCTCCAGCTGTTTTAGTGGATACTTCGCAGTGACCATTTATGATCATTATAGCTACCTCCAGCTGTTTTAGTGGATACATCGCAGCGACCATTTATGATCATTATAACTACATCCAGCTGTTTTAGTGGATACATCGCAGCGACCATTTATGATCATTATAGCTTCCTCCAGCTGTTTTAGTGGATACATCGCAGTGACTATTTATGAACATTATAGCTACCTCCAGCTGTTTTAGTGGATACACCGCAGCGACCATTTATGTTCATTATAGCTACCTCCAGCTGTTTTAGTGGATACATTCGCAGCGATCATTTATGTTCATTATAGCTACCTCCAGCTGTTTTAGTGGATACATCGCAGTGACCATTTATGATCATTATAGCTACCTCCAGCTGTTTTAGTGGATACATCGCAGCGACCCTTATTATCATTATAGCTTCCTCCAGTTGTTTCTGTATTCTGTATTCTCCAGCTGTTTTAGTGGAGGAGGATCCCAAATATCTGCACAGAACCACCGTCGCAGTCTTATTTTGTTTATGGTAAAGCAAGTGCAAAAGAAAATATACTGAGTTTGAACATTAACACAACTGATGTGTTGCATACTTCAATGTGGACGTGTATGCCAAATGTTAAGAAAGTTCTTCATCCAATTTCGAATTTATAGTTTTATACTCTAAAATTGGTATTACAGGTGTCTGCTTTTTCAGAAATAAGAACACTCTAAATATTATGTATTATCCTCTTTAAGGAAAGTGTTTTGCTATTGGGTATCGTGTGGAAACAAAATATAGCGTTAGATTAACCAGCCAAACATGTTCCTCGACTGGTTTGACTGAATCTGTTCAAAATTTGTAAATAATTGTTAACAAACTTCTGTTTACTGGGCTATATTAAAAATCACCGACCTCTTCTTAGCCAAATAATTTATTTCAGAGTTGCCCAAAAATGTTGTTTGAAGTATGTTTGTGGAAGCTGCAAAATATATAATAATTTCACCACATAGTTCTAATGTTTTTAATTGTGAATATGCCACATAACGAATTTGAAGTCAAGTTTAGCACAAAACATACAATTAAAGTTCATTTACGAAAATAAAATTAAAAGTCGTACATACTTCGTTCTTAACCCGGCAGAGTGATGCAGAAATAACTGTCAAAGTAAAAAAGTAGAAAGAAAACAAGTTGAAAATTCATGCCCATACCGGGATTTGAACGCCCACCCCTCAGTTTTAAAGAATTTTAACCCTAATTTTGATACCCTTTAGTTGGTTACAATTGCTCTACCTTAATGTACTGTTAGAGAAGATCATGCTACATTGAAATATTTTGCATTCATAATTCATATGATAAGTCGTTCGTGGCTATAATGTTTTGATTCAAGAATTAGAACCCTTACAACTTTATGAAAACGAGCATTTACAGTCGTGCAAATGTCTATAAATGCTATAGATGTCCATCTTTTGATTTGTAGTTATATTTCTGTAATTCATTCAACAACACACTGTTTAGGGATGTTTCGTGGTTTCTTACATTATAAGTGTTGTTTTTTCTTGAAATACATCGCAGCGACCATTTATGATCATTATTTCGACGTCCAGATATTTGGTGGAGGAAGACCCTAGACAGACGTCTAGATAAAACCACCGGCGCACCGCAAGTCAGCTGGAAGACCTTCCCACATTAAGTCCTTCGTCCCGAATGGGACTAGAATTCACGCGGCTAGGGGCTTAGTAGTCAGAGAAGTTACAAATCGGCGACTCTGCCATTACGCCACAGGCGCCCCCTTACATCGTAGGATAATAAATGTGTTTTGTCCTTTCGATGAGTGCGCTATCTCTCCGGCAGCAGAAAGGTCGCCAAAAACTCCGCAGCGCTGCCGTTTGTCGCGCCGCTTCCGTTCCGCTGCCGTAATGGATTCAGTTTATTGACTTCGTTCTTGAGCATTTTATCATGCTGGCGCAGCCGTATCGCTGCCGCGCACTAGAAGCTTAATGCTAAATGCGGATACTGGTAATTAATAAACGTATTCACGATATAATTAAGCGGAGAAAGGAATCATAACAAACATATCGATAAAAAGAATCCTCAGCATAGAGAAGTGGCTTATGTTGCTATTTCTTTACTCTCATAAGCATCAGTTTTTAATAACAGTACTTTAAATTTGTGTTTTTCTAAGTTACTGCGTCTCTTGGGAAGCTGCCAGACCTAATAATGTAAGAATATTCCTGTCTCTAGCGCGACGAAAAGCAGTTCTACGTATTTCCACGATAGGCTGTGAAACGAAAGGTAATGCCATAGAGTTAAAATCCCTTAGCATTACAAATCATTAATTATTCACATTAATATAATAGTCCAACCTATTTAATTATAAATTGACATTCTTATATTACGAGTCGTATTAACAAGTTGCAGAAGAAGTATCTTACCTGTGTACTTGTGCTTAAATGGCAATCTAGGCACTGTTTCCTGCATCATGCACAATTGCTACAATCCAACCTTTGTCCCATTTCTGCTTTCCTGACAAAAGAACAACAACAACACCAATAAAACAAAACAAAAACAACATCAAGAGGCATTCATTTACCGGTTGTCGTCTGGAAAAGGCTAAGGGCTCAACGTACCTAACCGGTCTGTCCAGGAACAACTATGAACACGTCTTTATCAAGTTTCCTTGGCAAAACGATGCCACTGACACGCTTTAACAAGTTTTCTGCTGTCAAAACTATCGAAGGAGGTTGGGACGGGGTACGTGCCCAAACCGGGCTTCTCCTGGAAAAAAGTATGGGAATGCAAGCCTTTTTGATAAGACAGATCTGTGCCCCATCTACCTGGTTTCCGATTATCTGGCAAAATCTGCAGGAAAAACGCTCAAGTTGTTGGGCAGAAAGTCAGTTGTTATAAAATATAGGATTGACAAATGAAATTAACAACCACCTGACTGTCGAGCAAACAAGTGCATGAATAACTGGACACTATTTACTGTGGGGAATGTTTAACCATCTGTAACTGCAGACCCGGATCCAGAACTTTTCAGCTGGGGTTCCGATGACATACGTTCTAAGGGTGGGGGTGGGGGGTTGTTGGGGGTGGGGGTGGGGGGGAGGGGAGAAAATGTTTATAACATATCGGACATGTATTCTGAAGTGTATCTTGACAACAGGTTAATAGCTTTTGATGGTTTTATTAAACTGACTCTGAAAGTCTGAAAATGCGATGACATAAACATTTAGCAACATAACCTTATAGTTGAAAACTGGTTCGAATTCTTAAAAAAATATGCCAAACTAGGCAACCACATACTTCCCTTCGAGTTGGATCATAAAATGCAGGTAGATTACATTTGTAGCTCCATTTTCCCATCGATCGTCATACTGGGAAGAAAATAATAGCAATAAAAACAATTTTGCTATCTTAGCGCAATTTTTCAGCAAACATCCATTACATTATCGGCGGATATTATGCTTAACAGATATGTATTGATATTGCCTTAATTTAGATTTCTGTAGAGTGTTCGAGCACGTGTTGTGCATAACGTAAACCCGTCTTATAAAAAATAAAAAAATTCGAGTGCAGCCTCCAATAAATGGTAGGACAAAACAGACAGAACTGTTTTTCCGCGAAATCTTCTTTAGATGTTTGGCCCGACAAAATGCATTAGCAGTAATTATCGTAGAACAAAAAAAAAAATAATAACAAAAAAGTTTGGAGTTTCGGCACATCAAACAAGCAAAGCGTTTATTAAAACTTGGACCAAAATATAACAGATTGTACATACATCGTCAAACTTCCGCCGTGTTCCAGTACACTGCTCATTTGGATTTTAGAAAAACATAACAACTCATTATTACAATTGCCAGAGCATATTATAGCTGTGTTTAAATGTTTGAAACAGCAACATATCTTATCTCTGTTAGTGTGTGTGTGTGTGTGTGGGGGGGGGGGGTAGTTTTACACGATTTCGGCATAGAAAAAATCATTCTTCAATCCTAGCTTTGATGATTTTCGACAGTCTCTCAATTTTAGGACAGTAAAACTCATTATTCCACACTCAATACTTTTCAAATCTATAAATAACAACAATCCTGCGAACAATAGGCATCGAAGTCAAAGCGGATGACGTGGATAAGCGAAAAATAAGTGGTCAGGTGGTTTTGTTAGTTTAAAAATAGCTAACTGATCAGCGTGGCTCAGATAGGACATACATGTTTGAAACGACGAATGTGGCGATATGGTTCTCTTGTCAGACATGTGTAGGATATCAATAAACAGCTTTTTGCGAGATCTGTCCAGGTAAGAATGGTTTATTATGATGTTTAATGAAAATAGTTCTGTTGCTACACATGGTGCTTCCTACAGCTGCAGATCACGCTAAAGTATAAAATTACTCCCAACGGATCAATATATCTTCCCCTTTCTCTCTTTTGCAACTCGATACGTAATTTTTTAACCCTGGGTTGTTGCTAATAATGGAATAAGGACAAAATCCTTCCATAACACAATTCTTCCTGTTCATTTTAGCAAAGGAAGACAAACACACTCCCTGGCAAATCCCCAATTGTAAATTTTCCACATTTTGCAATAATGTTTATTTGATTCGCACAGTTAAGTCTAGAAACTACATTTATAATAACATCGGATTTTTTCCCTGACAAAATGTCAACTTCAAGATATATTTTACAGTAATTAATTTATAAGATTGATTTTGGGGTTCTGTTTTGTGTGTATGTGTGTTAAATTTTACATTTTATCCGCTTATGCTAAACTGAACGAAAGGTTTTTTTC
Organism: Sinonovacula constricta; assembly: GCA_007844125.1. NCBI lineage: Eukaryota > Metazoa > Mollusca > Bivalvia > Cardiida > Solecurtidae > Sinonovacula > Sinonovacula constricta. The sequence continues at coordinate 31,866,974 of CM017571.1, forward strand.
CCCGGGAGGTATTTTGTCCTACATGTGGTAGTACTATTGTCACTGTTTGTGTTTTTATTTTGCCTAGATATAACGTAAAATTGATTTTCTTTCTCTATGCTATGTCAGAATCAATCTCAAAGCTGTGACCACAATATTTTCACACACAAAAATCTCCTTTTTATAAAATAACAAAATTCTTGTTATCACCTTTTAACCATTTTGTTATGACTTGAAAATGTTAACTTTAAGTACACTGTAAATCTACTGTGACAGTCTGAGGGCATGAGATGCACGTGATTATCTCTACACAGTCTACAAAATCTTGTGATCCGACCATTTCTCAATAGATAGTTTCCATGTGATGTCATCGACACTGATAAGACAGATTAAGGACAATCTACCATGTAGAAAAACCTAAATCCATTAAAACACTCAAACAAACAATGAAAATCTCATGCTTACCTATTCTTCAGAGTGTATTTAGAATTTCGTATTTCATTGTTCATAGTGATCACGCGAGGTCACAATCAGGGACGGACTACTTTCTATGCATATGATTCCCGAGGTCTATTTTTGAAGTAATCGCCGAGGGGTCCCGATTGTCAGTATTTATCTCTCTGATTCGAGGCAAATATCCACGGCGCTTGAAGAAATCCGTGATATTTAAACGACAAACATATGCTCCAATTGCATCATATCTACATGCATGGTGGAACAGTGAACAAGTCATATTTGCCTAGATCAACCAATTTAAAATTGCTTCTTTCTTTTTCTTTGTTGCTAAAGAAACTGTGCAAACTTCTTTCTTTTTCTTTGTTGCTAAAGAAACTGTGCAAACTCTTCTGTTTCTTGGGGCGTTTGGGACTTGACGGCGCAGCCATATTTGTTGTCGTATAAATGTACCCAAAGGAAATTAATTGACTGAATGATGTGTTTGTTTGTATGGGTTTTACGGCGCATCAACATGATCATGTTATATAGTGCCGAATTATTACAGTAAGGGAAGGCGGGAACGTTTAAATTGCGTGCACTCTGTGTTGTGTACGAGTACATCTCAAAAGGCAATGTTGTATAAAGATACGCGAGCGAAGCGAGCGAAGAAAAAATAGGAAAATATAGTATATTTTATTGTTTCCATACCAAAGAACATGTAAGCTCCGGGAATTTTAGGGGGGGCGTGCGCCGGGTGCGCCCCCCCCCCTGGATCCGCTAGTGTAAAGTATTTTAAATACCAAAACTATATTTTGATAGTTTAAAAGGTTAAAGAAATTCAACCGAAAATGATACACTATTCATTTTTGTTTTAAGTATGAGCCAATAGCTTTATTTATTTCTGTGTATTTATTCTGTGTGCATTTATCAATTGTAAAAATATTGTATTCTAAAAATATGAATTTCAAGAGCTTTCCAATGGTGTATAGCTTTTCATTTTCGGACCACAAATGAAGATATTACAAGAAAATAAAATTTACCCTTCTATACAATTCATATGAAAATCCCTTGAAGTTACCATCAAAGATGGCTGCCAAGATAAGGGATTTTCATTAATGTGGAAACTATCTATAGATACAGTCGAGAAAAATTGTATGACAGGGCCGACTGGGGAAGTGGGGTGGGGAGGGGGTGGGGTGATGGCCCCCTCGCTCCATTCCCCGGTTACGTAATACACCTGGTAACGCAATAACACGGTCCTGAATAAGATATGAATATTCTTGAGCTTATATACGTGTCCATTTCTGAGGTGGATTCGGGATTTTTTTGCTAGAAATTTACTCAATGAGTCCAAACTGTTTGCATTTTCTACGACAAAGATAATCTATATTAATACTTTTTCATACGATGAGGGAAGCGGTCAAATTTGGGCAAGCACGAGTTAGGTTATGGTGTCTGGGGGCAACCTTCCACATGAAAAATGTAGATATCTATATGCCAAATAATGACATTACATGCTTGAAGACCTTTACAGAAAGTATGTTTTACATAAAAGTTTGATATCAATGTTTTAAAGACATTTTAGGCGTAAATACGGGCTTATACTTACCAGTAGTTCTTTACATATTTGTGACAATAATACTACTAGTGTCACTGAAATGTTAAAAAATAAAATGGAGGTTACTTTTTACAATATTAGGAGGACGTGTTTCGCCCCCTCCCACACGGTACCCACTCCGCTACACCCGCCCATGCATTTCGTATACACACAATGTTAAACTAAACTGGAATGAATACATCTTTGATTGGGCAATAAACGACGGAAACGCTTTGGTTTTGTGTATAAGCTTTAGCGACATTATAAAAGGTTATTTACTTGCAGAATGTATGCAGAGCAAATTGATACAGACATGTAATTTTCTGAACCATTAAACACGATGACTGTGCACAATCAGACATTATTTAGTTGCATGTTTTCTACAAGTCAAAGATTAGTACCATGAAAACATGTACCCTTGATTGTCTCATAATTAACTAGAAATAAACGAACGATGTTCGTAATGCATCTATGCTGAAATGTGACATTTTAGTACATGTGTAATGATTCGCTGTTTACACAGATGTAGGGCTACAACGAATAGCATTTTGCGGGATGTTTTCAGGTAACAATGACTTATTTACCTATTTGAGAAAAAAAGTCGAAACTCTCGGATACAACCTTTAATAGTTAACATCCTACATTGGCGTTTTTAAAGTTAAAGGTTGTGGGCCAATTGTCTCTGCTAAGCCTCTTTTTTTATCTTGGCAACAATCCTCTTTCAGTGGAAAAATGTTCTTTTGATAGATGGCGTCAGGCTATGCCATTACTTCCCACGTTATTAGAATGTGTCATAAGTTTTGTGGCTCATTTCAGATTGATGCCAAGAAAGGAACTGTATACTCTACAAATAAATTTAATTTAAAAATCTAAAAACAAGCAAACAAAACAACAAAATACAGAGTACAATGAATCACGAACAGATCAGACTGACTGTCTGCCCTTAGTGTGAAAGGTAATGACCTGGTCATATTTGCCCCAACTGTATTACAACATGGTTAACACGACTGTCTCAAAACATTGGGAGGTGCATAACGTAACCGATTGTCTCTGGCAAAACATTGGGAGGTGCATAACTTAACCGATTGTCGCTGACAAAACATTGTGGGGTACATACCTTAACCGATTGTCTCTAGCAAAAGATTGGGAGGTGCATAACTTAACCAATTGTCGCTGACAAAACATTGTGAGGTACATAACTTAACCGATTGTCGCTGACAAAACAGCGGGAGGTGCATAACTTAACCGATTGTCGCTGACAAAACATTGTGGGGTACATAACTTAACCGATTGTCTCTAGCAAAAGATTGGGATGTGCATAACTTAACCGATTGTCGCTGACAAAACATTGTGAGGTACATAACTTAACCGATTGTCGCTGACAAAACATTGTGAGGCACATAACTTAACCGATTGTCGCTGACAAAAAAGCGGGAGGTGCATAACTTAAAAGATTCTCTCTGACAAAAAAGCGAGAGGTGCATAACTTAACCAAATGTCTTTGATAACACATTTGGAGGTCTGACATTGGGAGGTGCATTGGGAGGTGCATAACGTAACCAATTGTCTCTGACATATCAGTGGGAGGTGCATAACGTAACCAATTGTCTCTGACATATCAGTGGGAGGTGCATAAAGTAACCAATTGTCTCTGACATATCAGTGGGAGGTGCATAACGTAACCAATTGTCTCTGACATATCAGTGGGAGGTGCATAACGTAATCAATTGTCTCTGACATATCAGTGGGAGGTGCATAACTTAAGCATTTTGCTTCTAGCAAAGATGTGGAAGAGGACATGGATTGAGTGGTTTTGACTTAGTAAGAAATACATACAGGAATCGATTTCTTGTCAGCACGCTGCACGTTCATACTATTAACTGATATTCGATAAACTCAATACACATTGGCATCGTTTTGTTTTAACAATTATTCCAAAAATCAATAAATATTTGTTATCAATATGCCTATTTTCTGATTTGCCTTATACATTTTCTGGGTGTGCACATTTGACATTGACTTGCATGTAGAATTAACATTTTGGACGAATTTGATCAAGACTTTCGACTATCTATCATTCAGAGTCGCTTTTTATTTCAAACAAACAAACAAACAATAACAACAACATGGCATGAAGTCATGTACAAGGTTTTGGCTTATATTTCCTTATGTAGTCCTATGATTATTTTGTGAGTTCGTCCTTCAAACAATTGACGGAAAAGTAAAGTACACGTATGTGTGTAGATCTAGCATATACTTCTCCGAAAGTTCACATTTACAATAAGTGCCATTTAACAAAGAGTATATAGTCTTTAGATCTATCTACCAATGTGGTGGTTTACCATATGAATCTAACGCCTCCTAGATATAGGCGCCGACAGGAATATTTAAACCAGTGTTTAATTTCTTTGCCCGTTGCAACTAGCAAACTTTTATCAAGGTGGTGTTCTACAGTTTAGACCAGATTTTCTTTTCTCGAATAATAATTATATAATTGTTTCTTGGAAAGGTCCTGCAAAATGCTGTTCATAAATACGTCCTAGATCTGTGTAAACAATCAAGCATACATCCCCACTCGTCATTGCATATAGGCATTTCTTATCTGAGCTACGCTACAGATATCATAGCTATTTTTAAACTGCGAAAATCACGCGACAACTTATCTTTGCGATCAGTTAAGATATCGACGTTGACAAGGGCGGATTACCCAGCTGACGATATCCAGGACAATCCTCCCCGATCAACGACATTATCTAATTTTAGCAGAGACCAATATCGTGTTTTTTTTTTAAATTTCTTTTTTTCTTCCTTTTTTATTTTAGATTTTTATGATTTTTTGTTCGCGGTCAGTTCTGTCTTAAGAAGACAGTTTTCAAATTCATCTTTACTAAGACTAATCATGAGTTAGTGCAGAACCTATACCCCCAATTCCTTCAAGTATTTGTAATATATTGTAGAATGTTATGATGTATTGGTGTATGCAAACTGTCCCCGACCAGAGGCGGATCCAGAAAATTTGGGTGTGGGTGTGGGTGGAGTTAGGGGGTTGGGGTATGAATCAAGATTCTTTCAACTTTATCGAAGTAAATATTATATATACCCCCGACCCATCCCTGTCCCGACCTCATTTAAATCCTTTAAAGGTGGTATTCAGCGGCCTACACCAAATACTTTTCTCAGATCTCAAATAAGTCATTGTTAACTGAAAATGTCATTTAAAATGTTGTCCAATTATGTCATGGATGTGTGAGAACAGCGACGCAAAAATCCCCACTTGTCACTGCAAATATGTATCTCCTATCTGAGCAATAGCTCAGGTGGTAGAGCGTCGGCTTGCGGATCGGGAGGTCGTGGGTTCGAACCCCGGCCGGGTCAAACCAAAAACTTTAAAGTTGGTAGTAGGGCTTCCCTCCTAACGCTCGGGGCTAAGGGGACAGCATTACGCCTGACTCGTCGGTGTCAGTATAATGGACCGACTGGGTTCAGTCCCTGGGCACCTCTTAAGTGCCCCTGTGCTATGATAGAAAAGTCGCTGCGCAGTATCGGCAAAAAATGCCGGCTAATCCCATCCCATCCCATCCCTATCTGAGCCATGCTGCAGTGTTCATTATTTTCAAACTAGGAAACCACTTGACAACTTACCTTTATAACGCGTTATATCGTCATCCGGGTAGTCCTTTGTGACTTGATATATATTTTTATCAGAGATAACTCATCTTTAAGATTCATGCACACGCGGCCAGAATTGGAATCCACTCAGCACGTGCGTTATATGCTTCTTGTTGTGGACAGTTGTATATATTTTTTTAGCTTAGGAGGTCTATTGATTAATGGGAGGCAACTGTTAATTATAGATACTCCAAAGTTTAGGCAGATTTATCTTCTCTTTGTGAGCACTGGGAACCACTCCATGTGAAACGTGTTTACATAAAATGTCTTGAAGTGTGGAGACTAAGATTTTATTTTAATCCTGGTCGAAGTTCATTTTCAATATGGAGACCGATAAAGAGAAAGAGAAGAAGGGCAAAACATCTAAGTCTCGAAGAGAAACAGCGGTAATCAGTCTTGAGTTGATTTAATTTTCTTCTTGTATGCTGGTACTCAATCATTAATCAGTGTTTGCAGATATGCAAAGTTCGGATAGATCTAGTCCCCGGACATTGTGTTTTAAGTTATTGATTTATTTGACTTGAATATATGTTGTATTTAATTTTTTCCCCATCAGTCAGAAAGCTTTATTAAATAAAATGATTCTCATCTTTTGTTAAGTGTTAGATTATTTTTCTTAAAATTTGTATCAACTTCATTATTTAGGGTTGCCCAGTACACATTTTTTAACTCTTATTTATTTAAAAACAAGGCTTCCATATACTGGATATCAGATCAAAAGGTATGCATAATTAATCAGGTCCTGTTGTGGTATTCAAGATCTTCATATGTTATAATTTAATTTGAAATATCAGAAAAGTCAAATCATATTATTTTTTTGCCATACATTAATATCAGATACCCTCCATTAACTAAACTTCCTGTGTCATGTAGGTGCAAGGTACCAATGACTCCAGCATTGTCAGCAAATGTTCCATGGCTACCCAGGGTTACTTTGAGGACAAGTTCCTGCAGCACTTCGTTTCAAAGGTCACACGCCGAGCACCTCTCATACACAGGTGCGTACATATAGCTGATGAATTGACAGTGGGATGTAAATCTGAGGTGATCATGGACAAAGGGCCAAAGAGAACACTTGCTCAATCTTAATTGAATATTGATAAAACCTGTTTAACCACACTCTTTTTAGGTCAGCAGTCAGACTACCCAACAAATAAACCATACATCAATTTTTCATCATTTTATATGCTAGTACTTACCTTTTACTTTTTTGTTAGATAGCATATCTAGCAAAATGAAAAATGTGAAAAATAAAAAAAAATATGAATGTTACAGGTAAAATATGATACTAGGTCTTATTTTTAGTTCTAGGGTCAGATTCCAACAAGAACTCAAATGCATGAAGTTTGGTAATATCAGCACGTTGAGTTTTGCCAGTATTTCAGTTTGTTTTTATGTTACAAGTGTGAATCAATAGAAAGGCTACATAAAGTATGCATAAATATAACTAACTGAATTTGGAAATGTTTGTTTCTTCAACTCTGATGGACTTTATTGATTATTATTTTGATCTGCGTAAGAGTCACATTCAAGCTTACTGTAATATTCGTTTTAAGTTTAAAGGTCATATAAAACAAAAATGTTACCTTTACTGAAAACAGTATTTTCTTTTTAGAGTAATAAAACTTGCTGTGTGCTAATACTTTTTTACTCAGTGTTTCACTATGCCATTGGAGGTAAACAAGTCAGCGACTGTGCTGGTATGGGTAAATCTGTATATGCTTATCTCCCTTCTGACAACGTAAAAGATCATCTGTCATTTTTACCTGCAAGGGATATAGACGAGGAGGCTGTCAGTCTGTCGTTGCACTAATGAGGCTGCATGGATGTACAAGTTGTTCATTTTGCAGCATTCAGGTGTAACTTGTGATCCAGGCACCTTTGACTTACTAATCCGTCCTATGTCAAATTTTCAAGGACAAGAATTTAAGCTAAGTTTGTTAAAGTAAGAGTGACAGCTGTGATACGAAAGAAAAGCCTTTGTGTTGAGTGACAGCCAACACATTAGGTTGTGTTCATTACATCTAGGAGTTTAGGGAGAATTAGAAAATAGATATTGGGGCATGGCTGTCAAGTGGTCAATTAATAGTTTGCAGTGTGTTTGCTATTTTGTCAGTAAAGAAGTTTATTTAGTAAAAAATAATTCAGGAGAAGAACTGTATATTCCTCTGTTAGACATGCATTTAAAAGTAAATTATGACTGTAGAAAGAACTAGTATTTACAAAAATACCTTATTATATATGCTTATCGAACATATCTCCCAGTCAAAGTATTTCTTTTGCTTATCCTACAGGGGTTACTATGTGCGTGCTAAAGCCCTGGAGCATATCCTGAAGAAGTTTTTAGCTGACAATGATGGACTTAAGCAGGTTTGAGATATATTCAATTTGGTAACACTTATTAAATTTCATTACTTAGTAGATACATTCAAACAGTTTTTAACATCACCTACATTGTACTTAGCAATGAAAACATATTGATTTCATTTTTTTAAATTAAATTTTATAATAAAATGATCACAATAATAATGATAAGACATTAATCATCTGATTTGACAATGAAATGTGGACATACATGCATGTGAATATTTATGTTATGTAATCGTGAATAATTTTTAAACAGATATATAAAATTGATAACCCTTAGCTTGCAAAGCACATACTTGTGAGGCTTAGGCATATAGTATAGATCAAAAAGGCTTTTAGGGTTGTCAGGAAGCTTTTAGCCAATAATAAAGAATTTCATATGGATTATAAACAGGCATATTTCAGTATGGATTATAAACAGATGTCTTTTGATATGGATTATAAGCAAATGTTTATTAGTATGGATTTTAAACAAAGTATTTTAGTACTGGTTATAGAAAAATGTATTTTAGTATGGATTATAAACAATTGTATTTTAGTATGAATTCTTAACAAATGTACTTTAGTATGGATTATAAACAATGTATTTTAGTATGAATTATATAGAAATGTATTTTAGTAAGGATTATAAACAAATGTATTTTAGCATGAAGTATATAGAAATGTATTTTAGTATGGATTATAAACAAATGTATTTTAGTATGGATTATAGAGAAATGTATTTTAGTATGGATTGTAAACAAATGTATTTTAGTAGGAATTCTAAACAAATGGATTTTAGCAGGAATTATATGCAAATGTATTTTGTTCACATTATAAACAAATGTATTTTTATGTGGATTATAGAGATGTATTTTAGTAGGGATTATAAACAAATGTATTTTAGTAGGTAATATAAATAAATGTATTTTAGTATGGATTATAAACAAATGTATTTTAGTAGGAATTCTAACCAAATGTATTTTAGTATGGATTATAGAGAAATGTATTTTAGTATGGATTGTAAACAAATGTATTTTAGTAGGAATTCTAAACAAATGGATTTTAGTAGGAATTATATGCAAATGTATTTTTGTTCACATTATAAACAAATGTATTTTTATGTGGATTATAGAGATGTATTTTAGTAGGGATTATAAACAAATGTATTTTAGTAGGTAATATAAATAAATGTATTTTAGTATGGATTATAAATAAATGTATTTTAATATCTAGTATAAACAAATGTAGCAAGCTAAGATTCAAACCTTTACTTAGAACATAAATAAGATAGATAAAACTGAGAACAGAGAAACATAAATATGACTTGACTTTTGGTTTCAGATTGTGTCCCTGGGGGCTGGTTTTGACTCATCCTACTTTCGCCTCAAGTCTCAAGGTCTACTCTTAGACACGGTCTTCTATGAGGAAAGTAGTTGCAGCTTTATGTTGTTTTTTGTTTGTTTTACCAAGTAATCAGATTTGTAGCCTTTAGCCATGTTAGTTTAAAGAATTTAAAAAAGAAAAATAGAACTGTGATGTAAGTTAATCCAATCCACCTTTAGCACACCTGATGGTAATCATTTCCTGATAATCCTTCCTAGGTTGTCTGTGTCCAAACATTTTTGTGAATTGTCTTGATGCTACAGTTTTGGCCATATCTTCCCTAAAACTTGCTCAGATTATGTATACATGTATTAGTCTGTACTAAAGCTTGGATGATTTCGAAACTGATTAACATTGGGTCAATAAATAGGCCAGTAAGTCTAATTCTGAAAAAGACTTTATAAACAACTTAGAAGACATATTTTGGCCTAACCCTAAAAGAAGGGGGTAAAAAAGTTTGTCTTAATAAAACTTTGGTGGATGTCTCCGGATCATATCATTTCAAAGCATTGTGAATACCCCCGTACCCACACATTGTCACAGAATCGGTCAGATGATTTTCTGCTTAAAATCTTAGATTATTTTGAAACCAGATTATTAGGGGTCAAAAGTAGATCACTGGAACAATTCCTACGAAAATGTTATGGGCACTCTTGTAGCACAATTTTTACAAAACCCTTGTCTGCAAATTCATGGATGAGTTTTAAATATGTTCACATGGGGGTCAAATAGTAAGTTACTAGGTCAAATCTAAGAAAACCTTGTATACAGTCTAGAGGTCCTGTTTTGTGCCCAATTTTTAAAAGACCAAGCTGGACAGAAATTTTGGATGAACTGAAATGGTATGTCATAATTTATTACTATTTTTTTCCTCATCCAGCATAAGCAGTTTTTTGTTAACACTCTAGAGGCTACTGTTTCGATCCATTTTTCACAATTAAGTTTCTGTCAAGCCTACTAACGGCCAGTGTTGTCAGGTGAGAGATTCAGAGCTATCATGGCCCTCTTGTTTCTTTCTTAAGGCATTAGTTGAGATTTTTTTCAGGAGGGCTTTGTGTGTGTGTGTGTGTGCAGGAGGATGTTGGCAGGGGCGGGGGAGGGGTTGGGATCCAGCTACAAAGCAGTTACAGTCGCTGACATGTAACTTCATGGTCCCGCTTGGCTTGTATTCAAGTCAAAGATGGGCCAAGAACTTTCATTTTTGAACTGCTTCCTGCAATTGTATCCAGACCACTCATCTAGTCTTCCTCCACAAATAAAAGCTGTTACATTTTCATCATGACCATAGTTACAATGTGCAATGCATCTAAAAGACAAACCACACCTAGTTATTGAAAGTCTCAACAGTACATGTCTTTGCTGTAGTATGGTAAGGACGTGGGTAACAAGACTATTTTCAGTATTACGATAGGAAGGCTGGATTCACTCAAGCCAATGTGGAGTTCTTAGACACAGATGATGTCGATGATTTAATTGCTTCTGCTTGTGATGATTATCATGATCAGTTCTGAGGATGAAAAGGATTATGGATGATATAATTTGTTTTCTTTTGGAAATACATTGTAACAGCCAAATATGATCATTATAGCTTATCCAGCTTTTTTGGTGGAGGAAGACCCCAAATAAATGTCTGGGTAGAACTAATGGCACACTGTAGGTAAGCTGGAAGACCTTCTTACATTAAGTTCTTCACTCAAAATAATACTAGAACCCTATGCAGGGAGGGGCTGAGGAGCTTTAAGTATACTGGTTAAGATGAAAGTGTTAATAATGATCATTCAATGCTAACTTCTTGTTTGTGTGTCTGTTAACAGGTAGACTTTCCAGAGGTGGTGCGGAGAAAGGCTGGTCTCATCCAGGCTAGTTCTGAGTTACTGCCCCTGCTAGGACCCCAGAGTCAGCCAGCCACCCACACATGGTCACAAGTAGGTCTGTATCTGTCTGCAAATGTAACTCTGATCTTCAAACATTGAAAAAAAACACAATTATAGTAATATACTACAGTGCATATTCATATAATAAGGACTACCTCTCAAGAGCAACTTTCTCTCTGCAACAGCCAATTTACTTATTCTGTCCAGTGTTAAATTTGAGAGCCATTACTGTATATTCCTCACTGCCTTTTCAATTGGACGATTCAGTACTTACATTTTATTATAATTTTCTGGTAAGTTTAAATTTCATCCAATGCCATGTTGAAAAGCTTGTCTTTTGACATGAACAACTTTATTGTTTTTTTTTATTATTTTATTTTAATTGAACTGACTTCAAATACCCCCAATTTCATCATACTGTTAATTTTGTCAATATTTATTTGAAAAAAATTGCCAAACATTCGCATGTCTCAGTAACTTTAATTGTTATTAATTTGTACATATTCAGTGATGTCTACAGACCAGTACAAGTTGCTGGGGGTGGACCTCTCCCAGACTACCACCCTGGAGGCGGTCCTGAGGGTGTGTCACATGAACTTTGACCTGCCCACTTTGTTCCTATCTGAGTGTGTCCTCACATACATGACACCCAGGGGGTATGTGGCTTTGTCTAGATCCTTTAATCCTTTCACTTATGCATGTGCACTCTTAGAGCATGATTCCAATGTTTTAATTTCATGCTTTTTGATGAAAGAATGAGAAATACCAAAAGAAAACTTTATCAGTTCACTATAGCCAACAGTGATATAATAGGGTTAAAATTGTCACTGGGTCCCAAGGGATGTAATTAATAATTCATTGGGATAAGGCAAAAATGATGATTGCAATAAAATTTTAAGACCAAATAAGCATGAAATAAAAAGATAATTTGTCATTTTCAGTGTATGATCATCATTTATTTCATTCTTAATCATAGGAACATATATAAATAAAAAATGATAAAACACTGATTTCATCAAATGTATTTCTACATGTATATACGGTTTGAGACTTGTAAATGTTATTTTCATGCATAAGTAAGATGTGTGTCTCATACAACATGCCTCTCATATTCTTATTGTTTTGTCAGTAAAATAGAGGATGCTAATTATCTAGAAGAAAGTTATTATAAATCATTGTACCATACTTAATTTTCTAATGTTTATATGATAAATTAATGTTGTTCTAAAAGGATCATATTGTACATATTTAGAAGGCTTAAACTTACAGTGTTGTATGCATATACAAAGGTTGACTGTATGGGTGCATCTGTTCATATGCAAGTGTGCCGGCCAGTGAGTTATTGGTCTATTTTCTTTGTTCAGCCAGCCAATCATATTTTGGCTGGCATTTGGCATACCTATAGTTGATGTCATCTGTCAATGCACATATATTAGAAGATTTTTACAAACAGTGTTGTATGTATATATCTCAAATAAAGTTAAAATACATGCGCGTCTTTGATGACTAAATGTTTTCTTGTTCAATAATTGTTTTGTTCTTATGTTCCAGGGCTTCATCTCTTGTACGATGGGCAGCAGAGACGTTCACCAACTCTGTGTTTGTCCTCTATGAGCAGGTACTGTGAACTGTATGATTGTAAATATTAGTTATGTCTAAAAAAAAAAGCAGCAAGCAATAGCAGCCATAACAACAACAGCAGCAGCAACAACAACAACAACAACAGCAGCTGCTGCTACTGCTACTACTAATACTTACTACTACTACTACTACAACTACTACTACTACTACTACTAAAACTACTACTACTACTACTACTACTACAACTACTACTACTACTACAACTACTACTACTACTACTACTACTACTACTACATTCAAACTTGTATTAAACAGCCACCCAAGAGACAGTCTAAAATTGTCTGCTTAAAACAAGTTGGCTGCTTAACACAAAATATGATATTATTTATTGTTTAAAATAATTACCATAAGCTAAGTCCAGCCACTTGGAGTATATTGTAAATAAGTATGTTATCTGGTATGTTTGGTATAAGATGGTTTTACAGGGAGTTCCAAATCTGAAATTTGAATACAATAGCAACAAATAAAGTTTTTTGTTGTTGTCCCTGTTGTTCATGGCAATATTCATGATTATAACCAGATTTTTTTTTCTCCAGATTCACCCTGATGATGCATTTGGTTTAGTCATGTGAGTATAACTTAACTAAATATATATTGATACCTAATAATATAAGGATATACTTTCATTTATAAACATTCTTTTTTCACCAATGAAGAAAAGGTTATATAGTAACCAGTTTACAATCCCTGGTAGTGATTAAGTAATTTCATTTTTGTAATATTCCCATCTCATGAATACAAGTATGCTTGTAACGGTTTTAACAAACAGCCATAATATTATTTGCTGAAAAATACCAGTCTAATTAAAATCTAGGATTAATGACACATCAAAGATAAACTGGAATATCAGCCGCAGCAAAATATACAGTTGTAAGTAAAAGATATAATTGATTACTGAGTAATATTGGACTAATTTTGTTCTTTGCTCATATACAAAATATTGAATTGAATTTGTAGTTGACATTCACCGGAACATGTGCCATCTATTCTTCTTTTCTTCTTTGCAGGCAGAACCATTTCCAGGTGGTTGGCTCCCCACTGCGTAGTATCACAGCCTTCCCAAACATTGAGGCCCAGAAACAGCGCTTTTTGAACCTGGTAATAGTCATATTCAATAGAATGGAGCTGTCATGTCTTTGTTCTTTAGATCATACAATCTCTTGTAATGATCAAAGAATTGTGACATGAAAATTGTCTCCTTTGTTAGATAATAAGAGGCAGTCCAAATGTTTTGTAGTTCTCGTTGTTGGAATTCTTGTCTTTTTCGCTTGTTTTTTTTCAGATGGTGCTATTACAAGCAGTGAAATTTCTTACTTTTGTATAAATATGAGCTTTAAACCCATTGAAGTGCTTACAAATATATATTTTAAGACAAGAAAATGGAAGGTTTCTTCTTATTAAATAAAAACAAATCTTTTTATGGGTCAAAGTTGTGCTACTTTTGCAAAAAATAAACATTCCAAATGATAAAAAATGGGCTTGTTTGTTGACAAGAATACTTAATGCCATCTGTTAGACAGATGTCTTTATTTGGCATCAGCTACATTGGGAAACAGAGCCATGGCTATTTTTGAAAGTGCTAGCATTTGAAATATATGGTGGCATATTCTTGCCACCACTTAATTATCAGTTTTAATGAAAAAGGCAGATGATTTTCGTGTAACTTTTATGGTAACATGAAAATACACTGATAATATTGTCTTTGGGTCATATTTGTGCTTTAAATTGCTCATATTTAAATGTTAGCATGTAGCACTAGTAAATAATCTATTTTATTAAAATTGCTATTTTACACAGGGTGTTTTCTGTTTAAGGCTATGTAGCCTTTTAATACTATTCATAGATTCTGCATGTTTTTTTGCAAAGCATATATGGTAATTCTCAGTACAAACCTTACTTGAACTGACACTAGTGTCAGCCATTTTGTTGTTTATCTGTAAAATGAAAGTCACATGACCTTTTGACACATCATTGAGCTGCGGTAAGAATAGCCACTGATTCCCATAGAAATTTTGTAAATACGCAAAAAACACAGTTTTAACCAGTGAAGGATGTAAACGTGTGCTTTATTATCATGAGTTATATTAGTAATAACAAAAACATGCATCCACTACTATTTTCACATATTGAATTATCAATGGAACTCACGTTTTATACTTGGTCTTTAAGTTTAAAAGATATGTTTCCATGTGATGTCATAGGCACTGATAAGACGGTTTAAGGCAGCCATCTTTGAAGGCAGACGATAATACAGGCCAAAATCTAGAAATATGTGCTGTACTAAACTCACCGCTACGTTTATATTATTACAGTCTATTTTACTGAATTTTATATCAAATTTAACAGCTTTTATGAACTATTTTAAATATGAAAATTATATTTTGATAGTTTAAAAGGTAAAAAAAAATACAACCAAAAAAGGTACACTGTTCATTTTGTTTAAAGATGAGCCAATAATTTTATTTTATTTTGTGTATTAATTCTTTGTGCATTTATCAATTTTAAAAATATTGTATTCTAAAAATATGAACTTCAAGAGATTTCCAGTGGTGTATCATTTTAATTTTTGGAGCTCAAATGAAGAAATTACAAGAAAATAAAATTTAGGCTTCTATACAATTCATCTGACAATCCTTTGAAGTTGCCAACAAAGATGGCTGCCAAGATAAGCAAACTTCACTGATGTGGAAACTATCTATATGGTAGTCGTTAGTTTTACCCATTCATCACTTGGCCTTAACACAAGAGTGGAGTTGGAAATGGAATAGCATTTGCATACCTGTAGTGATATTGTGAAAAGTGTATTTTATTTTTTGACTGCCTGAATAAATGCAGAGTCATTATACCAATAACTTATGAGAACTTTCATGTGGGGAGGTTTTCCAGCTAACCAGTGATGCGCCAGGGATTTAACCCAGACATGAATCTGGGGTCTTCCTCCACCAATAATTAGCTGGATGTTGCCGATATGACAATAATTGCTTCTGTGCGATGTTACAAAAAACAAAATAAAACTTTTGTTGAAGACTTAATCAAAATTTTATAAAAATGGTTAATTATCTGGTGGCGAAAAAAGGCCAGCATAGAAATTACAATTTTTATTTATTCCCTTGCAGGGCTGGAGGCATGTGGAGGCTCTGGACATGAACCAGTTCTACTACTGCCTGCTAGCCCAAGGAGAGAGAGACAGGCTGGAGAGGCTTGAACCCTTCGACGAACACGAGCAGTGGCACATGAAATGTGCCCATTACATGGTGCTGTGTGCCTACCAGGGCTCCTGCGGTCCCACTCTGGCAGGGATACCTGACACAGGTGATGCCTTTACTTGAGTAATTATATATACTTAGTACAAAGCTTCCCGTGGCTGAGTGTATCAGGTCAATGACTCTTATTGTCTCGTCCCCTCACCCTGTGGGTCAATTTGTGGGTTGATATAGCTTCACCTGTTCATATACATTTTCTACTTTACATGTGGTGCACCACTGGTTCTTCTTAGACATAAGTCTTCGATCTCTCTCTACCAATAATAAGCTGGATGTCGCAAACAAGACCATAATTATGTCGGTTCTATGTAATAAAAAGCAAAACATTAACTTGATAAAATATGTATAAGCTGCATCAGAACTTTTAAGATTTAGCAGATGAGAAATACTTACACGCTTAATTTTTGGCTCAAACACTACATGGCTTCATGCTTTTAAAACCCTCCACTTATGTTTAAAAAATGATCTCTTTAAACATAGGTTTTCAATATATATAAACACTTAACATTGAAAACTAGGACTGTCATGATATGCTTGAAGCGAAGCATTATATATTGTGGTACAGAAAGAGCATATTGCAACATATATTGCCGTATTAGAACAAACTATTATAACGAACTATTTCAGTCAACATAATGAGCAGAATGAACAAGAAATACACGAGTAAAATTATGACACAGCTGTAACAGGTAAACACAGAAAAAAGAAAGTAAAACAACTTGAAGGTCACAAACAACAAATAGTCAATCAGCAAATTAATGGCAAAACTTAAAAATAGCGTATTGTGATGCTTCCACAGAATTTCAGTGCTGACAATATGCAAGGGTATTTATGTTGGTTGGGCCTTAATCGTATCTTACATTTGCATTTAATGTCCACACAATGTAACTCCTTTAAAAGTTATTTTTGTTGATCTGTCCTTATACAGCCTGAAGTGGTCCCACATACTGTTGTAGTTCAGCATTGTTTTGTAAGAATCAATCAGCATGGCCATGTTGTTTACAAATTGCAATGGTCGCATTTGATTAGATTACCAAACAAAAGGTAATAATAATGTGCTAAGTATTTTGCAAGGAACTATGTCATGACAATATAGCCATTACAGTAAATTTTATGTCCAGTAAATGTCATGCTTCTATCCAATATTCATTTTCCCTAAATCAGGAAATTAAATTGTGCCAATAAAGTCAAAATCTAATTTAAAACTCTTATTTTTGGGGAAACCGCAAATGCAAATCAAGGAGGCTGCATGGCCATAGAATTTTCCTGACATGAATTCGACTTCTGACTACATTTTCAGACTGTTCCTAGTGATCGCATGTCATTAATATGAGCATCTTTTATTTTGGATTTTTTTTAAAATGTGGGCAGCAACGATATTATACAAAATCTTGCCAAAATATCGTACGGCCATCGTGTATCGCAGTACAGTATTGACCATCAATATCGCAGTAAATCAGTATACTGGTATACTGCCACAGCCCTATTAAAACCACTTACACATAGCATTGTTGGAATGTCTGGAAACTAAAATAATATGCTGTTTAACATCTATAGTATATTATGATAACCATATAGTATGTATATTAAATATTTCTTTCTATGCTTGAACTATGTTTTAGATATCAGTCCTATTTTTAAAGAGAATCTAATGCTCTTACCATTGCCTTATTATTGTAGACATTCAGGGAGATGAACAAGCGCCCCGAGGTGAAGGCCAGATCACAGTGGTCAGGGACCACAGTTGGGGAAAACTGAAAAGGTTTGGCCATGCCAGCTGTTGCCTTGGTAACAGTTCTACTGTTCTGTGTGTGGGAGGCTTTGGCGAGCAGGAGGGGAAACACAAAAGGATCTCTCAGCTCTCATTGGTCAACACAATCTCCATGGATACTGTAGATGTGAGTCCTGGGGTGGGATCTCTAACCTTGGAAGGTAGGTGATATTGCAGACAAGAAGATGCATTTCCATATGGAATGAAATTTTGTAAACTTCACGGAAATTTGATTGTATTTATTTTAAAATTAATAACTTGTTTCAATTTAAATATAATTACAAATGTTAAATGCTTGATGACTTGAAGGTACTGAGGTTACTGCTATGACTACTAATTGGTAATTTACCTAAATGGTGCTCATTACCAATAATGAAATTAAGTTCTTTTGAAGTCACTGATGACAGTCTATGATTATTCCTGGTCTGTATAGTGGATGCTTATTTGAATCTTTTTAGAAGTTTTTAGACCCTCTAAGTAGATGGATATTTTTCAAATGAATATCTAGATTGCCCAGAATGTAATATGTTGCCTTTGCAGACAATCTTATATAAAAAAAAGTAATTTTATATCAGATATTTTTCTGAGACAACTGAATATTTAGACAATAGCAACCTATATGCAGTGATATGCACGTGAAGTATTGTGTTTTTCTTAATGTTATTGGCAAGACAAAACTTAACATGAAAAAAAAAAAAGAAGAAAAAATCATTTCATTGGCTTCATCTTATATGAGATATATTAGGGATATTAGGTATTTTTATTTTCAGTTTTGCATAACATATATTTTTAACTATTTATTAACCCTTAACCCTTTCACTGCTAAGCCATTTTCCATGCCCCATGCTGAGGAATTTTCTGTAAATTTTCTAAGAAACTGCCATGTGTCACTAAATCGCCTATAATTTTGGATATGTAAAACTATATATCATTAGAAAGGTAATTGAATATGGATTCTGAATAATATAAAATTTAATAATTATTGTGTGATAGAAAAATGTTATGGACTTTCATAAATTGAAAAAAAGTTGAAAAAATCCAGAACTTTTACTTTTTTCTTTGGCATTTCTCTCCTGTGCCTTAAAAAAATGAATATTTCTAAGAAAAAAACACTAAGTTATTGTCATGGGGAGTAACTCTGGTCATACCTTTATAGGAAATTAATTGTGCTGTAATCACTCAGTATTAGTAGTAAACAGTACGTACGGTGAACATACAAAAGCATTGCTGGTCGTTAGAAATTGATGTACACTGTACGTCAGGCATCAGTGTAATGGTTAATAAATTTACAAGACTTGCTGTTTTAAAGTGATTTTGTTTTTATTCTTTTTATTATGCTTATATTTTAAACACTATTTTTTTTCAAAACATTTATATAAAAAATCCAGTCTAGAGTAACTACATAATTATAATTATATCAATCATCAATAATTTATCAATTAATGAGTCCACTTTTCATCAATACGTTGGGTACACTTTGTTTTCAGGAACAAAAACAGACGACTCCAAATAATGCTCAATAACTCAATAACATATAACTTTGCCAGTGTTTTATCAACATCTTGTTCGATCTGTATTGCAGTGAGTCGAATGCATCCTGCGATTGTTGGATTGAATGATGGTCGGGTGTTGTTGATCGGAGGAAGGTTGTCTCCCTTGAAGTTGTGTCGCCAGCTGGTAGCACTAACCTTTTCACCAGGCCTGTCTGCATGGGATAAATTCAACCCATGTAGCAACAGAAGTACAAACTTTGGACATAAACCAGGGGTTCTATGACAAAAGTTTTGAACACGAGAAAGAAAACTGTAGGAAAAATATTAACAAAGAGAGGTGTGAAAAAGGAAATAGTTTTTCAAATAATAACAAAGAGACGATAGAAGTTATGAGTGACAATGCTTTGTTAACAAAACCAGGAGGTGCTTCTGATTTGACTACACAAGTTGGTATAAAATCAAATAATAAAGCTGGCGGTACAAACCTTAAGGTCTGTGATAATGGTTCTAAGTGTGATGGGGATAGTAATAATGGTTCTAAGTGTGATGGGGATAGTAATTGTACTGATGTTATTGCTGATGATGTTGAGACTTCAAGTGAGCATCCAGTGATTGTAGAGGGACTGGATCAATCAGGAGCCACCCCGTGTCCCCGCTGGCGACACTCAGCTGTTGTCTTTCATTCAACACCAGGTGGGTAACTTCTGTCAGATCTCCAATATATACAATAAATGATATACATTAATTTAAAGGCCATTAATGGCTCATTTAATTTACAATTAAGATGGTGATGCTAGACAATCACCAGTGTTGCAGTGTTAAATGGGAATAATAGTATAAATTTATAAACATATATGTAAAAAGAAATTGACTAATTTTGATCAAGTTGTGCTTCACAAAAATAACTCATACACATGTTATCTGGTTATATCTGAAAAAAGACTGTCCTAACCATTGTTCAGTTCAAACTTCAATTTTTGTCTCCAAGAATAGAGTTGAATCATAAAACTTTGGATGACAGATGCATGAATGTAAGATCTATTCAAATGCATTGGTCAGTTCCATAAATCTTCTTTTAATTCTAATGAAAAAATGTTATTGTCATTCAGATTAAATTAAGGCATACCTGGAAAACAATTGACAATTACAGTCACTTAAAGAAAATTCCAGTCATCGGCTTGTAATTTCATATTAAACTTTATTAAAACTACATACATGTAACATTACTGACATGGTGCCTTAATCCAGATGCTTGAGTGGGTTTTAGGCTAATTGCATTCTTTGTAGATTTACCTCTATTTGCATCATTATTTTTTTATTTTATTTTTCATACCTTATTGAAGGACTAGTAATGTGACTGCAGGATGAGTGATTTTTGTAAGCAGTTATTCACTTAATTAATTCACAAATACAAAAACTGGATATCATGTTTTCATATCTCTGTGAATGTTAACAACTAATTTTGATGATCTTTTGCATTGATTGGCTCTTCCATTACAATGGCAACAAACAACAAGCATGCATTGCTTGGTATTGTCTTGATACTGAGTGAATTAGGTAAAGATATACTGCATCTAGTAGAATTTAGTTTTAGCTTGGAGTCTGTTTTCAACAAATCTACAATTTACAAATGATTTAACTGGACCTGGTTGGGCAATTAGTAGATTGTCGGCTCCGGGTACGAGAAGGTCTGGGCTGCAACATACCAAGGTCATAAAAAAATGACAGTAAAGCTCCCTTGCTAGAGCTCAAACAAATATAAGGGTAATTCCATGACTGGCCCAGTGTCAGGATAATGTGACTGGGTGTAGTATCTTGCCAGGTGTTCATGACATGCTATACTACAGTGAAGCCAATTAACTGAAATACTGTTAGTGGGATGATAAGCCCAATAAACAAATGATTTGGCTGGTCCATTGTAGCATCAGGACCGGACTTTTCTTTCCTCACAGGGACAGTCATTTGGTAATGTTACAATTCCTGTTTGCTTTAAACATTTAATCTGGCAAGTGTATCATTTTATTGAAAACATTTTATATCAGTTTAATTTTTTTTTAAAAAAGAAAAGAAAAATGTAATATCTTATATACACAACATATATATATATTACCATATATAAATAACATTGGATGTCTTTTAATCTGCTTTATATAGGTTTTATATAGTTGTGTTGTTTATTTCTTGAATCTTCTATGTTCATTTATCTTAAATGTTTGAAACATGTGTCACACTGGACTTATTCAAAACTATATATCGTGTGGGCATACCCTGTTCTGTTACAGTTTATTTTTATTTATTTAAATGATTGACTGAAGATGCATGATTAATTGATTGTACATTCCAGAGGAAGAGTCCATTATTGTGTTTGGGGGTCGCACTCAGTCCTGCATGGCTCTGGGAGACTGCTACCAGCTCAACCCACAACTCTTACACTGGACTCAGGTATACAGTGTTTTAAACATATCTCGCTAATCAAACATCAGTTGATTCCATGTTATTAGTTACAAATGAATTTAGTTCCACCATTTAACATCATGCACTGACTTTTATAATATATGACTAGTACTTTTAGACACTTTATCTCTTAGTAACTTTTTTGGTCACTGACTCGATTCCACAGCCCCTCACTGTATGTTTTGAGCACCGATTGAGGCAAGAATTCATATGAAGAGGAAACAATTGAATTCTTTGAAAAAGGATATACTAGAAATAGAAGTAACATTTGGATAAATGGCTACTTGCATGTTATGTACTTAGGCTTGTAAGGCTAAGGAAGAGACCTTGTTGTTTGTTTTAAGAGGAAAATTTATAAAAATTCATAAAAAGGGAAGAAAAGCAGCTGGCAGCCATGGAATTATTGTAATATAACACTAACAGGGCAAGCCAATGACCCCTTATTTGTAATTAAGAAAGTTCAGAAGAGTAGTTAAACAGTTATCTGAGCAGTTAGCAGTGAGTTATTTATTCTGGTTCTCTCCGTGTGCAGGTTCCCAGTACAAGTGATGGGCCTGGTCCCCGGCAGTCACACACTGCCTCACTATGGGACAGGCACATGGTGGTTGCTGGGGGACTGGATGACAAACTCCGCCCCCTGGATACTGTCTGTCTACTGAACTTGGACACACTTCAGTGGCATCACCTGCCTGGTAGGATACAAGCCAGGTAAACAGAAAAGCTGTTAATGCAACTTGCTGGTTTATTAACTTATATCATGCTGCAATTTTAATAACCAATTCTAAATTATAGTTCAAACACAATCACCAAAATGCACTATACATTAAATAAACAAAAGATTTTTGGTCAAATTATTAACCATGCTCGGGGCTACCATGGCATAGTGGTAGAGTTGTCGATTTGTAACTCCTCTGACGGCTTAATGTCCCATTACTTGGGTTCGAATCCCATTCGGGGTGAAGGACTAATTGTGGGAAGATCTTCCGCTTGCATTGAGCTGGTGGTTCTACCCAGACATTTGTCTTTGGTCTTAATCCACCGAAACAGCTGGACATTGCTATATTGGTCATAATTGATCGCTGTGATGTATCTCAAAAAAACAAACAAAAAAACATTAACCGTGTTCCCAGTTTTGAACTAGAGGTCTAATGCAAATTTGGTCTAAGGATGATCCATTGACATTCTCAAAAAAACAAACAAAAAACATTAACCATGTTCCAGTGTTAAACTAGAGGTCTAATGCAAATTTGGTCTAAGGATGATCCATTGACATTCAGTATTTATGTAATTTAATCCTCATAATTATATGGTTGTAAATTTATGAAGATACAGTCCAATCATCATACTGCAAATCACAGCCTACTGGCTACTACTAGTACATTCACTGTATGCCTGTAGAAAATGTTATGATTCTTCGGATTGCGATTACTTCTGAATATTATGCTTGATTGGATGATTGTCACTTAGACATTATGCTTTTAATTAAGTAACATGCTTTATGAATACTAAGACCCACTACCATATTTTTAGCTCATGAGCGACAGCAACTTCCCTTGCTTGCAGACATCAGCATCGCTTATTGGCAAGCAATCATGACTGTGACATTTTTTCCAACTAACTGTGAAAATACTTTCAAATTTGCATAACCTGGTGCATACAGTTTACAATGACCATTTAAAGAAGCTTACATCCGTGTGTTTTGTGCAGGTACAGTCACACAGCCCACATCAGTGGAGACATCTTGGTCCTGATTGGTGGAGTGAACTTTGCAGCTTATCCCCCTGGGGTGGGGCTTGTACACCTTCCATCCGGACAGGTCAGGGAGCTCGATCTGCCAGTAAGTGAACGCCCTCATCTATGGTGTAATTCTAAACTGATCTTGGCACAAGTTCAAAATACCTCGGCAAGCAGCATAGATCTAGATCTGATCAGGATCTAAATTTCAGCAATTTCAGCAATTTCGGCATTGATTTTGAGCACAAGGATATTTGGCCATCATAACTGACTAATGTCAGTCATAAGTAATAATTGTTATAATAAGTTTTTTTTTATTTCAATTACCACAAGTCTCCCAGCAAAAGCTTTGAAAGTTTTTATTAATAAACTTTTCAAAATCTTTTTTATTTGTTGGAATTTCTTATAAAAGCTGAGAAAAACTTTTATTTTACATTATTGTTGTTGTTGCTAAGTTGCTGATTAATTTATCTAATAAATAATTACTTTTTTTCTTTTAACATTTGCTAGTGTTGACTTATACATGGTTGCGCTACTGTTAGTAGCTCACCTGAGCAATAGTCTTTAGGGTCCAATCTTCACCAAACTTGGTCAAAATGTTTAATTACAAAACTTAATTTTCAAAATTACTCTGTGTTATAGTTTTGATGTAAGTAAAGCACATACAATTCATAGGCTGTGTGATGATATACAGAGTGCTACCAAATCCTTTAATTGACCTATTCACTTGTCAAAAAAATAAACATACTTTTGAGTTTTTGATGCTTTTAAAGCTCACCTGAGAACAACATGCTCAGGGTGAGCTTTTCTGATACCGCTTTGTCCGACGTCCAGTCGTGCGGCATCAAGCATTTTAGCTTGTGTACACGCTAGAGGCCACAGTTTTTATCCAATCTTCAACAAACTGGTCAGAATGTTTGTTTGTATGAAATCTTGGATGAGCTTGATTATTGGGTCACCAGGGGTCAAAAAGTAGGTCACTAGGTCAAATTTTAGGAAAAACTTGTAGACCACACTAGAAGCCCATTTATGGCCCAATCTTCACCAAACTTAATCAGAATTTTTGTCTGCATAAAATCTTGGATGAGTTCGTAACTGGGTTAAGTGGGGTCAATTAAGTAGGTCACTAGGTCAAATCTTACAAAAAGGTTGTGAACACACTAGAGGCCACATTTAAAAGCCAATCTTCATCAAACTTGGTCAAAATGTTTGTCTGCATAAAATCTTGTATGAGTTCATTATTGGGTCATGTGAGGTCAAAAAGTAGGTCACTAGGTCAAATCTCAAAAAAAGCTATTGAATAAACTTGAGACCACATTTATTGCCCAATCTACACCAAACTTGGTCAGAATGTGTGTCTGCATGAAATCTTGGATGAGTATATTATTGGGTCACGTGGGGTCAAAAAGTAGGTTACTAGGTCACATTTTAGAAAAAACCTTGTAAAAACACTTTGAGGCCAGATTGATGGCCCAATCTTCACCAAACTTGGCCAGAATGTTTGCCAGTATGAAATCTAACATATGTTTTGAAGTGGGTCATGTGGATTCAGTAGGTTACTAGGTAAATTGCTATAAAATGTTATCAACACAGTGGCCACACTAATGGTCCAGTCTTCACCAATGATTTCTAAAAAAAACTCTTAATATAAGCCTACTAAAAGCCTGTGTCCTCAGGTGAGCGATTAAGGGCCATCATGACCTTCTTGTTGTTAATTTTCTACTCTTGTTTCCTCATAGGTCCCAGACACTGGAGACATTGTGATGTACCATGGCCATACCAGTGTTGCACTTGGCAACCACAGAATCTTGTTGCTAGGGGGCGGAGGGAACTGTTTCTCATTTGGAACACACCTGAATTCTTCACCATATGTCATAGATATTTCTGATGCTATAAAACATTTTGAAACAGATGAAGACAGTATGTCCAGAACTTAAGACAGAAATTCAAGATTGATTCTGCATGGCTTAATTGGTGAAGTGTTAGAAAACAGACACAGATACTTTCGAGTCATCTGTTTGTACAAAATTCTCCTTGTCTCAGTTTTTGAGTCATTAACTTATGAAATGTATCCTCCCCTCAACCAATATCACTTTATACTATGTGGCTGGTACATGAACCATTTTGTTACTCTTATAACTCTACTTGCTGGAAACACCTTTGGGGTGGGGAATGTTTTATGTTAACCCTTTACTTGCTGGAAACACCTTTAGGTGGGGGTATGTTTTATTTTTACCCTTAACTTGCTGGAAACACCTTAATGGTGGGGTATGTTTTATGTTTACGCTTTACTTGCTGGAAACACCTTTAGGGTGGGGTATGTTTTATGTGTGACCTTTACTTGCTGGAAACACCTTTGGGGTGGGGTATGTTTTATGTTAACCCTTTACTTGCTGGAAACACCTTTAGCTCATTGAACCCGAATGACGCATTAAAGCGGCACGAAAAACAGCCTCCTTTTGCCGAGAGTCATCATGT
The DNA here is from genome assembly GCA_007844125.1 of Sinonovacula constricta. Classification (NCBI taxonomy): domain Eukaryota; kingdom Metazoa; phylum Mollusca; class Bivalvia; order Cardiida; family Solecurtidae; genus Sinonovacula; species Sinonovacula constricta. The sequence goes on from CM017571.1 coordinate 31,893,094, forward strand.
ATCGGAATTTCATGTAACCCGGATGTAAACACAATGAATTATGTCGAGACAAAGAAAAACGGGCAACATGCCTTACTGTTAGCTTTAAGATTCTTACTTATACGCATATGTATCAGCGGATATGTGGAATTACCGGCATTAGATCCAATAATTATATGATAATTGCTGATGTCACAAGATAAAAGACAAAATCTAACTCTTGGAAATTGCCTAAGTTTTCAATCAAATATGAAGTTTAAGAGTGTTATTTTCTCTAACTACCGGTAAATCGCAACTTTAACTCAAAGACGGCCGACTGTTTTAAAGTTACTCATTATATAAAATATTATATAAAGCAGTGTTATTTACGTTATAAACACGTTAAAAACTTGATGAGGTCAATAATATTTCATTTTAATAATTTGAAATGTGTTAATTATATTATCAATCTTACATGTTCTTCTGATTTCAGTCATTTTTCACTCTTTTCTAAAGTATTTCTTCTCATACCGTGTTAAAAATTACATGGTTGTGTAAAGCACTTTCTGTGCTACAAGTATGTGAAAATATCCTTTTAGAGTATTTCCAAAATGACATGTTTATTGTGCTGTGTATGCAACCATCCCCAATATCTTCCACTGACCGGTAATCCACACCAGATGTGTCTAGGCATGAGGGGCAGATAAGACCCCAACCAGGTGTAGGGGATGACTGGAGAAATGCCTCTAGGGTATGGCTGTAGGGCTCAATGAGTAAGGTGGGGGTATGTTTTATTTTTACCCTTAACTTGCTGGAAACACCTTTATGGTGGGATATGTTTTATGTTTACTCTTAACTTGCTGGAAACACCTTTAGGGTGAGGTGTCTTATGTTTGTTTACCTTTAATATGATGGAAACACTTTTAGGGTAGGGTCAGTTTTATGTTAACCCTTCACTTGCTCGATAAGGATATATAACAAAAGATTGCAACAGACCAGTATACCAAAATTTGAAAAGGCACTGGACAAATTCATTCACATGAACATACCTTTAGGGTAGGCTAATATTTATGAGTATAATGACTATATTAGTTTAATATTTATGAGGTGAATGATGTTTCCATTAAGTAAAGGATTAAAATAATCATAATAACTGTATGTATGGTAGTATCAGATTTATTATGCTGCCCAAAAAATTTCAGTGGAGCATACAGTCACTGCTTCATCTATCCGTTGTCCATCCATCCTTCTGACCATCTGTCTGTTGCACTGTTGTCTATATCTCAGCAACTGCTGGCTTGAATTCAATGTAATTTTATTGGAAGCTACACAACAAAATGAAATGCGCATATTGTCAACACATTCCATATAGATGATTTATTTTATGGAGTTATAGCCCTTTTTCAATTTCTGTGTAATAAGATATATGACCGGTTGGAATTCAATAATACATTATGGGCAGCTTTGCTAAAAGGTGCAGATATTATCAGCACATTCGGGTTTAATGATTGTTTACAGAGTTATTGGCCTTTTCATTTTCTATATATATAGTATAATACAGTCTGGCTGTTCAATCGCTTTTGTCTGGGCTATATCTCAGCAACCACTGGTCTGAAATTTGTATTTGTATTTTGGGTTTTATGGCACACCGACACTTAACAGGTCATACGGCGCCAAATACGATGAAGTTTAACGTCAATATTGTATAATCAGGTTAAAATTCAAATAAGTGAGTAGAAATATAAAAATATATAAGGTTAAAATAATATGAATTATAATTGAATAAAGGTTAGTCCAATTAACAGTTTAAAAAATCATGTTAGCCCACAGGTCTGATTTAATGAAACTTTATGGGAAGTTTCACTAAAAACATTGAAAATTTCGTTTCGATGACTTTTATAGAGTTATTGGCTTTCTTAATTCCTGTTAATGTCATAAAGGACCATTCGTGTCCAGGCTATTTCTCAGCTAGCGCCAGGTGGTAATTCATAGATACTTAATGGAAAGCTTTGCTAATAAGTTCAGATGTGCATATTGTCAGCACATTCTGGTTTAAGTGATCTTTTTTTACATATTTTGACCTTTTAATTTTTTATGTAGTGTCTATGTGTCAGGTCAACATTCTTTAAACCACATATCCTCTGAAACCACTTTCACATATTCAGCCATATATATCGATATAGTAAAACTTAAAACATTTTATTGCCATTAACTACAAGAGCTAGACCTTTCATATTTGGTATACATGTTCCTTAGATAGCCCTCTATGAATGAAAAATGTTCATACATCAGAAAACTTGGCTGCCAGGGGATGTGGCCATTTTCCATAAAGGGCTATCTAGTAAAGTATTTAAAATCATCTTGTCGGAAACTACAAGACCTAGGGCTTTGAGTATTTGGTATAAAAGTTCCTTATGTAGCCATCTATCACAAGGTTAAATCTTAGAAAAATCTTGTGAACACACTAGAGGCCACATTTATAGCCCAATCTTCACTAAACTTAGCCGAAATGTTTGCTTGAAGGACCGATTTTTCAGGTGAGCAATTAAGGGTCATTATGGCCCTCTTGTTTTAGCTACATTATGCAATTTTAAGAATCCTATATTCAACTGTGTATAATTTAAAGATTTATGTTTCGATGAACTATGAATAAACTCATTATTGCTTTAGTATTGATAATCTTTTAAAAATTCTGTTCATTCTTATAATGCTATTTGTGTAATAAAATATTTATAAACTTAGTTTGTTACTGCAAGTTTTTGTTGCCCCTCAACCAACTGATACCTGACATTGTTGGACCAGACTGTGATAAAATAAACTCTTATGAATATGCCAACATGAATATGTACCCCTCCCCCCATAGTCCAATTCTTCTGTGTAGCTGTTTACCATATATATTGTGAATGCCCATGCATAAGGCGCACCCCTATTTTAGGATTAAAATCTTGGGTAAAAATCAATAGCTTATCAATTTGTGAGTAATCACAGTTCAGAAAATCCATCGTACGTTAATGTGTAATTACAATGAGTCGAGATTGTTCTCAATTTTACATGACCTGTCAGTCATTCTACTGCCTCATTGCTTGACATATCTATGTAAGTTTATTGAGTTAATGAAATAACAAAAAAGAAACTGCCCAAATACAATAATAAATGGCAGATAGAATCGCCAACTGATTCTCTTGTGGTAAAAATAATCCTACTTTATCAATCCAATATGCTGTAGACTTCTATCGCACATAATTTGTGTCACATTTCTCCTTAATTGCAACAAATGGCGCTAAAATGCTTTCGAAATAGACTTGATTTTTACCAATTTACGTACAGGCAGAACTTCATAATTACTTATTACAGCGTGATATAGATCTATCTAGCTCAGACCATGAGAGATATGTAAGTGGCAAATTTTTACCTTTTCTTTTCATAGAAGAACTGCAATATTACGAAACTAAACATGTGAAGGTCAAACCTGTTGGACACAATATAAATAATAGTAATTTACATTTTTTTTCCAATATTTTTTTCCAAATGAAACTTTCTGGATACATTGGTAGTCATGTAAGTATAATAAAGAAAGAAGCCTTGAAAACTTGGACTCATTACCTTGATGAGAACTGGAACAAGCTGATGTAAAATGGTACTGAATCAGTTGAAAGCTTTTTTTACCCCCACATAAAGGAAGCACACATCTATGGCAATGAAAAGGATAAATCAGATTTCATGAACTAATAGTCTACAAGAATTTGGTGTTGTCACCTTGCCATGATGAAACTGATGTTACGGGATGGATAATGTTACGGGATGGATAAAAATAAATAAATATCAATTTTATTCAGGTTAAAACAGTTCAACATGGTTATTTAGCACTTTAAAAAAAGTTACAAGCAGTTTAAAACACAAATTGACAACAAACTTTGATTGATAGATGAATTACATATAATAAAACTTTAGCTGCCAATCTATATTGGCTAGAATTATCTACAAGCATAAAAGTAAATGCAACAAAGACTGCACAACATGCATTGACATATATATTGCTTAAAATATTACAATAAGAAGTGTCATGAACAAGGCAAACTAAAACAAAGTCTGTCACAGAGCACGCTCTTTCTTTAACAGGTACAAATCTGACTAAACTTACAAAAAGAAATTAAAAAAACAACAAAATACAAAAAACAGCAACAATACTGTAAAACACCCACGAAACATGATAAAGCAGACCATTACCTTGTTGAAGTGAACATGAAATATGACATTAAAAAGCATAATACAAAATAAAGAAAATTATTGCCCTAAGATAAAGTCAATCACCAACTTGTGGTATGTGCTTGTTGTAAAATTACTGAACACATAGTACTAATAGGCCAATTAGGCATTTATTATATAAATGTACATAACTGGCCTTATAATAACATTGTTACAATTGTACGGTTGGCATGCATGATTAAATCAAAAAGCCATACAGCAGCAACATATTTTCTAGTAGAAAAAGGGCATAAAAATTAACCTGGAAGCAAACAATCTGGGGTTGGGGTGGTGGGGGTGGGGTTGAGTCAGACTCGAGACACCGGCTGCCTAACTGAAGAAACTGGGACAAGGGCAGCAGAAAACTCAGAATCAGAGACAGTAATAATTTACTGACCATTGCTAAGATTGCATTGGTGATGGTATCTGACAGTTTGAACCAATATTTTCTCTCTGAAACGTCCAATAAATTATTGTTACAAGAAAAGATCCCACAAAATGCTGTTTATTGATAGCCTACATCTAAGTGAAAAGTGAAGCATAACTCTCCACTCACACCCTTACCAACATGCATCTCCATTCTGAGTCAAGCTGCAAAGTTAGGTATTTTTAAAGTAAGAAAACCATGTGACCATTTACCTTTTGAGATCACATTACAACTTTATCGTGGTAATTCATTGTGAAGTCGATATTTAAGTTGAAATCCCTATTGTGTTTATTTATAGAATTAGAAAAATAGACTAGCGATTTTTTTTTCACGATTTGCACTTACTTACAGATTAGGTACTGTTTAGAATCATGTTCACTTAGACTTAAGAATGAGTTTATGCAGAAATAATGCCCAAACTCCCCAAAAGTGGGGTGAGACATTTTCACATGTATTTGATATTGACAAACTGTCAAATACCACCTTTAAACTGGTTTCATCCTCCCCTTTTTCAAATGTACTGTATACTGCACTAAGCACTGAAAAAAGGTACAGCACCAGGCACTGCCTGTTTTATACACACTATCATGCATAAATGTGAAGCACCTTGTCTGAAACTTACTTGAGATTATGAGTCTACAGAAAGCTAGATGCATTGTTAAAAAAGTAACATAACAATTATGAGTTGTTTTACAACATACTGGCCCCGTTTGTTTTACATCTTGCATTACATATCCAGCTGTCTAAAGCCAAACTGGATGGTTTCCAAGATAAAGATTACACATGGAAAGACAGAAATATGGCAAACATGATGAACGTGTTTTCACTGGTACTTGCAACTTGTTACAGAATGGTAAATTATGATAATTTATACCTTAAAATGAACTGTAAAATCAACAGTTCATGAATATATTGATCTATACAGGTAATGTTTGATGTTATAAGGAACTCAAACAGTGTGCTAGCACTTGTATGTACTATGGTATTTATGTAGCTAAGTGACAACAAGGGACTTGTAGCCAAAGGACCAGTTTGTTAAGTCTGTAGTGCAGTCATCCTGTATATCAAACATGTTGTAGGTTTAAACCTTGGACTGGGAGCACCTTTTGCACATTTCATTTGTTTATTTGGTTAATCCTTTCGTTAACAGTTTTCACTTGTCGGGAGGCAGTGTCCACTTGAAGCAGATATGGTGCTACCTTCACTATGCCATGAACACCTGGCATGATACCACACCCAGTCACATTATCCTCACACCAAACTAACTGTTCTGATAGCTACCATTATATTTGCATGAGTGTTCACAAGGGAGCTATACCACTATCATTTTTATGACTTGGGCATGTGAGGGTCCAGTTTCGATCCTGGGGCCTCCTGTACCTAGAGCCCACAGTCTACAGATTGCACTACCAGGCCCAGTACCATTTCATTTGGCACTCACTATCACAAGGCTACAAAGATACCTAAAAGCACATTATGCACTTTACCTAAATCTAGAATTTCAATACAAGACCTTCCCCCAAAAGCACAGATTTATAAAAAAAATTGATTATAAAAGATTCAGGTTAAAGACCTCAGCAACAGCTTAAAACAAAAATTTATGAGAACAATGAAGAGGAATATTAAATTTTAAAAAATGACATTAGAACAATGATGAGTATTAAAATGATTTTGTATATGAGCAAAATATTTTCTTTCAGTATGAAAGCTAAATGATTTAATGAATTGGACAATTTACTGCCTAATAAGATTACATTGATGTCATGATACTGCATGGATAAATGGTTAGTGAATATATTAAATATTTTGTTTTAGTACATATCTAGTTTTGCGGTTTATACAACATTCTAAATTGGAACCAAAGAATACTACTATGCCATGTATTTCAGCAATAACTGAATCTTTTTCGACAGCTTATACCTTATTATACTATAAAGGAACCCCATCAGGTAAAAGTTTGTAACTAAACATTTCACAAATTGCTCAGGAACTCTGCAGCAAACTTGGCTGCCCCTTGTGCAGCATCAGTATCCGACCCCTCGATGACCTCCATGAAGCTGTAGAGACTCTTGATAAACTCCAGTATGTAGGGTTGACGATTGAGCACAGAGCCATTAATAACGAGCCGAGAGATGCCACTCTCGATCAACTGACAGCTGGGGATCATGCCATGCAGGTTGTTTACGATGCCCTCCAGTAAGGACCGGAAAATGCTGCATAACTCCATGTTGTCCCGGGTAATGCCAGACAGAGAACCAGTCAGCATGGGGGCGTGTCTCTCCCCATTGATAAGAGGGATGGCGACCAGTCCATTGGCCTTGGTTTCGTCCAGGTGTCCAGCTAGGCGGGTCAGTTTCTCCCATATAAGGTCTTCATGCACATTCACATCTAGAATGTAGTTAAACAGGATTATATTTGCTTATTGAGTTTATTGTCCCACCAATGGTATTTCAGTTATCAGCAGATAGAGACAGTGTCCACTTGAAGCAAACATAGTGCTGCCTCCACAGTTTATCGCAGGCTGTGAATGCCTGGCATGATACCACACCCAGTCACATTATCCTGACACCAGGCTAACCAGTCTAGGAATTATTTTTATATTTGTTTGAGTGTTTGTTTGTATGCTTAGTTTATCATCCCACCAACAGTATTTCAGTTATCTGGAGAAGGTGTCCACTTGAAGCAGATATAGTGATGCCTTCACTGTGTATAGTATGCTGTGAACACTGTGCATTACCACACCCAGTCACATTATCCTGACTCTGGGCGAACCAGTCGGGGAACTATCTTTATATCTGCTTGAGCATTAGCAAGGGAGCTATACCATTACCTTTTTTTTTACGGACTTTGGTATTTCTTGGCCCGGGATCGAACCCGGAGCCTCCAGTACCTTGAGCCAATGCTCTTCCGATTGTGCTACCAGGTCCAGTTTGTTTGAGTGTTAGCAAGGGAGCTGAACAACTGTTAGTTTTAACAACATTGGTTTGATGCCACCCTGGATCAAACCCCTGGTCTACCACAAGTAATATGATTATAATCTAAATAGTAATGATCTCAAAATCTTACATTCGAGGTTAATAAATTCATTGAAGTCTTTTTAATAAATTTCAAATGCCAATGGAAGATGATAAATGTATCATTGTTATTGTTGTATTGCGAGAAGACCATTGTTCTTTTTCAAAGTTTGGCTTGCCTTTTATTATCCCTTTTGAACCTTGGCAATACATGTTACTTAAAACAAAATAGTACTGAAAATGACAGAAAATGAGAAAACTTTCATGCATAACTTACTATTATACATTAAGCTATGTTGTTTGTATTTGTGATACTTTGATTTTGTATTATACACTCATTTTCCAAATTTTTTCATAACGGCCACATCAAGAGTGATACACAAATACTATTGCCATCAGCATTTAGTCAAATGATTAAAAAATCAAGGCTTCAAAGGGCTGAAAGATTATTCAATAAATTTTCTTTAACATAATTAACAACACTTAGACTAAGCAGCAACTTACCGAATTCTCCAAGCCAGTTCTGTAACATTTTCACGAAGCTACGTAGGATGTTTCCTCCATTGAGACTGGCAGCTACGGCCAGAAAGGTGTCATTGATGTACGGGAAGTAGCTGATAGCAGTAGGGGTTATAGACCGAGGGGGTACAAACCCAGAACAACGGATGGCATAGCACAGCTGACTAGAGGTGCTCACGTTCATTACTAGGGAGAGAAAAGAGTTGGTAAACTATATGTGAATATATAGATGAGAAAGACAAGATGGTAAATGAAGTCATGTGTATAATCAATATATGAATTTGGTTTATTGTTTTTTGGGATTATCGTCCCACCAACAGTGTTTCAGTTATCTGGAGATGGTGTCCACTTGAAGCAGATATAATGCTTCCTTTACTGTGTATAGCATGCAATGAACACCTGGCATGAAACCACACCCAGTCACATTATCCTGACACCGGGCCAACCTGTCACGGCACTGCCCTTATAGCAAGGGAGCTATATTACTACCATTTTTAACTTTGGTATGTTGCGGCCCGGGATCAAGCCAGGGGCCTCTCGTACCTGGAGCCAATGCTCAACAGACTGCGATACCAGATCTGGTAGTGAATTTGGTACATGTGCACCCTATCCAATAAAATAAATGAGTAAACCATTTTAAGGTGGTATTTAATAATTTGGGATGGGATGGGATTTGCCGGCATTTTTGCCGATACTATGCAGCAACATTTCTATCAGTTTAGCACAGGTGCACTTATGAGGTGCACAGGGACTGAAACCGGCTGGTCCATTATACAGACACCGACGAGTCAGGTGTAATGCTGTCCCTTAGAGGGAAGCCACTACTACCAACTTTAAAGTCTTTGGTTTGACCCGGCTGGGGTTTGAATCCGCAACCTTCTGATCTGCAAGTCAATGCTCTACCAAATAAACTTTTGCGACCAGTTCTAATAATTTGGACCATTTATTTTTCTGTTAAACAATCAAATAAATTCTTGCCTGAAAAGATTCTGCAAATTATAAACATGTATTTTCTATCAGAGACACACAGCACATTAAGATATTTTTAACTAAGAAAACCACATACTTTGAGATCAAGTTATATCACCATCCAGGTTATCTGCTCTAACATCTGTAGAATGTGCTTATTTATAGTATGGTATTTGGAAAGAAAGAACATTTAGATTTTTTTTTTTTATTTGAACTTTCTTACAACTGAGGTAATGTAATGTTCAAATCACCTTTTCTTAGACTAAAGTTTGAGTTTTTTTGCAGATATTCCCCAAACAAGGGTAAGATTTTGTGATGAGTATTTGATGTAGGAGAACTGTTGAAAATCACCTATAAATTGAATGGTTTTATTATTTCTTAAGTTTACTCTTTATAACCAAATTAAGAAACAAAACATAACAACAATACTCTTACTAAATATTTCAACACTTTAAATACACCTGTAAATCATTACAATGGTTACCTTTAATAAATGCCTGAACTCTACCATCAATTGATCATAATTACTATTGTACTTTAATAATAGTATACAATAATAAACACTGGAGCTTGTGTGACAGCTAATAATAAGTCAACTGGCAAAATAGATGGGCCTCCTGGCCTGAAAGCCATTATTTTGGCTGGAGTAGTTATCTATTGGGCCCAGCTCCACCTTATACTTTATGTAATCCTTTCTTAAGTTGGGTGCTTTGAATCAGAACATTGTCTGGATGGCCCTAAGGATTATAAGTATCATTTTCATTCTGCTGTCCATTTTGTTTAATTGTGACATCATATTTAGCTGTTGACATTGTGTGCTTTCGTTCTCTGGGCCAACTGGACAACAAGCCAAGTAAAATGGGCCAGAAAATTATAGCACTGCAGCTGATAAGCAGCCATGTCTGCCCATATCTGCGGCTGTTTTTTCTTTACTAAGTAAAATAACAAAATGTAAAGTCATGTAGAACCCCCTTCTTCATTACCTGCATCAGTAAGGGACTGTACAGCAGACTTGAAGGAACATTGTAGGTCTCCCATAGCCGCCAACACTGGTGTTCCTTTTGGAATACCAAAGAAACTGTCACAAAGCTCTCCCACCTTACTTCCAGTAGGGGTTACCATGGGCAACAGGTGAACAGGAAAGCCTGCCTCCTTCAATCTAAGTAGAAATACAATCTCATAATAACAGAATGCAACACTAACAATAATTATTCTTGACTAAAATTTTTTTGCGGGTGTAAAATAAATTGTTGTGGTGAGACTATTCTAATGAGGGGGTACTTGCAATTCAAGGTTTATAGAAAGAAATGTTTAATCATAAGAAATTTATAGCCTTAATATAATAATTTGTAAAGTTTTATCAATTGTTTCTAGTATTGGTGATGGGTACCATCTGATCAGGCTGTGCAAATTTTACTTCTAAACTTCTAAGTTATCTATTTAAGAAGTTAAATCATTCAAGAAGCAACAAGAAAGCAACAACAGATTGATAGAATAGGTTAATAATTAATGAAGCAAGTTAACTTAGGTTAAAGGTTCACCCACAAGTCTGAGTTCCATGAGTGGGTCTCCGTGTTGAAGTAGCCCCAGCTGGCGGCTATCTGATGACTCATCACGGGTCGATCCAGCCCACACAATATCGTCACCAGATAATCCATCACGCTACCCACTACATTATACTTGACGATCAGCTCAGGCTCAAACTTAGCCAACCAGAACAAAGTGACGCAGCCAAAGCCTGATGCTAAATGCTGATGTGAATCTGGGGCAGGCAGATTCCTGATGAAGGCATCGTTGGCACGTTTGTCCTCCCAGGTTATCAGGCTGCTGGTGTCAATCACTGAGTCAGCTCCAAGGTCGATGTGTGACTCCCAATTCCACATCATAACTCCATGCATCTGACCAGATATTCCAATGCATCTAACCAGTGCTCTGTTCTTGTCCGTAATTCGGGTCAGGCAATCACAAACACATTTGAGAATTTTACGCGGGCTTTGTTCTGATCCGACAGTACCAGCAGAACTTGAAATGTCAGCCTTAGTTGGTTCACTTGTGCTGAAGACTGGACATTGGGTTTTCACGTCTACAAGACTGACTTTGACAGATGTAGTCCCTAGATCAATGCCAAGACATAGGCCTCCTACCTGGTTTGATGCCATCTTCTTTTACTTATTATTTTTTTTAAAAAAGAAGAAAATATTCATTGTGGACAAAGAGACATTGAATGTTTTCATGCAAAATATATGTTGCTTTTACTATTATTTATAAAAATAAGCAACTGATTTAAGAAAACAGTGTGTTATGATCTTTGGCAGAAAAGTTTTAACTAAATGTTCAAAAAGCAGATGTTATTTAATTCACTTGACATGCCATGCAATTATATGGGAACATGTGGAAGGCTGCAATCCAATCTGTGAGATTCCCTGTACATAATTATGTTCCTGCTCTTTGTTGTTGTTTTAATTTTGGTTATAAACCTGCACCTGCAAACGATTACATACATATTTGACAACAAATAAATAAACGGCAAACAATGGTAGTGTATTGAACTTTCAGAGCTTAATATTTTAATTTGGATGTTTTCAAACGTATTCATAACGACATGTGCTTTTATTGGAATTTTTTATTTACGATGAATCAATTTATGTTTTTCGCCATTGCCACGCACATAGTTTAAAATGCTTGATATGTTCTAAAAACAATAACTATAAGCAAAAAATATTAATGAAAATAAAATGGACAGTTATTTTCCCCCCGCTTGACATCTTATAATAACCTTTTATCAGCACTTGATGATCAAGATTCGATAATTGAACTGTTGCGAAAGATCTTTCGCCGAAAAGACGGTAGAACGTATTTATTGCACGCCCATACAATCACGCCCGTTTCCTTGCCACACCAAAGTAATCTCCCCTGGATACGAGAAAAGTTACGCGACACGCTGGAGAGCGTGACTCCTCTATATGGAATGCTCACTGTAATTTGCACATGGGAGAAAGTTTTAAAATGTATCTCACAATTTCTGTTAAATTTGTTTCAATCGTTTGCGTCGCCTTTTGATTCTTCGCATCAACAGATTTCTTGATCATTTATTTAAACGAACATTTCTTTTCTCGTTCTGTTCTATATGTATTTTAAAACGTGAAGTCTAGGAAGACCGGTTAAACTAAGACGCTATTTTTCAAACGTAGTTGTGTTTATTTATTTTAACCAGAATGAAAAGTTGCCTTGAAAGTAATTCCAAAATGTAAGTTTACGCGTGTTCTGTGAAGTTACAGGCTTATTAATAAAAATAAATGTGTATATATCTTATAATACTTATTTAAGTCGAAATATAATATCACAGCGTGGCTGCTTTTGAAAAATGACACATGCTGTAAAAAGGAAAAAACGTCCACAAATGCAGACGTAAATTAAAATTATGTTTATGACATTAGACAGATCGCAAGACAGAGGCTCATAGACATGTATACAGTGCTTAAAGGCATCTCAAAACCCTTATATAAGTGGATAAATGGGGTGGGGGTGGGGTGGGGGTGTCACTTATATAAGGGTTTCGAGATGCCTTTAATTAATAGTAGATGTCGGATTGCTTTGGGAGTGACTCCACCTAATGTAGAACGATATCAAGAGTGAATCATATGACCATAGCATGTATCAGCATGGTGGTGTGCAGGCCCGTATTTACCGGGGGCCATGCCTCCAACTCCCCAGTCGGCCAAGTCATCCATTTTTTTCTACCATATTTATTGAGCAATGACCTGATCACACAAATTTTCTAGACGGTGTAGAGATAAATACGGGTATCTTCAGACTCTCAGACTGTCGACACCCTGCTGCTAGCCAGACGCACGAGGCCATCTGGCACGTGTACAACATCCGCTGTGTGCATTGCATTCGCTGTCCAGCGTCCCACTAACGAGCTTTATCGGCACTCCTTTGCGCTGATGCAGACGTTATTAGCCGAGGTGTTCCAATTGTTTGTCACCTTGCATTCCAATCAAAATATACAGTAGATTGACAGTGAACTTAAAGTTATTTTTTCATGTCATGACAAAATGGTTAAAAGGTGCTTACAAGAATTTTGTTGTTTTATAATACGGAGATTTTTGAGTGAAAATATATTGAGGTCACAGCTTTGAGATTGATTCTGACACAGAATAGAGCAAAATCAAAACAAAACAAAAACACCCCCACCAAAAAAACAACAACAAACAAACAAAAATAACAAAACAATTTAGTTATGTCCAAGCAAAATAAAAACAAACTGTGGCAATAGTTCTAGTATTTCTAAGACAAAATACCTCCTGGACAAAATCCATTCCGTTTATTTTGATATAGGCGGACAAAATCTAAAATTTAACAAAAAACAGACAAATTCACTCCCGTAAATTAATTATAGTTAAATATATCTTGAAGTTGGATTTTATCAGTGTATTTACGAGACTTAACTGTGCGAACCAAATAAACATTATTTCAAAATGTGGAAAATGTATGTGAGGGTATTTATCCGCATTGGACAATTACAGAAGGGTGTTTGTCCGCCTTAGCTAAAAGAACAGAAGGAATTTTGTTAAGTGGGAAGAATGGGAATTATGGATTAGGTAGGTAGGTAGGTATGTAGCTAGATAGCTAGGTATATAGTTAGGTAGGTGGCGAGGGGGACATGCATTAATTGATTGTTTATATTGAATACACTTTTTTTTCTCCAAACAATCTTCCAGTAAGTTGTGGTGCGTTCAGACACCTTTGTATCACATGTAGAAAGAAGCAGTCTTCTTGCCATCTTTAGATTACAGGATAGCAAACTGTATGTTTATTTATAAAGGTTCACCAGTAGCTTAATTGAGGATCACATTACATTACATTGGTCAAGTTTGTAAATATTTCCAAAGACATAAAAAACGTGAACACATAATCATAAACCATAAAAGGAAAGTTCTGATAACAAAGTGTTTATTTAATACGAGCTTTTGTCTCTGAAAAATGGAGAATCAGTAACGGAGGAGTCAATAACATCATTTATTGTGTACACATTACATCATGCCTAGCTACGTTCGACACCACCTTTAAGGGATCGTCCAACCAACAGAGCAGTTCTCTGATGACAACTGCAGCCTCTGATTGATGATGTAAAAGGCTCTTGCGCAAATCTATTAAGGGCTTTACTACGGTCACAGAAACCTGTTCTAACTTCCTTACCAGAATATATAGCTTTATTTATTAAATTGTGTGAGCAAGTTGATTTGTAATTGTATCACGTGATATAAATCCAGACTGAAAAGATCTAATAGTACTTTAAATAATTGAGTGCCTGTAATTGATACTGACAACTCTGTTTTCTTAGAACGGTCGTCTGTTTCGTACCTAATAATTTTATACAGTTCTTTCGTGATCCAAACAACTCAAAACGAAAACTAATCCGTCTTTTAATTAGTGCGGACAAAAGCGCGCCCATCAGGTTTTTTCGAAAGGCTTACTGTTTTTTTTTTACTAAGTGTACAAAGCCGATTAAGTGTTTTTGTGAATAGTCCCAACTTCTGTGCTTTAAATTCTAAATTCGCATTATTAAATACAGTTGCTAGTAACTGTTTTTTAAGGTTAAGCAACCGTAATTCTACACCTCCAGATGAAGAGTATCAAAATTAGGGTTAAAAAGCTTCAAAACTGGGCGTTGAGGGTTCGAATCCCAGTTTTGGGCACGAATAGTCAACTTTTTTCTTTCTATTTTTTCACTTTGACAATTATTTCTACCACATAAAGAAGGAATTTTATTATTGTAAATGAATTTTAATTGTATGATTTGTGCTTAATTTGATTACCAATCCGCTACCTTGAATATTCAATCTAAAAAAATAAAAAACATGCGGTGACATTATTTTATATTTTGCATCATTAAGCAAAATACGTTATAGAACATTTTAAGCAACACTGAAATAAATCGTTCGGCTATAAAGAAGTCTGATTTTTAATGAAGCACAGCAAGTAGAAAAAATGGGAAAATCAGTCTTTAGTTTGTTGTGTTTGTAAACAAGTAATTATAGGATAGCTTGAGTCAAACCAATCAAGTAACTTATATACAACACATCAGTCGTGTTAATTTTCAAATTCTGTATATCTTCTGTTACACTTGCTTTACCTTTTATCCGCTTTTGTTCCGGTTCTTCTTCTTTCACTTAATAGCATTTAACACTGTTTTAAAATACTTATCAAGTAAACCTTTCCAGTTTTTTTTTTTCGTTGCGAATTTCCCCATAGATAATCAACCCGGTAATCGAATTCCACTTGTCACTCGGTTATTACGAATTAACTTACATCACCTGATGCTTGTGGGATGTAAGTATATACGGAGATCTAACATAAACAATTACCCGCACGTAATACACTTATCATGTCTTAAAATTTGATTAAGCTTATATCACCATAAGATGCATGCGTTCTTGTTGTCAGATGTTGTTTTTTATTGATGGACTAAGCGGTTATATTTTCAGTCACCTTCCTTCGTAGCTGGAGTTTATTTCATGGTCTAGGTTTAAAGTGGGTTTCTCTGCGTTGCTAATACGCAAGACGCACACACATACGCGCGCACGCGCGCACGCACGCACGCACGCACGCACGCACGCACGCACGCACGCACGCACGCACGCACGCACACACACACACACACACAAACCTCCAGCAATAACGGCATTGAACGGTTAGTCGCCAAAGGACCGACTGGTGTGCTTAAACCTGGTTTGTGGAGCGCTCTAACCTGCACTTCCTGAAAGGGTTTCAAACAACAGTGTAAATAAAATATCCAATCAAAGTGAGACAACTAACAGAAGCACCTGCAACGGGAGTTAAATCTGATAAAAGCGTATTATATTCAAACAATATACCTCTTATTATAATCAACTATCAAAATATGTACACTATGTACAGAAGATAAAAGCATCGGCAACCTTAACCTTAAAGTTCAAAACGAGAATCAATGAAACAATAATATTTTTTAGTAGAGGTGGTAACAACTGCTTGACTTTGCCATTTTTTTCATTGCTACAAAGACTGTTTTTATTTCATGCTGTATATTCCCCATATATTGTTTTCTGAATGCTGTGCCCTACACCCCGTCGTTTGTAGGATTGGTATTTTTATCTGAAAGTCTTTCTACACTGGTTTAAACTATGTGTATTAAATTCGTTTTACTTCCTACGGATGTTGTCAATGCATAGGCGATATAACTGACCAGAATATAGGCAATTTCATGCCGCCTCTGTCCGTTTCTTGTTTCTTTACACTCTTGATGGAGCTCTGTGTATTTAATTAGTTTATCACTGACGGATGTTGTCATTGCACAGGAGATATAACTGACCAGCTTGTAGGCG
The DNA here is from genome assembly GCA_007844125.1 of Sinonovacula constricta. Classification (NCBI taxonomy): domain Eukaryota; kingdom Metazoa; phylum Mollusca; class Bivalvia; order Cardiida; family Solecurtidae; genus Sinonovacula; species Sinonovacula constricta. Next base: position 31,909,593 of record CM017571.1, read on the forward strand.
ATTCCATGCTTCCTGGTCCCGTTACTTCTTTTTCATCGTCATCATTGCCCTGCACACTTGATAGACAATATGTCTTTTCCAATAGTCGTTCTTTCGTCTCATTTTCGTGTTTTTATTACGTGTTGTTTATTTCCTTCTGACTGACATTTAAAGCTTTCTTTTGACAAATTGGTAAGTATTTCACGTGTTCAGTAATTGCAGTTGGATGTCGGTACATTTGAAGAAAACAAATAATGCCGACGATGATAGCATACGTTGTGACAATGTGACCCCTTCGCTCTATTTGTAGTTTACTACTTCGATGGCATTGATGTGCCATTCTTTTAAACTCATTGTCGGAGACCCAGATATTAAGTTCACTTTTTGCCGTTTCTGGTAATGCTATTTCATTGGTCGCTTCATAATCCGATGAAGATTTCAGTCCAATGATAAAGCTCGTTTCTTTTAACTGCGTCAATGGGCGCAGCCATTGTTATAATTCTAGTCTCCACGCTGAAGTGTATAGATTTTGTAAGCAGTATAATGATGGGCAAATTCTTGTTCTATTCAGTTCGGAAAGACGACAAAAAATTACAAATAAATCCACGGTCGACGAATTTAATAAAACGGAATACTAGTAGTTGAGCGTTGGTATCAGACGATGGTTTTAACTTTGTTATTCAGAGTTTTCAAATAGTATGATCTTTTCAGATGTCTTAAACGATTATCAGTTAAGTAACACTAACATTGTCCCGTCTTTGAATAAATATATGACATATTAAATTTACATTTTCATAAATCAGCCAATGAGAACGTGTATTGTTACAGAATACACTGCATTTGTTAACATTTTGACAAAGCCCAACAGGAAGAATATACATGGTTTAGTAAGCGATCCGTTAAATTTGTCATCATTTTTTTTTTCGGCACAATATGCACAAAACTAAAAAGCATATCTTTGTTAAATAATGCACTCGGGGAATCGGTTATCTATTTATATTTCGTATATAAGTCTCGTTGTGCTATGTAAGAAGAAAGTAACATTATCTCACATTAAAATATAATCTGTAGTCTAACGATTTTTAGATGTGTCTAGGCACTTCTTAGACTTCTTTTTGCTTTATTGACATTTTAATAACTATAACGCTCATATATTTATTATAATAAAATGATATTGCATTCAGCAATCAGTTATAACCAGAGAAATCACTAGCTTCCTTAACCCTCTTCCCGTCCAGAGGCTACGGTGGCGCCTCCCTGGAAGACGGTGCGGCCAGGTGGCTCTCATCACTTCCGGTCATGCATTACACCAGCACGGGGATATGACGGCTGCACGTTGATGAACTATGACGTAATTTGAAGACACCTTATGGCCAACATACCGTAGGCTCACCAACGCACCTGCAAAATAGGTACAATGTAAAATATCACACCAGTGATAATCACTCTAAGATGTCCTTTGGCATGCCAGATTCAGGAAGTACTTAGACAATAAATGGCTTATATTACCACTTTTAAACAAAACCATGGCCGGCCTACAAATCAGTTATTTATAGACGGATTTTGATTGTTTGACAAGATGACGTGTAACGTGCAATATTCATACTGGGGTCCTCTATCTTGACACTTGCCAACAGCCTAACCTTTAATACGAAAGTATTCCTGTCAAGACTACCGCGTTTCCTATCACCAGAGAACAAATCACTAGTGCCATTTGACATGTTTTATTATTATACACTGGTAAATATACACTAAGGTCAAAATTAAAGTAACGAGTCATCTAATTAGAAAATAGATTTTACGTTTGTCCACATTGATTTAGTCACGTAGAACGTAACTCGAAAACTTTTACTAATATTTATCTAAATGTTTTCAAAAGCAGCACGTTAATACAGTGTCCTATTTTACTGTCTCAACGGGTCATATTTTCATTTCGCAAACATTACCTGTTTAATTTCAGTTTATACCGTTGCCTTTAAGGTGGCATCCGACAGTTTGGACCCTTTATATACTCAAATTACCAAATAAATCATTGCTACAACAGATGTATATGAATATAGTTTATCGGTATAACCAATCGAAAATGGTTTGTCAAAAAAAAAAAAAAATGAATGAAAAGATAAGTGATCGGTGAGTTTCAGAAATGAACAAAATCCGTTATAACAAATTTATTCGACGCCGGAAAACATTTAAGTCATATTTAATGTTCAGTGAATAATCAAAGTGCTTAGAATATACGTCTTAATTGTAAAAGCCACCTAGTAGCCAGTTTGTAGCCGGTTACACTCAAGTTCAGTTTACTTAACAAGAATACCATATGCAGTTTTTATGTGTGTTGCAAATCAAGGTGGTCAGTTACTTAATAATGTAAAGTTTATTGGTCGAAGCGGTGCATTACTTTTAAGACAGACATGTCGTTGACGGATAAAGCTCCCGGTGAAATATATCCTTTAAGGCAAAACGGACATAGCTCTCCGTGAATCTGTATCCGACCAAAGCTAGATATGTATATGTATATGTCACGTAACAAAGCATTTAGTAGTGGGCTATATGCATTTAGTATGTATATGATTTTTGCATGTATATGTTTTATGCGTATGTGTGCATGCATTTATCCTGGATGTATGCATTAAGCGTGTGTGTGTGCATCTGATGTGCTTATATGCATTTAGCTTGTATATTAGTGTATTTTGCGTGTGTAATGCATTTTGCGTGGGTATGTGCATTTAGCGTTTGTATATGCATGTACCTTGTGTTAACGCATTTAACATATACGATTTTGCATTTCGTGTGTATATGCATTTTGCGAAAGTTAATGTATGTAGCGAGTGTATAGGTAGTTTGCGTGTGTATATGAGTGTTCTATTTTGAATCTTCTTGTGCTTGGAAGTATCTTAGAAGAATTTAAAATTTGCTCTCAGTGGATTTAATAAATACAAACATCATAGTAATGGCAACTGTTTATTTTCTACCAAATTACAAACTGGGCAAATAATGTTATTTATAGTTATACAAACTAAATGAATAGCAAACATGACATGACTTCCTTAACATGGAAAAAAATAATAATGTTATTTTAAATCCACGCATATTAAACAAACAAACAAACAAACAAACAAACAAACAAACAAACAAACAAACAAACAAACAAACAAACAAACAAACAAGAAATGACCCGTGGGTAAGGAAAACCATATTTCAAGTTATCGAACGGCATAAATAAATATTTCGAAATTAACATGGCGTAACTAAAGATACGAAAAAGGAGATAAAACAGTGTTGTTTACGAAAAGATGTACACACCAAAGACATATACATACATAGGTCTTTATAACGAACGACAAAAACATCTATAACACCTTTATGACAACAAAGAAAGTGCAACATAAAGTAAATAACACGAAAAGACAATGAAAACAAAACACAACGAAAAACGGAGATAACCGAAAATATAACGGAAAAGAAAGAGATCTATAATGTAAACAAAGAAAGCGAAACTAGATGGATAAAATATAAATAAGAAAAATGTAATCACAGCTTTGCTTTGAGGACGGGAAATTAAATAATGAAACAAAAACGTCGAAAAGAGACAACAGCATGAAAATATCACAGCTATGCGTAAGAACGTAAACATATATCAATAAATAAAAATGACGACAAAAATAACATGTAAAAACACCAACTATAAAAAACAACAACAACAGAAATAAAAAGAATATCACAGTTTTACTAATGGACGGATAACAAATATAAAGATATAAAAGATAACAAAATAAAAGGTGATAAAGTAGAAAATATATAAATATAAAAAGATTACAAAATAATAAAAAGTAACAAAATAAATGAACGGAAAATATGAATAACAGATATATAAACAAGAAAATAAAGGTAAAACGACCCGAGACAATCCATCAAAAGGTAAAAACCACGAAATATATATATAAATAAACGTTGATAATATCAACTAATGGTTAAATCAACGAAAACAATAATATCGTAAAGCTTGCATCACAGCTCCGCATAAGAGTAAAAACAACAAACAAATGTAAAAACATTAACGGAAACAAAATATAAATAAAGTTAACAAAATATAAACGTTTGTAAACTAAATATAAAAACAACAAAAGAGTTATCACAGATAATTGTGTATAAATAACAAATATAACAATTTATGATAAAACTGAAGGTCTGACAGAGGGTGTTACATGTAAATCGAAGAATGCAATATCGTATTTATAAACTTGCTATAAACGATTCGGAGAAAATACATTTGTTAATTAAGGTTCTTCATTGTAGTTGTGGATGAATTGACACACCAGTGTACACTACGAATGATACTTAATATGGGATAGAGTGGATCAAAGACATAGAGAAAATAAAAGGCAGCAGAATATAAATATAGAACAACTAGTTACTAGTGTAACAAAAAATAAAGTCAACCGAAAATAAAAGTTAACAAAACAATAAAAATGTAACGAAATGTAAATTATCGAAAGTATAAATGTAGCAGGTATTTTACGGAAAACAAAGATCAAATAAAACGATTTAACCCAGCAAAAGGTAAACACAATAGAACATAAATAAACAAAAGTAGATTATACCAATTAAAGGTAAAAGAAACAAAAACAGTAATGTCAAAGAGCATGGATTGCTCAAAGGTAAACAACAAAACAAAAACAAATGTAAAAGTATTAACGGAAACAAAAGTGAACAAAATATAAACATTTGTAAATAAAATTTAAAAACTTAACGAAGATGGGTATCGCAAATTGGTTACTTGAAGATATGACAATAACACAATGTAATAAAACCAAAACATCACAGATTTTGGTTGTGATCAGAAATGAAAATATACTTTTCTTAACAACTAGTAATAACTTGATTACACGTGCATATTGTTTATATACTTGTATTGATAACAATTACAATTGTATTAAAATCAATTTTTGGTAAAAAGAAAGATAAACTTAACGAAATATAAGTATAACAATAACGAATGTATAGTTCTGTTTTGTCCACTGGTACAAAGTTTGCGGCAAAAATTATGTGGATCGCTTAATACCAATTTTATGACCGTTGAAGTATTAAATAATACAATATAGTCTAAACTGCTCATTATTTTGTTTAAATATAAACATCTGTAAACTTAACGAAATATAAAAGTAACAATAACGAATATATATCTAATGATTTCTGTTCGTTCAATATATGCTGGTAAATAATTAATTGTGAATTATCTTACATCGCTATTACAAAATGATCATTTGGCGCCTCCATATTCCCCAGATTGTAATATTCCTTTGAACACATAGGTAACCAGCTCGATGCCAATTCAAATGGCTCATTCCATAATCGTATATCTTCGTAAATCTTCGCTGACCGCTCATGGTGGTGCTTGCAGATTTGCGTTTAGCTAGTTTCCTCATTGAGTTATAGGCTGAAGTTCATTGTACACAACTGGAAAAAAGAGGTAAAGAAATCCGAATTAGAAATCTGTTGAGAAATAATTTTATATAAAAATATGTGGCATAAAATAAGTAGCTTTTATCAAGAAGGAAGTACAATTAGTATGCGGAAATGACAAGTGTAATGCTGCACCTCCAATTGAAGAGTAACAGAATTAGGGTTAAATTGCTTCAAAACTGGGGGTTAAGGGTTCGAATTCCGGTATGGGCACGCCTGGATGACTTTTTATCTTCCTTCTTTTTCACTTTGACATTTTTTATGCATTACTCTACCGGATAAAGAACAAAACTTGTGTAGTTTCTTTAATTTGTACACGAATTTTAATTGAATGATTTGTGCAAACTTTGATTACAAATGTATTACTTGATATATTCAAAGTCTAAAAAAATCAAAACCATGTGGTGAAATTATTTTATATTTTGCAACATCAACCAAAATGTTTATAGAAAATTTTGGGTAACTCTGAAATAAAACGTTTGGTTTTCAAGAGCTCGGTTATTTGTTAAATACAGCACAGTCAGCATAAGAACTGGGAAAATCAGCCTAAAGCGTGCTGAGTTTGCAAATAATTGGTTACATATTTGAGATTGTTTGAATGTCTATTGTCAAATCAATCAAGTAACATGTTGGTTGGTTTGTTAAATGCTATATTTTTTTCCAAATGATACTCAATAGCAAAACATTTCTCCTAAACAGGATAAACATAATATTTGGAGTTGCCAAATTTCTAAAAAGAAGACACCTTAACTATCAATTTTATAATAAAAATATCCATAAATTAAAACAAATGTATAAACAAGTATACAAATAACATAAATTTTAAAATTGTGATATTAAAAATAATAATTCTTCAGATCTGACAGAAAGCTACCCCGGGTTTGAAATGACAAAGATCCTGATCACTATATAACAGAAATACGCATCCCCGATCTATGAAAAAAACATGTATACACAGACAACTATTTTTGTTAATTATTGATACACAGACAAGTGTTACTGTAAATCATTGATGCACCGACAAATGATTAATACACGAACACCTATTGCTGTTTTTAATTACAGTTACACTAAGAATTATATAAATGTAAAACATGAACACAATAAAACAACAACAAAAGAATACCTAACCAAAAACTAAACAAACGCGAAGTTCTGTCTGATATTAAATATATAGATATATCACATACCTCCATATTTTCTACATTTCCCAAAGTCCTTCGTAGTTAATCTGGCTTAGTTAAAGTTGACAGTATTTCCTTGTTCGTGCTGCCCACCATCTCCTTTGGTCATATTGGACTGTTATACCACTGTTTGTATGCTGAAGGTAGTCACCTACGGTCACAGATCTCAAGAAAGGGAATGATCGACTTACAGTCATCAAGACATTTATACCTGCACCTTACCATAAAATCTTCAAGTTTTACAATTAGTCGTCATAACATTAAATCTGTTTACCAGATATTTATATACCCTTATCACATTGTTTTTGTAACTACTCAACTCGCGAAAAACACCGAGTCAATACCCCTTTTATGTCCGTCCAGAATCGCTACTGTTTGGACCTGACTTGTTGCTGCGCGCGTGATTGGATCACCTAGGACAAATAAGGTGATTAAATAATAGATTTAAACGGAGTATCGCTGGATTTAGTGATTACCGCACAATTGTGTCACAAAAAGGGCGACAAATTGCGCATTCATTAGTTTTCTTATGTCGTAAAAACTGCTTAAGTATTGTGTCAAACGGACAAAATTGCTTTATGATCGTGACTACAATGGTTAATAAACATTAAGCAAAGAAACCGATAAATCCTAAGATGCAAGGGGGTAGCTAGGCATGATATGATGTGTACGCATGGTTGCTAGTGGAGTCCTGGAGCATGCTCCACCGGAAAACTGTGTGTTTTTTTAGATCGTGCAAGGTATCTTCTCGGGAGGTTTCTATGTCAAGATATACATAGATTTTAAATAAAATATTATATGTGATCGTCTTGAAGACGGAATTATCTGAGAAGTTCTAATATGAAATATACGAGTACCAAATTTATCGCATACCAGGAGTTACAGAAAAGATTCTAAATCGATTTAGCAATATTACATATTCACAGACGGACAGACAGACGGACGGACGGTTAAACAAAGGGAAAACTTGATTCCAGTATATCCCCAACCCCAAAGATTGTTGTGTGAATACAATTATTGGACATTTTAATTAAAGCCGAGACGCCATATTCCCACGCCACGGTTTACGTTTTTTTATGTTCATAACTTTATTTAATTTAGCGAATGCCTTTCTCTCATACATAGCTATACCCTACCTGCCATGTTTTCACAACAAATACTTTTAGATTATTTTTTTTCTTAACAAGAGATTTCCGAAATTAAATCCCGTAGCTGAATAGTGCATTTATAGTCACATGTGCATGCACTTTAGCTTAAATAGTAAAATCATAATACATTTCTTCATTTAAAATAACAATAAAACTGCTATTTGATCCACAACGCTGCTCAATCGCGGAAATTTAAATCAACCTTAATCAACGTTTATTGCATGTGCTGCATAGCGTGTAGGTGATTCACTCTTGGTATTTAATTTCAATTACTTTTCTTTGTCATTACAGTTTAAGAAATTATCTTTGTGTGATTGAAATTCATAGCGTTGTCTTTAAAAGAGTTTGTTTTATATTAGGCTGTTAGAGGAATCTTATCGCTCGACCTAAATTATAAGATAAGAAAACATGTAGTTGAATTTATGGCGAAGTAGTTCTGTTCATTCTTCAGACATAATGGAATAATAATCTACTTTAACTACAGTGTTGATACTGTGAGTGCAAACTGATTACAATGTTTCGGTGGTTAAATGTCCTGTTGATGTATGCTGCCTACCCAGCAATAGTAAACAGTCAATGGTCTGAGGGTTGTTCCATGTATGGATGTAAACCAACAGCTACATTTTCTACAGATGTGCAAATTTCACGGACGAATGCCACCATTATCTGGGTGAACGAGTTCGGGTTAGGTCCCGTCCCCCGAGCCCGGGGCTGTGTGGGCAACAAGGCTGGACTCGTGTGTCAGTCAAACGGACCGGGCCCCGCCGACACGTAACGTGACCATCCCCTATTATGCTTTGTTTATCATGTTACGTGTTTTATCATATAAACAAATCAACAATGATTATTAAGGTAATATTAATTCATCTTCACATGAAGAAACATGTCGATGTTTAAGCTATAGCATCGTTTTGTCGCACAAATGCATGCATTGTCTTTTGAACTGATGCTCGTGTTAACTAGCATTGATGCTTATCCGACAGTTTGAACCAAAGATTATTTTGTCAAATAACCAAATAAGAGTTCTTCTGCTCTGACGTCGATATCTTTCTTAGCAGAGATCCCTATCGTGCTTATTTACAGATCTAAGGCAACGAATGAAAATTTAGAGTGATTATTTTCGCAGTTTGTATTACAATCTAGGTAGTGTCCAAATTCGTCTTTAGACCTATGTATGAATTTATGCAGAAAATAGGCCTAAATTCCCCCTCAACAGTGGAAAAAATATTGTTACATACTATAAAGACAAACCGTCACATACCACCTTCAAGGAAGCCATGGTTTTCTCTTCGGCACTGTAGCGCCATTCGCGTCATTCGCGTTATGTTTCTCTCCAGAATTATTAACTCTCTAAATTGGCACATTGTCGTCTTTAATCAGCCGCGAACCCTTGATTCGTTCCGCCTTTTTATTTCCCTGCATATTTCAGCATAACTGGTACTTTGTTTCTCTTTACTATGTCTTTAACTTTTCAAGATTGTGATATAAATACCAATCTGCCATTTCCCTTACTGTCGAGGTTTTAAAGGTGGTGTTCGACAGTTTGCCTATATTAACTACATGTTACAAGATCTTACCATAGCTTTGAGGAATTTATGGATTGTTTCTGTATAAAAGTTAGTCTAAGTAAGGACGATTTTAAACATCCACTGTATTGTTTGATAGTTCATATTGCGAAAAAATCACCCTAAAATTACATTCTGTACAAAATATATAAATAAGCAGGAAAGAGATCTCTGGTAAAAAAGATATCGACATCAGAGCGGACTACCCGGGTTACGATAAAGCGCAATCTCAAAAGTAAGTTGTCACGTGGTTTCGTAGTTTAAAAATGACTATCTCTGTAGCGTGGCTCGGATAGGAAATACCTTTATGCAATGACCGGTGGGAATTTATGCTTCACTGGTTATAAAGATGCAGGGCATCAATGAACAGCATTTTGTAGGACCTTTACAGGTAACAATGATTAACTTGATTATTTGAGAAAAGAATCGCTGGTTCAAACTGTCGGATATCACCATTAACGTCCGTGAGTTACTAGTTATCATTGTCTATCGTTTTGGGAAGGTTTATGCCGCCGATTTCTATTCGACTTGTATTTTCAGCTTAACGAGCTCGTCTAATATGGTCGATAGTATAGCCTTAATATTAACCCGAGTCGTGTTTATTTGAGCAGATAAATTGAATAAACAAGAAATGCAAACCATTACAGAGCATCTGCTTAAACAATTAAATACATTTTTGCCTCATAACAACGACAGGCATCCACATTCTGCAGATAGACGGTGACGTCACTAGACATTAGTAGCATCTATTCCAAGATGCGCCACACCTAGCCGATATTGGGGATTACGCTGCCGCATTGTACAACAGTCTGTGTATAGACAGCCTATATGTAATTTTATTTTATCTTTATAGATAAACTATTATAAATAGCATACAGAAGGTTACGTGCACGCAAAGAGCGTCGTATTTGTATTGAACGTATTTTAGCAAAAATCAAAAGTTGTCGGTGTTCATAATTACTTGAACGCTTTCACTCAGACTGATTTGTTCAGTCTGGCACTGTTGACACATTGAATCTAAGGAATAGAAAAATGTTAGGATGAGTTTAAAAATATTGTGTTTGCAGATATTGTTATAAAAAAACTCGTTCGTAGCGCTCATATATCTACGTCTGCGGTCGTTACACTATAAATATAAGATGACATTCCATGTGTTCCACCTCGCAGAGGCTACGTTGGGGTCTCCCTGGAGGACGGCTCTGCAAGGTGGCGTGACCCCATTCTCAGGTTCCCATCCCTTCCGGTCATGGATGCCACCGGCACGATCTGGGGATCGGACGGCCACACATTGATGAGCTATGACGTCATGGGAAGACCCCTTATGTCAAACCTACCTCTAGATCCACCAATGCACCCGCTGTATAGGTATAATATTTAAATCAATCTAATACCTTGCATTTGTAATTGTACTGGTTTGATATTGAACTAAAACACAACTCACACTGTCTCAGTTGGTTCGGCTTGTAACTTTTATGACCAGTAATGAACCAGTTATTAGTTTGTGTCTGATCAACATTTACATCAGTGCATACCAGGGTCAATTCGCTTAAATACGAGTATATCATCTACAAACTTTTAATAAGTGTAAGACAAAATGGATAAGAAGTTGTTTTTTACACAATTATGGTCATACTGGCGATATCCATCTAATTATTGGTGGAGGAAGACCTCTGGATAGAACCACAGGCGCACCACAGGCTAGCCGGAAAACCTCTCCACATAAAAGTTCTTGCCCCGACCAGGACTAGAATCCACGCGGTGAGAAGGTGAGGAGTTTCAAGTCAGCGATAAGTTAATAACTATCATACTATCGATGTCATGGCCATTCATTATACCAGTGTTGATTCTGGTGAGGATGATTATGATATAAGCCTTTAGTTTGCAGATCATAGATGCGGAGAGTAGTAGTTCGCCGATGCTGCTATTTGTGTCTGAAAATGGCCGAATCGCGACAACGTTGACAGGTAGTTTTACAGGTCTACCTTTGTGTTATACGACTTGAATAAAAGAATTAAAAAACAATAACAAAACACGTATATAAAATTATCACAATCAGATTGTATTACATGTATGAAACAAAATATTACTTTTATTAATTTTACAGTTAAAGGTTACAAATTGTCTAGAAACAAATACGTCCAGCAATAACTACGCACAAAACTATCCGTATCTTTAGATGGAACACCGATTGCCAGCATGGTTCTGACAGGCACGGTCGAGAGGGCAAACGGAACTTTCATACCGACCACGTTTCCAGTTGTAAACAACAATCGATTCTACGTCATGACTGAATTTTCACCGGATGAAATTAAGGTAAGCAATATATATATAACAATTCTACATACATGGTTCTTCTCAATGATAAAAATCTAAACACACAAAGACAAATTCGTTTAATATGTTCCACAATACAAGCTTTATCCCTTTCAGGCTGACGTCCTTGGACTTCAAAGGCTATATGCAATAGATGCAAGTGCGTCGATGCCTAACCGTCTCCAGGTGGCTTGGTATGTAAACTTCGAGAGGGAACACCTATCAGTATCCGTCGACTTTACCATAGAACGATTGCCGTCTCGGAACATAGAAGACGAAACTTCCCCAACTTTATTATTCGATTCTGCTTTATCGACGATCTATGTTTCCCAGCCGCCTCCTATGTCACGACAGACCCAGGGAAAGGCCTATTTCTGGGCCTTTCAGGATCAGGGCACATCCGCCATCCAGATCTACAAAACAGATCTGAGTGTTGTTAACATGGCCATGTTTGATAGCGTAAACTCGTCCAACGCTGGGAGACAGTTGTGGGTCTCCACGACTGACCAAAGGTTAATTGCGTTAAAACACGATGGGAGTATTTCAAAGGAACTCGATCTGAAAGGAATTTTGAAATCTAACTTTACAATCACTTCAAAAATCACCATCACACGACTTAAGCCGTATGAAGAAGACTTTCTTCTGTTTGGTGTCGCAATAGATTCTCCGACGGACGGCTTTCTGCAGGTATTAAAACAGTTCAATATCGACATAACTGAACCTAATAAGAACTATTTGATATGCCTTGATACCCCCGAGAATTTAGTTGCTGGAAATGAGAGGGAAGACCTCCTAGTCCGCAATGCCACTTGCATGGATTGTCCCTGTCCCGGAAGACACGAGACTAGAAGGACAGATAGTGGCTATTAACACCGGGCCTGGTACCGGTACAGTCGTGGCCATGGGTCAAAATGCGGGGCACTTTTCTAAATTGTTTGCAGTAAAATAAATCACACTTTAAAACTTGTATTAATAATCGATGTTTTATCAACGACATAAAGATAATAAATTGGTTTGTTCATTTAATATGAGATTTAAACGGCATAGTGCGTATTTAAACATTCCAAGAAGATTGGATAAACACCTTAGTATGCACCAAAGGCACAACGTTAAATACATATATTATCATTCCGTCACTGTGTAAGTAAAACATTTAGCATTTACAAAAAATAATCAAACAAATTCTATACACTCTAATGTCGATTACTTAAAGATTGGTAATTGTATTAACAATAAATAAATTTATATTGACAGTATTTGTTTAAGCACATATTTTCTGGTAAAATTAATAATGAAGATAAAAACAAAACAAAGGATAGATAGATAAGATAGATATTTATTCCAATATACATATATAATAAATGAAAGTTACTTTCAAGCGTTTCAAATATACAGAACAAAACCAACGGGTTTATATTTATATGCTAAAAACACACATTTATAAACGCGTAATGGCGTTCTGGGACTTCCAAGAAAAATGGCCGGGACTTTTGAAAATCAACACATGGAAGTCTGGACTTCCAAAAAAATCTTTGTGGAAGCGCTCTATTAATGTCGATTTCCTAAAGATTACCACTTATATCCGACAATACGATTAGTCTTTGTCAGTTAAAAACCAACTAGTCTGCTATGTGCGCGACAATAATCTCAAAAAATTGTAATAATTAGGGCAATGGAAATAAGTCGCCTTGGAAAACAACAACGAAAAAAATGGACAGGTTCGTGTTTGTTTTGTTTTTGAAATACATCGCAAAGACCAATTATGACCAATTATGACTTTATAGCGACGTTCAGCTGTTTTGATGGAAGAGGACACCAGACAAAATGTCTGGTTAGGACCACCGGCGCATTGCAAAAGCAAAGTGAAGCGCATAATGTCATTAGTAGAGTCCCTCAGCATTCCATCGCGTTCCTTCAAGTCCTGGTCGGCTGTAAAGACCTTCTGTGAACAGGTATTTCCGCTAACCTGATATGCGTTTGGACACACCTGGCCATAATTGTGCCGCCATGATAGAAACACAAGTAAATATAAATTTTAAAACAATTTTTATCCTGCTGATTTTCGTTAAGATAGATATATACGAATCGACACTTTTAGATTGAATTCTTCTCTATTAAAGTAGCCAGTCATGTGAAATTGTTAAGTTTGTTGGACCTGTTTTGACTTGTTTTTGGTTCCTTTGGGTTATGAGATTAGCATTGGGTTAATTTGTAGTCAATAGACATGCAATATTTATAGACATAACTTGGTAGAACTTACATCAATGAGTGAAGATATACGACGGTCTATTTGTTGGTCACTTGATGTGTATGTTATGTATATTAAATGTGACAACTGACCTTGCAGCGTGGCCTTGAGCTTTGCTCTACGCCATGGGCACGCACAACGTTGGTGGTCTTTCGTTGTGTGTGGCCTAACGAAGCCTAACCTGTCATGTTTCCAAAAAGATTTTCGTGTTTCTTTCTCACGCACAGCGAGTAAGAGATTTTAGTGTGACATCGCTAGAAATAAATTAAATTTTTTAAATTGACATTCGACAATGACGTTTGACATTACAATGCGTATTAAAATTATGTCTCTTGAGGATAATAGTATTTTAACCTGAGATAGACATTTTGTGTTGTTTTTCAAATCGAAATAATACCATATTCCTTTTCTGAACACTATTTGGACATATTTTTTTGATGACGTCACTACTTTCGTCATAACGTATAGAAAATATCAGCGCATGGACATTTTGTTTTCAAATAGATTGTTTTTCTTTTCGTTATTTGCATTTGAGAAACTCGTCAGGAAGTGCGAGGTAAGAGCTCTGTAAAACCGGTTGAAGCACCCCAGTCGGTCCATATTGCCGACTGACCGTTCCAAGGCGGTAACTGTCGGGTTTGCTCTTTTCCTTAAATGACTCATCACAAATTTGTTCTTAATTTTCGCTTGGCTTGCATGTGAAAAACCTTTGTTCTGTGCCTTTTCGGAGTTTGGTATATGTTGCTATACTCATAGGACTTTGTCATATATACTTATTTATGACCAAATCGAGGGTCGATAATATGTGCTTTCACCCCACATCGAATATGATAATTTTATTATACAGACCAAACACGGAAACAAAATCAAATTGCAGGCATACAGTCTTAAATAAACGTAAGCGTCGCTATGTGATACCATTCACAAATATTTATTAAGCAGCCAAATACAGAGGCATCCGTGCGTCCGTGGTCTAGAGGTTAAGACGTTGAATTCCGGATCGGAGGGTTCCGGGTTCGAACCACTAGACTGATCACGTGACGTAAGTCCTTGAGCAAGACTGTTTAGTTTACTGCACATTGCTCCAGGTCCTCAGTACCTGAGTACTGGTTCTACCCAGGAATTGGACAGTCGAGAGGGATTAATATAGGTTAAAAGAACTTCTTTCCCAGTCGACTATAAATAAATATTCGTGAACTAAACAGTAAACATGTATTACCTTGGCGATTCATACTTAAATGTAACGCAATGCTATCGAATGGGACATTACAGATGAAACGTTTAAGGAAATTTAACATGGCAAGGAATGTTACGTGATGTATAGTAATGTCCATTGCTGTACATCATAGCCAGTGCACTTTCATTCATACACTTTGCTGGCATATGACCGGATTTTCCTTTGCAGACATGTACTTTCAGATAAATAGCGCTTGGATGGAATAAAGTATTTACATGAGATATTTTCTGGTGTTATCTTATGAATATTTAAATGGCTGCATGCAGGATTCAAATCGGTGTTATCAATATGCGAGGTAGCCTAAGGATCATACATACAGATGTACTTATGCTGCCGTTAATAAAAAAAAAATCTTTGTTCATTTAACTTGATTACACGATTAACTTCGAATATTTTTTGTCTAAAGATTGTCCAAAACGTTCCCTTGACAATCTTGCTGCGTTATGTTACCATCGTTAATCGTGAAAATAAAATAAAACCAAGGTTAAGACCAATGTTTAAGATTTAAAAAAGCACTAGGCGTAAAGTTTTAAGGAACCTAAAACATCAATTACGGTGGTACAAGACGACGTATCTATCTCTCTTAGGACATACTTGTACATTTTAAAGCAAGGTCAGACTTAATACTAAGTCAATCTTATTGGTAGATAAACAAATGGATTTTAGTGTGTATTATAGTATGGATTATAAACAATGTATATTAGAATGGATTATAAACAAATGTATTTTAGCAGGAATATTAAACAAATGGATTTTAATAGGAATTATGAACAAATGTAATTTTGTACACATTATAAACAAATGTATTTCAGTATAGATTATAAACAGATATATTTTAGTAAGAATTATAAACAAATGTATTTGAGTAAGAAATGAAAACAAATGTTTTTACGTGTAGATTATGAACAAGTGTATTTAAGTATAGATTATAAACAAATGTATTTACGTGTAGATTATAAACAAATGTATTTTAATATGGATTTTAAACAAATTAATTTGATTATGGATTATAAAAACTATGTTGGTATTTAAGTATGGATTGTTACAAATGTTTTTTAGAAGGAATTATAAACAAATGTATTCTAGC
Source organism: Sinonovacula constricta (assembly GCA_007844125.1). Classification (NCBI taxonomy): domain Eukaryota; kingdom Metazoa; phylum Mollusca; class Bivalvia; order Cardiida; family Solecurtidae; genus Sinonovacula; species Sinonovacula constricta. The sequence goes on from CM017571.1 coordinate 31,925,817, forward strand.
ATGGATTATAAACAGATGTATTTTAGTATGGATTGCAAACAAATCATTTTAGTAGGAATTATAAACAAATATATATTTAGTAGGGATTATAAACAAATATGTTTTAGTACGGATTGTAAATAAACGTATTTTAGTATGGATCATAAACTAGTGTATTGTAGTATGGATTATAAGCAAATATTATAGGATAAAATAACATTTATTTTGAGTCGGCAAGATTTCATAAAATAAAATCTAATGAGCTATTACAACCGACTTTTCAGCTATTATAAGGATAAGTTAACCATAACAGCTTTTCATTATTTTCAATAGATCTACAAGCCTAATGCAGACAAACGAAATATTTACTATCTTTCCTATCCCAAGAAACGAGTTTTAAACTAATAGAGACTAAAAGATAATACAAAGTGCCGTATTGTACCAAGGAACGCGCAAGGAGTGCAGTTTTACAAGCGCCGCGTTTGATAAATTTAATAAAATCTGCATTAATTTCCGACAACACTGTTGTTTATTACGCACAAACATTTACTTAATACACTTAACTTTAAAGTAAACCCTATCAAACAGCCCAACATTCTCAGATACAGAAAGTTTTTCGAATATATATACTTGATTGCCAAAAAGTATTAACTGAATTTTTCTCTGATTTATCACGTCACTAACTGCTCCAAAGGGCAGCCTCGTTTTGCTTTCCCAGTTTATATCAGATTATCGGAGAACAGCTTGGGATGTATTCTAACGGCTTGCAATTACTTAACTAATCATTTAATGCTCTAACACGTAAATATACGATATGTCACAACACCAGCACTTCCACTGAACTATTATTTACAAAATTTGTTTAAAAGCAAGATTAGAGGAAAACAACACATTTCTCAGAAAGTGTTTATAAATTTCCTTGCATATACACCCCATATGCATTTACAAATCCTTGTTCTTAATGCGTAACTCTATTGGAAAACATGTTAAAATAACGAAATGCATTAATCTTAGTTTTTTGCCTTAATAAGATTGTTTAATATAACGCTTGTAAAAATACAGAAGTACTTAAATCTACCGTTTACATTCAGTTTCAGTTTAGTTTATTGAATACATGTATGTAGGCCACCAGCCCATGACACAATGGTAACAAATAAATAACAGTATAAGTACAAAAGTGAGTTGGTACATGGCAAAATTTCATCATTGTAAAATATTGTACAAATTTTTCCTTTTCATCATAGAGTAATATATATACATTGCTGTGTTCTTTATAATTGTTTCGTTTCTTGAGGCAAGAAGAATATGCATGTTATGCACGGAAGAGGTATTATAATATTTACTAGGTATGTATTTTTGTCTTAAAGATGCAAACGCTGTACATTTAAGTAAAAAGTGTTCTTCGTCTTCAACCTCACCCTGTGAACATAACTTGCATACTCTATCATGCCTTGGGGTATTTGAATACCTACCCCGTTCTATTTCTAAGCTATGTACACCTGTCCGGAACTGTGCAAAAGCATGTCTAAACTTTTTTACTGTTAAAATGCACACATAAAGTTCCTTATCATAATCATCTTTGATATATTTATATACATTTAATTTCGAGCAATTCTCAAGTTTGCTATACCATGTTTGAATGTAATTGTCCTTCAATCTTTGGGTAAACAAACTTAAGAATGCTTTTTCGTTTGATGTACCTTGGTTATTCCAAATGTAAGCAAATCCATATTTACATAACATATTTTTGACCTCTCTTGCCCAGTTAAAATTATTCTCCAAAGTGATAGAGTTTCTTAACATATTATAACATTTATACACATATCTATCATTTGGCATTTTTAAAATGCGAAACCAATATTTAATCAATCGCCTTGCTGCTTCTATCCATAATGGATAACGACCACAGTCTGCAAGAACTACAGCATTTACTGAGTTTGTAGAAACAGTAAGATATCGCTTACAAGCATGTAACAATAAATTTTCTGTACACTCTCTCTGTTTAAAACCCCAAAGCTCACAACCATAAAGTGATATTGGTAATATTTTTGTATCAAATATTTTAAAAAAGGTGTCATATGATAATTGACCACATGTATTTAATGAAGGATATATAGCATAGAAAGCTCTTTTGGAACGTATTGCTAAGTCTAATGCCATGCTATTATGGGAAAGTGAATTAGTGAATTTAACACCAACATAAGTAAAACACTGCACTACGTCTAGTCTTTTTCCATCGTATTGCCACTTTTCATTTCTTGAAAGAACGCCCCCATTTTTAAATACCATTACTTTCGTTTTCTGTGTGTTCACGATCATGCAAGTAGTTTCACAAAACGCGTGTAATTTATCGATCAGCTTCTGGAGTTCCCACACTGTATCCGCTATTAGAGCCACATCGTCAGCGAACATAAGTAGTTTTATATCAATATCGTTTGGTTGTAACTGTACACCTTTAATTGTCGTGTCTGTCTTAAACATCGTTGCAAGCTCGTTGATGAAAAATAAAAACAACTTTGGGGATGCCAAACAGCCTTGTTTTAAGCCCGCTGGACAGTCAAAATAACCAGATAGCTGACCATTACTTCGCACACACGATCTCACGTTCTGATACATAGCCTCTAAAGAATGTAGTAGTTTGCCTTTGATATCTGCTTTTGCGAGTACAGCCCATAGTTTTTGGCGAATAACTGTATCATACGCGGTCTTAAAGTCCACGAAGGCCACGTAAATTTTTCCACCTTTGTTTAAAAGTTTCTTTGATATAAGTGATTGTAATACAAACGCATTGTCTATAGTGCTATATCCGCTTCTAAATCCAGCTTGGGATTCGTCTATTTTTTCATACACCTTGGCGAAGAAGGTAAGTCGTCTATTGATAATTGAAACATACAATTTAAATATGTCCAGAAGAGATATACCTCTATAATTTCCGGGATCTTCAGGATCACCTTTTTTAAAAATTGGCACAATTATCGCACTGCCCCATGCTGTCGGGAATTCGCCATGTTCGTAAAGGCGGTTGAAAAGTCTTACTAAGATTGGCATTAATATATCATATACGTGTTTAAAATATGCTGGTGGTATACCGTCCTCTCCTGGTGATTTTCCTGCGTTTAACTCTTTAACACTTAAGATTATCTCTTCATCTGTAATATCACTGTTGAAAATCGAATCTTCTACCTCATCTATAGTATCAAGATTAATGTCATGTGTATCTAATTCAATACCAACTTCTTGTCTGGTCTTTCCATTTGTTAATACCAATATTATTGTCCAAACTTGGCTTCTTGGTAAACAAATTTAACTTTTTCCAGAATGATTTTGGGTTAGATATATTATTCATCAAATCATCTAGGTTTTTGTTTTGCTCAAATTGTTTTTTACTTCTACACATGCGTTTTAGTTCACGTTTTATATTTAAATATATTTCAAGATTAATGCTACATCTATTTCCCCTGTATCGTCTTAAAGCCTTATATTTCTTGGATTTTAATGTTCTGCACTCATGGTCAAACCAGCTTGGTTGCTTACGTTTTCGTCTAACGTTTACATATTTTTCACATACACATATGCTATTGTCTATAAGGTCCATGATTGCTTTAATTTTACATATTGAATAGATATTTGTTTGCTTTGATTGCATAAACAATGACAAATTGATCAATTTCGACATGCACAATATGAAGCTTTAACTAAAGTTAATGAAGTACGAAATATAAACAAGAAGAAAGAATAAATTGTATGAAAAAACGAGGAAGGTACAAGAATATAAGTAACAGCGACTTTAAATTACAACTTATTATTTTGTGATGCTTATATATTGAAAATGACAGAAGACTTTTCTATCTTTTTTTTGGTTTTAGTAAAGAGATGGATAGGAGTGGAATTAATCGCCACAACTAATTGCAGCCCAAAAGATACTGTAGATGGCCAATACAAAGTTCACTTAAGGAATTGGTATAATATCCTAATTGTACACAAAATACAGTAGGTAGATTACTAAATATGTTGTGGCATTATATCTAGGATATAAAATAATAGAGAACAACCTGTTTTGTATAATTAAATAACCACTGTCTGGTCTGGTGATGTCTTTAGTGCCATTGATATATACTGTCTGCCAACAAAGTTCACCGTATATCCGGACTGTTTATATTGGCAAGAGGAAAATAAAATACCATATTTGTAAAGAAAACACGAAGTATCCAGAACAATTTGTCACATACTGCCAGCTATTGTTGATGCTCCACACAGGTCATTAATAAACACTTCGTCAGACATGTACCATTGGCCTCGACATTACCTCATTGAACTATCGGTTCAAGTCATTGTCCCCATATTTTCCTACGCAAACCTTCGTTTGTTGTTTTACCATAGTAACAGTTTCAAGGCCATCAGTGTCGATTAAAAAGATGAAGAGGTTTATAATGTTTCTGGAGGGCCATGTCTACTGTACACTCGGCGTTTAAACTAACTTTATTTTGTTTTGGTATTAAACATCAGATTACTTGTATAATTTAGAAATAACTATGTATTTATTTACTGAGCTTACGTAATTACCACCTGGCGTCAGCTTCCATATTCACTGACGCATAACTGGACTTGGACATAAATGAGGTGCATAATAATATTTGTGGAAAATAATTAGTATACATTCAAAATAAGAACATGCCATAATCATTTAAGTGAACGTTTTTATTAAAGCTACTAATCAAGTTTATTGTAATTCTGTATTAAAACTATTTTATTTGTTTTTGTTTTTTTGTGTTTTACGACACACCGACACTTGATAGGTCATACGGCGCCAAACTACATTGAAGTTTAACGACAATAGAATATAATCAGGTTAAAACTAAAAAACGTGAGTAGAAATAAAAATCTTTCAGGTTAAAAATGTGGGTGGATGACAAACGAAAAACAAGTTAATATATTAAACAGTTAAAATGTATAACGTTAGCATAATAAACAGTTTAAAAATTTATAACTTACAAAGAATACCAATCTCGGATACGAAGCAAACAAGCTTAGCATCCCATACTGTCGTAAATAGTTCGTACATGTTATTGACATTAAAATACTTAGACCAAACATGGTCTGTGTCAATGCAATGATGTAAAATGAGATTAACTGTAAGAGGTTCCAGGCAAGGAACACATTCAGGTTGAACTTCTCTTTTTAGAAGGTTTGAATGAGTTAATCTGGTATGTCCAATGCGACAGCGGGCGAAAGCTACATCTTCCCCCTACTTTCTCTGCAAGTAGAGATTTGAGCACCGACGTTAGGTTTAATGGCGTGTAATTGTTAAAAACAGTATTGTCCCAACTTGTTTGCCACTTTGTTAAAATATATCGATTGATAAGTGGTTTAAAATCTGTGTGGGGGATGCAAAGATCTGTCTCAGTAAGGACTGAGGCAGATTTTGCACTCTTTTCTGCATCCTCGTTTCCTCGGATGCCTACATGACTAAGTAGCCAACAGAAAACAATATTCTTATTAAGAGAAAAAAGTGTTAAAAGTAATTCTCAAATGTAAAAATTGAGATTTTATATACTGTAATACCGACAAAGAGTCAGTAAACACTACAATTTTATCGCCAGGATGATTTGAGATGAAATCAAGTGAAAAATTGACTGCCTGAATTTCGGCTCTAAAAATGGACGAGTCGAGTGGTAGATTTTGTTTAAAACAATGAATTTTACTTACGGAAGCACAGCCGACATATAAATAAGCTTTTGAGCCATTATATTTCGAGGTAGTTATAGTATTTCTTGTCGTGCAGTAAAATTTGAGCGAAGTACGAGCGGGTCTGTTTTTTTATTTATTATTTGTGCAGAGAGTGCAGAGATCATATCTCCTGTCGGAGCCGTAAACAATGCTACCATAATCTTATTTCTATCTTACTAGTGATCAATAAAGTTGCAATAAAACTTTTCTATCGGCTCCCCAGTCGGTATGGGATAAAAATTTCAACAGATTAAGAGATTTAAGACACATAGATTTTACATATCTAATATGCGGTATAAAAGATAATTTACTGTCAAATATGACACCAAGAAATTTTGTTGAATACGAATGATTATTAAATAATAACTCAGGATCGTTGTGCAAAGTTCTTTTCTGGCAGAAATGTACGCAGTTTGGTTTGGTGGGTGAAAATTTAAAACCATTGTTGTTACTCCAAGTTTGTAATTTGTTGAAGCATTGTTGTAATTGCCTTTCTATAGTATTCATATTTTTAGAACGATAACATATAAGGAAATCGTTCACATATAGTGAACAATCTACGCCATTATTTAGCGTTTTAACAATGTTATTTATTTTGATGTTAAAGAGAGTAACTGACAATATACTACCCTGAGGGACACGTTGTTCCTGTTTATAAACATAAGACAAAGTAGGCCCACCTTTAACTTGAAAATTTCTGTCAGAAAGAAAACTGTCAATAAATGTAGCTAAACGACCGTCGAGACCAAGGTCACCTAAATCTTATAAAATCCCATGTTTCCATGTAGTATCGTATGCCTTTTCAAGGTCAAAGAACAGCGCACCGAGGTGTTCTTTCTTGATAAAGGTATCGCGTATAAAAGTTTCAAATCGAACGAGATGATCGAGTGTACTGTGGTTTCAGAACCCACTTTGAAATTCTGTGAGTAAATTATGTGATTCAAGATACCAAAACGAGTCTATTATTTATCATCCGTTCAAAAGTTTTACAAATACAACTTGTCAAAGCAATTGGCCTGTAACTTACAGGATCTGTTGGATCCTTTCCTTGTTTAAGTATTGGAATGACGAATGCATTTTTCCAAGAATTTGGAACTTTTCCAGAAAACCAAATTTCATTATAAATAGACAGCAGCACATTTAAAGATGTATGCGGCAGGTGTTTTAAAAATTGATAGGGAATATCATCTGGTCTAGCAGCGGTATCATGAGATTTATTCAGTGCTTCTCTAAGTTCTAAGAAAAAGGTTGGTTGTAATTTTCATTATTGTTTGACTTAAAATTGATTTTACTTTTTTCACGATTCTTCACATTTTGAAATTGTTTTGAGTAATTTTCCGAAGATGAATTTTTAGCAAAACTTTTAGCAAGAGTGTCTGAAATTTCTTTTTGTTTGATTTTATTGAGTCGTTAACGATTTTAAGTGATTAACTGTAGCTAAAGAAGATTTACCGCTAATTTTCCTTATGGCTGACTAGACATTTTTGACTGAAGTTTTACTGGTTATACCAGAAACACATTTCTGCCAAGATGTTCTTTTGGCTTGTTTAATGATTCGCCTACTCTTTGCTTGTTCAATTTTGACTTAGAATCAATGTATTTGTTTCTATTCTGCGTCCGTTTTTTGGAGAAGGAAATTCTCCTGTCACCACTCACACCTTGTGGTGTGAGTTCTGTCAGAATCTCCTCCTCCGAAAGTCCAGAAAGGTCAGGGTAGCGGATGGCACCTTTTGAAAAATTAAGGGAATTATGCGGGAAGGTTTTTGCTTTCAGTGAACAAAATTCTTGAGTTTTATTAGAGATGGGCTTTCTATGATTTTCAAGTAAGAGGCAGTCATTTTTTATTTTCTTTACAGAGTCAACAGTTCCAATTAGGCCTTTAATTGATTTTTCTATAACAAAAGGTGATGTTTTAGCAATCGAAGTTTTTTTCGATAGATTGAATGACGAGGAAGCGTGGAAAATTTGTACTGGATGGCGCAGTGTCAGTATCAGAGTCTTCTGAAGAAATTGTTGGAGTCGGTTCAAAACATTTGCGTTTGCGATCCATGTGAATTAAATTAAAATTTCGGCACTCTGGGTCACCACTCGCCTCGGAGCCCAACAAGGGGACGTTGACATGGAGTGGGTATCCGACCTCCCAACGCCAGTGATATCAGAGTGCTATACTCTGACATGAAATACAAAATGTAAATGATGCCAGATTGATCCGTATAGCCTGTTGTCCATTAGATTATAAGTAAAAGGAGACAATTAGAGGGAGGGGGTTGCGTCGCAGGGTATATTTAAAAAGGAAAAAGTAAAAATTAGAGTGGATAGTAAGAGGACTAAGTAAGTGTGTACAATAGGGAAAAAGTAGCAATCTATGAACAACGCGGCCAGCCGATTGGTTATGCCGGACCAATGTAACCCGCCCGTCTACTTCGCAACTAAGGGCCAAAGTAGTGTGTTAACCAGTGCTGACTTATATGTCATATCCTGACAAGCCAACAAAGGCCTCAACAACCGGGATCCCCTCGTCACAGATATGCAGGTTTGCCACCCACGGCAAACAGGTGGGCTACTTTTTGGAGGGTTTTTACCCCGCTACAGGTAGCGACAGCCGGAGAATTCTATGTCCCTTCCGACAGGGCCGAAACTATTTTAATTATCATAAACTGATAGTTAAAGTAAAGTGAAGGATTTGTCTTTAATGATGTTCTGACATTGGTTTAATGGCAATAATACAGCTAGAGTATCGGTAGGATTGTCTATGCTTTTTGACCGCATATTTATTCAAAGCTCCACAACATACTTTAAACAAATAATCTGGTATACCTGTAAACCAAAGTTGTATCTTAATTGTTAATTATGAAATAGTGCAATCTGTTTTCTTCCAGTAAGTTCTGGTTCTAACGAAATATTAACATTTGTTTTACTGTTCCACTTTTGAAGGCTCGTACTCAAGTAAAAGTATTTTGCTGATATGTAGATCAATAACCGCGTTCAGCAATCCGTTTATAAGGCATTTAAAGATTTGACAAAATCAATGAAAAGCAACTACCAATGTCATGTCTTACAATGCCATATTGGTAAATAGTAGGCTTTAGATATTTAAGCTTGACAAAACTAATTAAATTTCAAGTGGAATTAATCGGCCAGTCTGCAAAATGGACCAACTGTGGTGCTTAATGTAAGAATGTAGTGTCGTAATTGAAAAATAATGACCACATGGTATTTAGAGAGAGAGAGAGAGAGAGAGAGAGAGAGAGAGAGAGAGAGAGAGATTTAGCTACATTCTTACTAACCAACTGTATCGTACTTCGAGTGTCATTGGTTTCTGCAAATTCCTTTGTTTACATCATCACTATTCCTATGTATGTGATCCTATATCCTCGGGATCCATGTAATAAGTTGTGTAGCCACTTTGTTTTATCCTAGAAATCACTAGTTGTTTTACGAAGACATTGCTATAATATTCCTTATTTATTGTCTAAGCAGACGAGCAACCTTGACAGGGTAGCCAATTTTCTTTATGCAGTAAGTTTACTCTGTGGTCTGTTTAAATCTCTCTGCTAAAGGAGGTGTTTAATTCTAGCAACCCGAAATTATGATTACCTGGTAGAAAATGTGTTTTAATATTGTATTCTTTGTCTTATGTGTTTAATTCATTGTTAAAGAATACTTCTTACGGCGCATTATATCTTTTGCACATGAATTTCTTGTGCATTCTATTCTGCACAAGATTTCTGGGTGCATGCACAAGATGTTGTCGTGCAAGCACAAGAGTTTGTGGTGCACTGGGATCAGTATAAATAGCGGTGAGTTTCCTCAGTTTTTGTAATCGTTTATTTTATTCTTGCATATTTTATTTATATGTATTTGTTAAATATTTATTCAAGGGATAAGTGATACGTAAGTTCAGGCGCATAAATATTTTAAAAGTGTGAAATATACATTAAACATATTATTTAATACATTGTTGTTGTTATTGGAGTGAATATGTTTAACGTTGGGGTCGAAGATTTAAGCAAATAAGATGACTTAGACTCTTACTGTTGTTAACGTAAGGTGAATGAATATAAACTATTTGTTTATTGTATGTTTATAAATGGTGACCACGTGATTTTATATGTGGGCGTAGAACTTTCGCAGCGTCTATATATTTGCATTCTTAGTGAAGAAATATCCGGAAAAATACTGAATTACTATTTTGTTCATTTGTTTGATAATGAATAAATCAATTATTTAGTTACACTAATATATCGTCAGTCGTTATTTAATATTCCTTTATATAAATTAGCTGGAGTCCAACCGATTAAATTTGTAAATCAAGAAAAAAAGAATTTTAAAATTGTTGTAGCATAGTGTTCATGTGTAGATATAATGTAGACTTAATACAATTAACGCTTGTGAAATTATAATCCTGGCAAGCAAGTCGGACTGACAATAAGGAAGATAATAAAAAGCAGAGTTCTTTTGAACAGCAATTCTTCCCTTAAGATGGTTCTTATGTACGAATTTTAAGCGAATACACCACTTTCAAAATAGTATAATATATATACTTATGTGTTTTCGGTCGAGCTAAGGAACTGGCGGCTTACGAACGCCGACTGTATGATCACCCATCGGGAAGCATAATGACACCAGAGATAAAAAAAAACAAGATTGAAGAAGACTTAAGTTAAAGGCATAGAGAATCACTTAATAACAACTGCCAGTTGAAATAATTTATAGTCTGGAATGAAAAGATTGAACGATTCACAATATGTCTGGGGCACAATGTCTGCAAGCCGCAAGTTGGAAAGAAGAACAATGAATAATTTAAATGTTGAGGCCTGTTAACTTGAGGTACAACGATGACTCTATTGTAAATTATAAATGGCAGTTATAAACATATTGATTGAATTGATATTGATTGATCGATCTACAAAGAAACGTGTGGCACAATGTCCCCAAGCCGTGAGTTGGAACCAAACGGAATTCATAACTTAAATGTTGAGGCCTCTATTTGACAAAGAAGAAGTTTGTGCAGCGCTCATTGGTGCCAGTCCTTTTGATTTGAAAACGGTGTGTAATACGTGATTCAAACTTTGAAGTCTTCTGCATGATTGATCATGGCAATCGTGTCTCACTAATAACATCAATAACAAAAGTTATTGCTCGCATATCATTTTACGAAATATGTAGTATGCATTTATGCAACGTTTTTGACATTTGTACAGTATTTATTCAAGTTTTATGTTCGTTAGTTTAACATGTAAGACATGATGATAATCCAGGGGCGTTGTATCATCTGTTACACCGTGTCTCTTACACATGTTGTATATTATTTTTATAATGAAATGGAATGTTATTATTTTCTATTCGAATTTCTAGTCAAGTAATAATAATAATAATAATAATAATAATAATAATAATAATAATAATAATAATGATAATAATAATATACAGTTATTCCTATGTTGTTTTTACATACTTATTAAATAAGATCAACAAAATTGACATACAGCCAAGACATAAACATACTCTGAGGATAATAAAAGTAACCGCCTTTGAACGGTTATTCGGCCATTCGGATCAACTGGGGTTTTAACCGTACCCACACTCTTCCGCGTTATCTTTTACAGACACGAACATTGTAAATGAAGAAAATATACAAACAAAAGTAAGTTTGTTTGTTTTGTTTGTGTTACATGCCACCAACACATTATTGTAAACATTGTAAACATATTGTTTACTTGCACTTAAGTGAGACAATTAACAACAAACTGTATTGGCTGTTAATTACCGAATTATTTTCTTACAAACGACACAGATGTAAATGAAATAAACTATTTAATGTAAACGAAATGTTATGTTATGCATGCGGACAGCGAAGCTATACCTGTATAGTTGAAGACAAAGGAGGCTACTCAAGATGCACCACCTCTAAATGGCACCACTTGCCTTAAGCAATACATGTTTTTGTAGGTTATAAATGGCCAGAAACGTTTTAAAGACGATTGAGTTAATATGTTAATATTATATAGAACACTTATAAAAATGTATGATAGCTTATAGCCTGTTGCAGAGGTGTCTTCACACAAATATTTCCAATAATGTTTGCATAAATACAACGCAAATAAAATATCCATAAAAGCTATAAATAACAACGTATAGACATACATTCCTTTTAAATTATCCTAAATGCTGCGAAAATAAAATTTTATATTCTAATATAAACATGCCGACTTCGTATATGTCTGATTTTGTGTTGTTCGTTTTGTAAAAAATGAATGCGAAAATCATTGGCACAGACAACTTAAAGTATGTTGAAAGTACGGGTTTGAGGCGTATCTTAACCATCTACCATTTAACTCCTTAATATGGTCATGGCGTAGCTGGTACACATTACCTCAGATCGTTAGAGTAGTTCCAGGATTAAACACAACTGCTGGTGAAATCCTGACATGTTTATAGCAAGTGCAGCACCACGATATAAATCATACAGTCTATACAGATTGCTGGTAATTTTATTGATGTGTTGTTCAATTTTAGAAACCAGACAATAAGACGAATTGAACTGATGTTAGTTAAAACATATGATTGAAGTTATGCAAATAGCATTGGACTTTCGTCTGTTCTGTGGAGCGTCTGGGCTGGCGATGCTGTCAACGCTTCTCAATAATAGCAACCTTTCCTGACACGTATTCTTTCAATAATCGCTGAGAAGCAGCAAATCTGAAGTTCATCAATCATGAAAAATCATTCAGCCTACCAGAAACAATTCAGCAAACGGTTCGGAAAAGTCTCATTGAAAACACACGTACCATAATTTAGGTCACAACTACATAAAAGTAAAAATATCACCTAATTATCCATATCAATGACAAGGGTATGGTCATTACAGCACCGTCAAAATTATCTATAATCAAGAAGAGGGTGACAAGAAATCTTCCTGACAGGACTCAGGCCTATGGGTCTATGAAAACTCTTGTTATTTTCTATGGTTAAACTCAGAAATTTTGAACAAAAAATAAAATAACAAGTAAGAAATGAAAAATGATTTGACGAAAACAGCGTCAGTAATGTTCTTACATGTAAGTGAATGCTTTGAAATTGAATAAAGTTAATAGAAAATAAGATTCTGATTAGTTACTACACGAAATCATTTTTATATACTCGCGTACTATAAACTCCTAAATAAGTATACAGGCTACTGTAGGGAAAACGTAGTACAAAATTCTAGATTAGGCCTTCCTTTATACTAAGCAAATGTTTGAGGCATTTGAATAAGCTATGCTTTAAGACTTAGGCGTGAACGACGAATTTACACTTACGCGTAAACGACATATTAACGACATATTAACTATGGAAAGGTAAATTAGCTGTATGTATTGTTCGTGCATACAAGACAACATCATGGCAACTGAGTTATGAGCATATGTGCATCTGGGTAAGACAAGAGGTCGTAGAGTAGTTATGACAATGTCTTTGTTCAATAATGATGTATTGAAGATAGTATTGTCCTCTAAGGAACATGCAAAAAATAAAGCAAACTAGAATGATTGGTTATTTCTTAGATGTTGGCATCAACAAATAAATTGACACTGATACCCACAATTAAAACTACAAAAAATACTGAAAATAATTTTAATCAAGTCGAGAAGTTTGAAAGAAAGTAAAAATAACGATGTACGATGAATACAGAGTTTGTTTATTTCTTCTAAACTGTTACAGCAAGGCTTTCGTTTCCATATATTAAGAAAGGCGTTTTCAGAATTCTTTCACCGCAATAGTTTTATTGCTTCTCAGTATAATAGCAGTATGAAAACACTTATGCAGAAAGGCATAAGCCATCCTGCATTTTATGGAAATGTTTTATACAAGTTGAAGAAAATCAAGGGTCTCAATAACTTTTCTGACCACTTTACAAAACTTATCAGAAAATGTATTGCAGACGGTTACAGCCGGGAATCCTTCGATGTACTGCATTGCTTGCAATTGACCCTTTTACAGTCAAGAACTTGCATTGCTTTTAAATTACACGATGACCGGACAGGTCGTTGAGACTATATGAAAACAGTGCCTTAAAGCCATAATTGGACAGTCACTGTAGGATTTCTTGTCTCTTTATATCTCCAGTCGTGCCCTATACAGGTGGGACAACTTGAGCAGGCTACATACCCTTTACGTGAAATTGCACAGTAGGTATAACATCGGGATTTTTGGTACCTTTACTACATATAATATGTCAACTGCGGATAAATCCTCGGCTTTTATGATATGTTATTTTAAAACGTATTAACTCTAAACAATACTACGTTTTATTTTGTTGATTTGGGTTGTTTTCTAAAATTCTATGATTTCTTTCGTATTTTTTACATTTCACTTTTGACACTTTTGGCATATGACGTCATGGCATTGTATGACGTCATTATATTGTTCTTATAATATTTCAGCGCTTGTACTGCTTTATCTTTTTTTGAAACTATTCTTTCATTTGGAATTTTTAGGTTGCCGAGGCTTTTATCTACTGTACATACTGTACATATGTTGTTAGTTAATTTTATTACTAGTTGTTATGTATGTACATACGTTCATTATATCTGTTTTAACTCCCGATGCAGGTGCTTACTGTTAGTTGTTTCACTTTGAGGGGATATTTTTATTTACACTGTTTGATAGAAAAACCTTCAGGAAGTGCGAGGTTGGAGCGCTCCACAAACCAGGTTTAAGCACCCCAGTTTGCCCTTTTGTCGACTGACCGTTCCAAGGCGGTAACTGATGGTTTTTCTTTTTGTGTGTTATGTCTCGTCTCTGTGTTTTTGTCACATTTACATTGTTTGCCTTTGTCTACAGGTAGATACAATTTAAATATCTGTGAAACTTTTGATAGGACCTTTTCTTATTTACCTATAAAATATAACTTAAATGTTCACATAATAAATAATTACCATTAAACAAATAAAAAGATGAAATGGGCAATCGGTAGTGCGTCGGCTCCAGGTACGGGAGGCCCCGGGTTCGATCCGGGGCTCTGACATATCAAAATCGTTAAAGTGGCAGTGGAATAGCTCCCTTGCTAACGCTCAAGCAAATATAAGGATAGTTCCATGGCTGGTTGGCCCGGTGTCACAATAATATGACTGGATGTGGTGTCATGCCAGGTTTTCACGGCATGCTATACACAGTGAAGCAGTACTATATCTGCTAAATGAACACCGTCTCCAAATAACTGAAATACCGTTGGAACGGTAAATCCAATAAACATAACATATAAAGATGAAAGAGAGAAAAAAAAAATGGAAAAATGTGGGAATCAATAATTTTTGCACAAAATCAAATGTACAATTATGCAATGCTATTCCTAAAGACGCAATCTGATTGAAAAACATGTCAATAAGTCTGTTTTAGCAAGTTAGTTACTGGCTACAGATTAGCAAGCGACAAAACGAGCTATGCATGCGATCTGCTTATAAACTAAACGAACCAGAATTGCCTCTTCAACATTAACTTTCATTCGATTCAGGCTTAGTTTACTTGAAGTAGTTCAAAAAGAAATGCGAAAGTCCCAATAATTGAATTAAGATGTAATTTAAATACTTAAAGTGTTCATAACTGAGAAACAAACTAATTAAATTAGCATCCACAAACTGGTAGAATTATAACGATGTTTTGCACCAGAAAATAATTGATAGGACGACGTTGTCGTTCATCGATATAGTCTGTCAAGCAAGAGTTCATCTTACTGGTAAAATTAAAAATAAAACCTCTTGTCTTTCAACAACAATACTTGGGGGAATACATCGATTGTAGTAAAGTGGATTCCATGTTTCTTTGAGGTTTGCATAAACATCACAAACATCGACTTCAAAAACATGTCACCATTCATGCATTTTTAATATGTTTATGATCAAAGCACACATCATTATGTAACTATTCACATCGTCTCTTTATTAGACTATCGCATCATTTATATGATGGAATAAAGCCGTTTTCAAGCCGGATATTGCTCTTCGTCCTGTGATGAATCACAAACTATCATTATCTGCTTTAACAATTCAGTTAAACCGATACAAAGGTACTATTGATTTAGATTCTAATGTCAGAACCTCGTTGATTAGCTACAAGCTTGTTCACATTAAAAACGCAAATATGTTGCTACTCGACATTTTATATAGAACGTTATTCAGAAATTTCCATATTTAATTCTATAACTACATTAAAGCATTCACTATTTGATTTAAGCCAGTAAATGAATGTTACAAATATCTCGATATACATGAGTTCGCACTTACAATATTTGTCCTGTTCAACATTTGGTTGCTATTGAACCTGAGTCCGTTATATATAATAACTTTTGCATAAACACTGTGTAGAAAACAGAAGTGATGTATTTTACTACAGGACTCAAGATAAATATGAAGCAAACACAAACCTTTTATGTCTCTTAACAGGTTCATCTATCTATCAATCACTTTGAATTACACACTAAAAGACCAACATCACTAATAGATAAACAGTATCAAAGCCATTGTAGGGACAAGGTTAAGTGCTGTTGACGTTACGATTCTCAGATTAGGATTTTATTACAGGTTGAAAGTTTTACTAGAAGGAAATAAATAGCGAAACAGAACACAAAACCAATTGGTGGAAAAACCAACAAAGTTTGATAAATATATAAAGATTATATGTAAGTTATTATTGATCAACATCGAGAAAACATCAGGACGTTGTATCGCCTTTAATGCTGGCCATTAGTCTCGATTTGCAATAACAACATACATATGCCAGAAAGAAGAACAAAGTAAACACAAATAACTCCAAACAGTGTGAAAATACATTTAGGGAGAAATATCAATTATGTCATCACAAGAGGAAGCAGAACAAAGAATCCAGTAAACACAGACGAAGGAAATACATCATGTGAGAAATAATAGTCTCTGTGACAATGGAAAAAAACAGAGTAACAATGGACATCTAATCGACTGCTTTCTTCTCCTAAATTAATTAACTTACTTGATATATGAACTGTCGTTTCTGTTATGGTATTTCTAGGCGTAAATACTTTTTTTCCAAATCTAAGTTAAGAATTATCAGGGCTCAGTTCTATTTTACCAAATAACATCATATTTTCAGAAAAGTCAAATTAAGTTTTAATTAAGCATTAACGAGATTGGCAAACAATCACCATAACATGTGGAAAACTGGAAATATTAAAGGGAGAAAGCTGAAAAAAACAACAGTTGGACGTATATTAATAACAGTTAAAAGGGCAGTTTATCCTCAACGACTTCTCAAGTCCAGCTTGGTAATCATCACTATTTACGTTGAAAATATCTATTTATATATTTGTCTTTTAAAGAAATTGTAATGCGCATGTGTCATTTGCACAGAAAATTCTACAAAATTCTATTTAATAATTATATAATACTATAGACATTTTATATCTCCAGATGCAATGGTAAGTGCATTTATGTCCTGTGGACATATGCTGCCTACTCAGCAGCCATAAAGGCAGTAAACAGTCAATCGACGGAACGCTCTTAGAGGTATTGTAATGTAACATTACCATATAAATTAGTTTTCAAGTAAAAAATAATGTGATAGTAGTTTTCAGTAATAATTCGTATATAATTAGTTAGTTAAAAGACATCGTGCCGTTTAATTAAACTAAGTGCAAACAGTTAACCTAAAGCAGGACAAAAAATCAAAACAAGGAAATATACTTTAACGCACGGGAAACTAGTAAAATGGCAATAAAGAGGCACAATTCAGTGTCGCGATTGTTGCATACGTCAAAATGTAGGCGGGAAAGCGTGAGCTGTGCTCTGTATGAATGGCACGTTTGTCAAAAATATATTCGAGCTCAGTCCGGATGAGCGATTAGTTTAGACTATATATAATGGAAGTGCAGAATAAGAAAAAGAAGGAATTGAGATGAGCTAGGGAGAGAAGTGTGGGTTTGGACGCATTAGAGAGAAGTATTCAAGCCTCACTTTTGTAAGATTGTAAGATGTATCTGTCACTAATAAAATCATAATCATGTGAAGATGTTACGTTCTACGATGAAGCCCAGTTACGTCACAATATGGGTCTAAACCGCCGGCCAAACGAAGAACCTGTAATGCTTCTTTCTTTACTGAATTCGTCATTTAAATAGATTTTCTCTTGATTTCTGACTAACATTATAATTTTCAATGCATTGTCTATTCAACTTTTACTTTGTTTCTATTCTAACGTGTATCCCCTCCAAATTGAAAATCATGTTTTAAATGTCGTCCTTTCCTAAGTTTGTTTGGGTTTTTAATTTCTCCGGCTGTTACTGTTCTTGGTATATTGTATTTCTTATATGATTTAATATCCAATAAGTTATCGTGTTTTCTTTCTGACGTGACGTTTATCGTGTGTATGTAATGTAATGTTCATATGCACGTTTTTCAACATACATATTTTGACCTGTTTCTACGTCTCTTTCAGTTTTACGTTTATTTTCATCACTCCGTTATCTTACAAAGCCCTTCTGACTGATATTAGTCTGCCTCTTTAGCCGTTGACATGTCTTTTAATACGTGTATTGTTTATTTGTCCCAAGTGGAATAATGAGGAAAAAGACACATTCTCTTTCCCTCTATAACATAAGTCATGTTTTATTGTACCATTTCCTGTTTTTCCACCACGATTTCCAATGTGTCTAGTACTCCCACCAAAGGTAATACGTTAGGTTTCTAAATAAAAAAAATATGCTTCTTTGTCTTTTTGGAATGTCAATGAACTACCCCATATACAAACAAACAACAACAACATCATCAACAACAACATCATCATCATCATCATCATCATCATCATCATCATCATCATCATCATCATCATCATCAACAACATCATCAACAACAACAACAACATTAACAACAACCACCACCACAACAACAACAACAACAACAACATGCTTAATGGACGCTTTGATATTAATGATAGTCCATTTCCATCTTAGCTTTATGAATAAAAATATGCCACGGTTACACATGCTAATAGACAAAATTATGTGTAAGAGTTGTTTGTAACATGTTTTTATGAACAAAAAGTTTTAATAAAGTTTGCGATTGAACGTGTTTGGTCCTCTTGACTTTGGCAAAGTCACAATATGGCGTGTTTTGAAAACACACAGAGCCAGGTTACATTATGGAGTGTTGCGACACGCTTCATGTGGCGACATTAAGAAGGGTCCTTGTACCGATTTATTCCTTTGCCTTATTTCTTTTTATACATTATACACAATGTATTAATTCGATTTAATAAACATTTTCATCATGACGACACACTTTAATTAACATCTGCCAAGATTGCTGTCACGCAATACTGTTGTTAAAGATGATAATTGCTGCTGAAGGCATAATAACTTACTAGAATGGTAATTGTTATGTTTAAGTTTTTAAAAGATGAAAATATCCACAAACAAAGCGAGCGTTGAATTGTTTTAATATATTTATAATTATAAAAGCGTCGACAGCACAATTTCCGACACAAAAGTAAACTCATTCAGCAGTTTCCAAACGATACTTCATTGTTTTGAAATCGTTGATTTGATCGCACTTTCATCCGGATATTTAATTGGATAAAGGTGATTTTCCTTTGAATAAATTACATTGGTCGTATTTGTTGGCAATTTTATTAAATAAAGTGAACTTTATTGAGTTAATAGAGAAAGGCAAGAATAATGAAACAGATTAATTTGAATTAAAATAAGAAAGGTCGGAAGAAAGGGAGAAAAACGCACTGAACGATCTTACTTTACAAATCTATATTGGCAAAACTATGTTTCAGTTAGCGGAAATGTGATTGCGGCGCCACCTGATGTCAATCTATGAGATAGAACGAATCACATGATATAATGTAAAAGCGGTATCCAACAGTTTGCCTTTAGCCTCTGGCGAGTTTAATATCATTTTTCATGGACGTGTTTAATAAATGTTTTAGATTACATAACAACGAGTGTCAGATTCTTTTTATTAAACGATTTTCGTCCTCTTTTACTAGAAACAAACACCTGTGTAGATCTACATGCCGGTTCAAAAATTAGAACGATACTGTGAAGTCATTAAACCAAACACCGCATCATAGATCGTTTGATTTTCATTGTTGCGCTATACAAAATAATTCCATTTTATTGTCTTTAATTGAGAGTAAAAACAACCTTTTGACAAACTTTTAATGCGTATTCAACATTAATATACAATAAAATAACGTATCATTGCCATATGTTTTATCGATTCTATTTCAGCTAAATAACTTATAACAAAAAACTGTAAACACGTAAAAGTGCGTGACCCAGAAAAGTTTTATAACGCAGTTTCGTGAAGATCACTATTCAACTTTAATTCTCATCGCTGTCAGTGTCGATTATGGAGATAATTCTTTTTCGTTTCTTATGTGGTGTACTTGCACACTCGTCAATAGAGTTTACATTTGATTATGTCAGTGGCGGCTGAATGTTGATATTGAAATTTCCACCAAAAACGTTTCCTGCGAAGATGCTTTTAAAGTCACCGTGGACGATTATGTTTGAGTTCTTTGTGGCGGAATTCATTGAAGTTACCATCGCGTTGTGGTCATTCGTGTCTTGATTCACTGAAGGAGTACATTCATGCTGGTGAGAACAGCTAGACTTTGTGAGGATGTTCGATATCATTTTGTGTTGATAATCGCTAAATTGGGGGTAGTTATTAATTGGTTGAATGTTGCGGTGTCCTGTTATCTGCATAATCTGATTTGTCACTAAACTAAATGTTTACGGGCGCTGTTAGTCAGACGTCTTACAGATGCAAGTCAAGCAGCCTTAGCCATACGCTTCATGATGGTGGTAAGTTTATTTATACCAATAATCAATAATGACCTTTGAAACGACGAAAAAAGAGCTGTTATATCTTCCATGTTGTTTATAAATATGGCGAATAAATACCAAATAGTCACGCGAAGCTGCTAGCTAATCAAATTGCAAGAAAAAGTGTATTACACTAATGAATAACAAAAATATTACATGGTTATATTAAATGGAAAACAA
Organism: Sinonovacula constricta; assembly: GCA_007844125.1. Taxonomy (NCBI): domain Eukaryota; kingdom Metazoa; phylum Mollusca; class Bivalvia; order Cardiida; family Solecurtidae; genus Sinonovacula; species Sinonovacula constricta. The sequence goes on from CM017571.1 coordinate 31,946,548, forward strand.
GGTCAATCATGTGATAAAATATATTATCCCTGTTGTAGAAAATGAAGACTTAATAATCTGATACTTTTATCCAAAATCGTGGATTTTAAACATTATCAGAAATGGTAGACAGTGCAAATTGTTAATATGTCATATTAAATGTCCATTATTTCCAAATCTATAAATAAACAATATTTGAATTTCAGGTAAAAATAAACATTGATGTCAGAGCTGATTATCCGGATGATCAAATAACGTGATGTCAAAAGTATTTTGCTACGTAGTTTTCATAGTTTAAAAAAATAGCTAACTGTGCATCGTGATTCGTATAGGAAAGGGTAAATATAAAAGTGACAAAAACACAAAAACGAGACATAACACATATAAAATCCCAGAAGTTACCACACTGGAACGGAAAGTCGGCAACAGGACCGACTGGGTGCCTTTAACCTGGTTTGTAGAGCGCTCTAACCTCGCACTTCCCGAAAGGTCTTCTTTCAAACAAACAGTGAAAATAATTTTAACAAACCCATATCCCATCAAAGTTAAACAACTTACAGGAAGCACCTGTTTGGTATGTACAATTATATCTCTCCCATTTATAATGCTAGTTGAATTAAAATTTAAGGAACTTTGAACTGCAAATAATACTATTGTCCTCGGGTTATGGTCTCACCAAGTGCTTATCACTACGTAAAATCATGATATATAGTCTTCATATTGAAAGTAATTCGCATCATTCCCGTTTGTATCCGTAAAAGCCGAAGCAAATTATATACTAATTAGGCTTATTTTAAATGTTGTTAAACTTTGCATAACACATGTGTTGGCAATAAAGAAAAGAAGCTTACAAAAGAAATATTTTTTTCTAAGCTTAGCTAAACACTCACAAGTACAGCGTTGTGCCATAAGTAAACGTCCAAATTCAAGATGGCCGACGTCATGCCTAAAAAAACACTGTACAATAACAAACTGATCAACGTAATGTATTACAAAATGACATACCTTAATATTTAGTGATGTGACCTCTCGACATGAGAACATTGTGTATCCTCCTCGGAATAGACGAATATAGATTTCGTATATAGTTCACAGAGGTTTTACTCCACACAGTCCTTATTGCTTGCTCCAAATGCTCCTTAGAGTTGACTCTTTCTTCATAAGCCCTCAGCTCACGTTTAAGTCTAGAACAAATATTTTCTATTTAAGTCCGTACTTAACATAGAGTAAATGTTATTTCTAAGCTTATAATTAGCCACTATACCAGCTCTATGGACAGGGGCATTGTCATCTTGAAAGATATAATCTTCATTTGGAAAATGGCGAACAAAACAGGCCAGAGGTAATTATCAAGTAAATGTATGTCAATATATTGCTGTGCATTAATATTTCCATCAACCACAGTTATTGTTCCAACACCATCATATGTAATACATCCCCATATCATAAGACTAAGCTTGGGGTGGGAGGAGTCGCAAGACAACATGGCAACCATTCTTCTCCTACCTTTCTCCATATGAACACCTTGTTATCAGTCCAATTTCAACCTTACATTCATCACTGAATATCACCCTTTTCCAATGTTGGTCAACAGTTTTGCGTCTGTTAGCTCTACACCAGTTAAGTTTCTTCTTTCTGTTCACCTCCCTTATCCTGATACGTTTTCTTACAACACGCCTGTGATATTTTCATTGTACAATTTTCATTGCATTGTACGCTTTGAAACTACTGAGTCCCTTGACTGATTAAAAACGCTGGTAATGTCCGACAACGATCTCTTTCTGTTCTGTTTAACTACTCTAAGAAGTATCCGAGTATCTCGCTCACTCAGTTTTGAAGGTGCACCAGATCTTGTCCTGTTTTCTACTGTACGTTACCACGGTATCTATATCTATCCAAAATACCTGTAATTTTAGTCCTAGGAATCCCCAACCTTCGAGATATTTCAGCTTGACGAATGACAGAGTAAAACAGTAAAATGATCGTTTCTTTTATGTCAACACTCAACTCTTTTCGGCGATCAACCATATTGTTTACAATGGAAGTAAAAGTAGGAAACAGACGACTATTTGCACGCAATTACGTCATAAAAATGGTGACGTCATAGTCAGTGCCCCCTATCCGATGTAAGGGACACAACTATCAATATTTTTACCGATACCCGCTTGCTAAATTTGCGCCCCTTACAATACCATATTTTTCAGACGACGTTTGGACGTTCACTTATGGCACAATTCTGTATTTTAAGGTTTTACTTTTCCTAGGTAAGAATAGTTTGTAAATTACATCAATTAATAGAACACCTATTGCAAGCTTCTTTTCTGGAATACCATCACCCACCCGGGATGATTTATAACTGTTGCACTAGGCATTTAGCCTATGACAACATGTATAGGACTGAGATGAAACATAACACACAGAAAACTAAAACTAACATGTACCGCCTTGGAAAGGTTACTTGGCGAAAGGACCGATTTGGGTGCTAAAACCTGGCTTATGAAGTGCTCCAACCACGCACTTCCTGACAAATAGTGTAAATTGAAATATCCCATCAAAGTGAAAGAACTAACTAAATACAAGATAATATTGTTTGTTCAATATTTCATATTCGATTGAACCTGTTGTAGCAGGAATACCAACCCTACCTTACACAATCACATCTCGACTTGTACAGCCGAAAAATGTCAATATCTAAAGCTGTAATGTTCACACTCCGCCGTCAAAAGAACATAAGAGGCGTCATACACCGCGGTGGTCTTGCATCTATCTTACTTCTTACTTTCTGACCGACATTAAGCAAGATTTCTACCGAAGCTTCATTTTGCTTTCTCAGTTTATATCCAGCTGTACAGGGGCTTATTTATAATATTATGTATGTTATCTCTATTTCCCACTATAACAAGGCTGAAAATACCACGATTGTTTACACGAGGTATATATACTTGGGGACACAATATTTCGGAATGCTTAACTAGTTTTTCTCTCTCGGATTCTAGCTTTAGTAGATGTGAGATTGTCATTGCCCTGATAAGAATGATATATAGGCCACATGCATTCTGTATTTGTAAGTATTTCATTGATCAGTGAACACTGTATTTTATGACTATTTACATCGTTTAAATTAGAATATCGAATTACTTAATATGATCAACGGAGTCAGTTCCAAATAATTTCTGTCACGAACACCTGCGATTTGCCTTGTGGTGAGTTATGAAAGACAAACAATGCGTTTTAACTTCCATCCAAAAGAACCTAAACAAATACACAAGATTTTAATTCTTATGTAAGAAACCTCTTGCTTTTCGCATTTTAAAATGCACACCCCTTGGAAATAAAGAAATGGCAACATGCAATAATACAATAAGGTTCAGAAATAAATAAAAACAACTTGAACATGGTGGGAAAATCAATACTTCTTACATATGTTTGTCGTTTGTAATTTATTACTGAAAATGTCACTAAAATCTAAAAAGACTTAAATTATTCGTTATGAGACAAGAATAAACTCAACCTATTGCCGCCATTCCAAACATATATTCTGTTGCGTAAACGCCATTTGCCGTCAAAATTGTTACAAATTACCTAGTTTATGGTAAAGGTTGGCGTGATACCTTGTTATCTATGAATGAATCGGAGCCATGTTGTAACTAAAGAATAGTTTCAACGTCATATAATTTAAAGCGAATTCCACAACAAACTTCTCAGATGAATTCGAAAAATATTAGTCTATATATACGTCCTATGGGAACTTCCACATGAACATTCAACATGCACATTCAACTAAAATGTCATAAATGGCAAAACAAATGTTACAATATTAAAGAAGGTGCGAACAAAATAGGATAACAGAAACATTATTCTTACATTTTATTAAATCAAAGAAGTTATCCAATAAATGATGATGAATAATAGGTGATAAAATAACGACGTCATATACAACAAAAATGCAAGAAAAATCACTTATGTTTATTGAAAAAAAGAAAAACAAGAACAAAAACAACATCTTTATAACTACAGTTCAGTGCTGGAAAACGTGAAATTTGTGTAAAAGAAATCTTTAAAGTATATAAATGTATTTTATAGCTATATACATTTATATACACTTCATACCGTAAACTTTAGAGAAATAAAACATGGAATACACACAGAATCAACAGGAAAATAAGTAAAAGTCATATGAAAATAACCACAAATATTAAATTTTGAACTAACACTAGACCAAGGCATACAAAGTAAAAGGATTTCAAGTTTACCCTAGGAACCCATTGCTGTGTTACTACAGGGCTGTTAATAGGTTAGTTAGCATTTGCACCTTGTTTTATTTATAACACGTTGTTCTTTTATGAAAGAAGAAAACAAGTACGTCGTTTGTTTAATTTATTGAAATGTTTATATGACTTCAACAAAATGGTAATTTTAATATTGTACTTGACAAAAATGACCGATATTCATAATTAACTGCGCTTTAAAGGAGGTATCCAACAATTTGAAACACTTTTCCAAATAATTAAGTTATTTTTACCTGAAACGGTCTTGCAAAATGTTGTTCATTGGTTCATTGATGGTCAAGATTTGTGCATACAGTGAAGCATAAATCTCTACTCGCCATTGCATACAGGTTTTATCCGTTTGAGCCACGCCACGACCATGTGACATTTTAATTTGAAATCACGATATATAGCCATCCGGATAATCCTCTCTGACGTCGATATATATATATATATATATATATATATATATATCCCCCTCTCTCTCTCCCTCTGTACACACACACACAGCAGAGAATAAAAAGCCAAAGGAGGATGTGGGGAAAAGAACAGCCAAGAAAAGGGAAGAGCAACGAGACAGCTTGATACGAAGTGGAATCAGAAAAAAGAATGATTTGGTAGAAAAATGAAAAGAAGAATTTGTTGGCGATTTGTGAAATATAACGAATCAGAATGCATCCCTGGCTGTGATCTGATCTATTGACTGCCACTCCGTGGCATCATCGTAATTCTCTTTAAATTAAAATGAAGTTTTCCTTATTCCAGTTTGACTATGTGTAAAATGTAAACAATCAAAAGTGTTTTTGTCATACAAGATTTATGTCACGCATTTAAAAGTGATAAACTGTTTGTAAGTTACATCGGATAATTAAATACGTATTGCAATTAAATACTTTTATTCGGAAACTATTGTCCAACAGTGTTGGGTTAATATTATAACTGTTGCTGTCAATGCCTGGTCTCTGACAGCAAGTCCAAAGGTACACAATTCAGTTATTAGAAAAAAACCCGGCTAATAACATTTATATAGAAAATGTTTAATAATATTACAGTGCCTAACTAATGCTATTTGCATTCAATTTATATACGATTGAGGAGATGAGAGTCTGATGAATTGATTATATGCCTTATAGTTTGAATTATCAAATAATAATAGCTAAACGACAATAACTGTAAAATGAGTATAAATAACCGTAACAATGCATATCAATTGAAAAAAAACATTAAGGTGTAAGTTCTCATAAAATTGCAAAATAAAGTGTTCCTTACTTCCTACGAGTATGCGGACTCCACACATGTTCTCCTGATTTATTAACATAATAGCAAGAAATGAATATTAAAGTAGACGGCAATCGGACCAATGTATATGACGGACACGGGTTCAAGCAGTGTCTAAACCATTACAAATCTTTAAAAAAAATTGGTTGCACAGCTGGCTATCCTCAGATCTTAAGTGTAGTGTCTGTATACGTATCTGTTAGTAAAATGATGATTTCAGATAGCAGAAACACTTTATAATGTGGGTCTGTGTCTCTAGATAACTGGACAATGGTTGGTTCTTTGTTGTATTATCATACAAGACAATGTCTAATTGAACTCGTTTTTTGTTTGTACAGACAATTAAAATTATGCAGATTTTTGGACATGTATTGAGGTATTGCTATTTGTTGAGAAACAGCTGTATTTAATGACAGGTACAATATAACACAAACAGTTGTAAGAAAAACACATTTTCAAATTGTAATAAAATGGTGACAAACATATCCTTATAAAACATTATTTAAAATAAAAATGTACAAGTACTTTAAAAAAAGAAAGGGGTAATAAATTGCAAATAAAGAAAACAATAACAGTAAACATCAATATTTGTAGATTACAGGATTTCCCGACAGACTTAAACTAGCTAAATTAAACTGTCAGCCGAGGTATAAACAATTTCGTATATGCCATCGTACACAACATTTGTTACAGTCACCGAAGGCCTGAGCTGTTGATTATGCCGACGCTTCCAAATGTTTGCAGCTGTCACTGTCATAAATTGTCTGAATGGTCGCACATTTAGTTTTCATTGACGGCTATAGCAAGCACTGAAGGTCGTAGATCTGGTAAGATAAGTGAATACAGCAGTCTTTATTACGGAATTTTACAAGTTTGAATCCAGTTTAATCCGTGGTATGTTTTACTTAATATACTCAATAAATATTACTTTCTTCCAAATAAAAATCTTGTTGCACATTTATGTGTTAGAGAGTTTGTGTGTGCGCGCTGGTTTGTGTACTCATCTCATTTACGAGATTGAGAGCAATCACATCTTTGCATTGCTGGTCACTTTGTTACAGAGAAACCTTAAAACAAATGTATTCCAGTTGTTACATTTATCACACTTTGTAACACCAGTGAGAGCACCAAGTGAACTCATTTTACGACTTGTATTTAATACTTGTATGCAACACTATTTTTTATAATATAGAAGTATATTACACAGAAGACTGACCAAAACTACAGAAAGTGCCCAGTCAATAGGCCTATTTTAATGCAATTTATAAGTGCTGGCTGAAACCAATTAAAGTCATGACAGAAGTAAAGTTGAACCATTTGTGTAAGCTTTCTTACGGTCGCAACCTTCGACAACATTTAGATCAGTAATACCAGTTATCCAGTGCTTTAGAGTGCCGATTCGATATCATGATCATATCCGTTTTACCAATTTTATATTGCGTGTATCTTCTTTGTTAAATGTCCTGTCCGACACGCATATGGAAAAAATATGAAAATGTTAGAAAATGACAAACTTGTATTGAAAGCTAAACATGCCTGCTTCTCGTATGATGAAAGAATTCGAAACCTCGAAACGGCGTCGTCCACCTTTCGGAACGTCACATTGTCAAACACATATAAAGTATGCCACCATCCGGATGGTTGGGTGGAACGTCAACGCTGGCTGGATTGAACCAGCAACACACGCTTATACAAGATCTTAAAACAACCACATCGTTATATTAGCAGACATCTCGTGAAAAGAGAAGGAAAAGAATTGTATTCCAGAAAATTGTTCAGGTGTTACCTTTATTCCTTTTACGGCTCAATAATCCTTCCTTTGCGTGGGCCGTCATGGTCTGCTGTACTAAGGTAAGTAGGTTGAGATAATATCACTCGTGAAATGAACAGAAAGCATTTGTGTGGTACATTATATACATCTGTAAGATTGTCAACGGACTTCTTAATACGTGTTTTCTCACGTGAAAGTTTGACAGTATTGTATTACTTTCCCTATTTTTCATTTTCATTACAGTTTTTTGTTACTTTTTGTTTTATTTATTTTTTGCCTTATTTCACTATTACTGTCATCGTTGTCGTCATCAATGTCGTTTTTTTCAATTGATCACTATCAACATTGTCATCTTTGTCGTCACCGTTGTAATCATCTGTATTGTCATTGTTATCTCATGATCTCATACAATTTAACATGACCTATAATGATACATCGTATCTAACATTTCTCCAATCCTTGTACTTAGTGAGGTAAGACTCGTTTAAATGTTATCGCTTCGTTAATTTGATTTTGTATCACCTTATTTAATCAAGGTTTGTTTGCAACTGCATAGTTAGAGACATGTTGAGTCTACCTGACAAACATACTTGTCTATGACCTTGACATGCATTTTTAACTTTTTTCTGCGAGTCGAGTTCATTTTCTTTTGCTCTGTTTTCAATGCTGTTAAAAAGATGTCAGGATGACCTTTTTATTTTTGTTATCGTTACAACAATTATGATTATTCCGGTTCAATTCTGCGTTTTATAATGTCCATTACTAGTAGTAGTGGTAGCAGTGTTGTTGTTATTATATTTTGTTTTATTCGGGATTCTTTCATTATTATTATTATTTTTGATTATTATTTTTTTTTTGTATTCACATCCAACCATGTGTTTGCATTCCAATATACATGTGTGTATTATTACGATAAAATTCTGCGTTTTACAATGTCCACTACAATGATGTATTGCTAAGCTGTCTAAATGTTCATTAGTTGCATTAGACTTTAATGCATTTGATAAGTGCTAGTTGAAATCCATTAAAGTCATTACAGAAGTAATTTTAAAACATCAGTGTAAGCTATGTTAAGGTCGCAACGTCAAAAAATGTTACATTAAACTACATCAAGCGAAGTTCAGTGGTCCAGTCCATAGGCACTGGGCTGTCAACCATGATGATCCCGGCTCCAATCCCATAAAATTCGTGATTTGTATTGTTTGGTTAAATGATATTTTTTCTTCATTTTTCATATATACATTTCCTGAAGTTTATCGAAGAATTAGTTATACATATTTTATGCAACAGACCAAGAAAACCGCTTTGGATAATGTGAAACAACGTGCCTGCCAGCGGTATTATGGTTTTATATATTTAGCTTAAATCCCTTTAAATTAGGACAGTTAAAGCAATTCATAACGCAAAAGAAATGCTGCACAGTAGATTTCAACCTTCGACAACATTTAGATCACTGTTACAACACGTCATCCATTACACCTAATTTTAGAATGTCATGCAGAAAACTGCTTTAGGGTAAAGATTCGATATCATGATCATGAATATTCGTTGTACCAATTTTAAATTGCGTGTATCTTCTTTGTTAAATGTCCTGTCCGACACATATATGGAAAAATATGAAATAGTTGGAAAATGCAAAAATTATATTAAAATAGATTAATTATTAAAATTGTTATATGTTATGCACAGTAGTACACCAGCGTTTAAGGGTACGCTAGTCAGGTTAAGGGGTTGTTTACCGTTGTAGTTTTATTGACGCATTTTACATGACGTAGCATTCGCGTTACAGTAGAAAGAAAAGGATCACGCTAGAAAATTCATTTGTTTATTTTTTACTGGGTTTCGTGAATGTTCTGGAGACTTCTGCGTTCTAGAAATTCTTTGGGTCTATATAAGGGCTTGTTAGATTTAAGTTTAAGTTTGGACATAGAGTTTGGACATATAGCTTGGAAATACTTGGAGCTTCTATATAAAACCTTTCTGTGTTTAAATTTACGCGGACTTATTATATTCTACAGTGATATAAATATCTAAGTATTGGATTTGGAATTATATTAATTACATTCGTGTATTGTTCTACCTTTGGATTATTTCAACTGTGCGTATCTACAAGGACATTCTACCGAAAACTCTTCAGGATTATTCAATGTTGGATTATTAATTGGACTATTAAAGGGACACCTTGGATTATTAGTTGGACTATTTAAGGGACATCTCCTAAAGGGACAAACTGTAAGCTAACATTTATTTTTCATTCTCAAATTTTGTCTGATATATTTGTTAATATTTTGTTACGCCATATATTTAATTGTTTATTAAAATAAACATTATTGTACTAGTTTGTTGCTGGCTTTCCTTTACTCTATTTTGTCGTTTAGTAAACGTGTCATTTTATAAATGAAACTTAAATAGCGACACCGGTCGTAACATATATAATTCTTTACAACAATAATAATGCCACTCAAAGAATTGTATAGAAAGTTCATAAAATTTATTTAAATAATGTGAAAAGATCCATAACTTTAATTTTTGGTTCAGCTGTATTTTTATTCTTTTTTCATATTTACATGTCCTGAATCTTATTGAATTTTTGGAGTAATTATTTATTTTGAGCCACAGACCAGTAGAACTGCTTTGCATAGGGTGAAACAAGATTCCTGTCGGTGGTATTATGGTTTTAAGCAAATAGCCTACACTCTTAAAATAATACATATAAAGTTGATCAAGCTGATTTTTGCGAAAACATAAGAACATTTTTTTTTCAACACCTGTTTAGGAAAAAGACTAATAATATTTTGCAGTGTGATGAACGTAGTCTGGGTGCGCAGTAATGTAATAACGAAGTTTTAACCCCTGAGTTATTGATCCCAAAGTCTCTAAACCATCTTACTTACACCATTACGATTACCTTACCTGTACAGAAAATAAGAATATTCATCTTGAATTCTCATTGTCAGTATGATATTTTAGTATTCGTTATTAAAAAAACTTCAATGCAGAAAGTTTTAAGTTGATGAGAAGTAGGCATTTGTTAAATATGAATTAAAGTTGTAGAAAATTGTAGAAATTGCCTTACATCTATGCTATTGAAACAATCCGTTCAGAATTAGTACTTAAATTACATATAAACTTAAACATGATGCTACAACCATTTACATTTCTTCCCTGGTGACTTTGTAGTTGATTCAATAATTTGATTTATTTTACTATCAATAGTTTCTTTTGTAGATCTTTTTATAGAAATAATACTTAAAAGTTCAAACAAAAATAATGTGGTCAATATGTCTAATTAGTAATTACTCACATCTTTCACTGCTTTATTACTTTTCACTGCTGGAATACACCCAATAAACTTTTTACTGCTTGATTTCGAGAAATCCTCAGGAGGTATGAGGTTAAAGCATTTTAACATCAGTTTAAAAACTCTAGTTTGCATTTTGGCAGACTTACCGTTCCAAGGCGGAAAATGTTGGGTTTGCTCTCTTTAATATATTTTCATGTCACAGTTTTGTTGCTACTGGTACATATAGCGGGCACCTGATTATGGTTGCCGTATGCCTTTTCAAATTTAAAATTATGTTGCAATACTCAAAAGACCTTGTCATATTTTCTTATAAAGAAAATGTAATTCTCATCCTGTTTCACCAAATTGGTTTAAATTTCTGATTTCCCTATTAATAATAACAAAATCCAATAATTAAGAATAACACCAATATAAAAGTTATCAAATGGAATAAGATTTCAACAAGATATACAGCTAAATTTAGTTAATGTTAAGGAAAAAACATTTAATATCGATGCCAATTCTGAGGTTTGGCTGCGAATGTTGTGAGCTTGACCAGCACGACAGTACACCAATTTGCACTAATACTCCGTAATCAGAATCTCCTGTTCACGTAAAACAACAACTTTTAGTGAATATATTATTTATAAATAAATTTACTAAATATCTGACTTGTTAGATTCGTTAATAAACCAATCTTTACAATTTTGAGCCGCGACCTCACACCCATTATAAAACAAAATTATCGTTTATGGAGAATTGTTCACGCTGTTTAATCATTTGAACACAAATCGTTTGTCTTATATGTATACTCAAAAGAAAGAAAAAAAGGAGACACTATGGATTTATATTGCTAAGCATTACTGAACAACTGCAAGTTTATTCTTTTAAATTGTTTTCCTGCAGCGGTTAATTATGCTCATTACAGCGACGTCCAGATATATGGATTAAATGAAGACCCAAAACAAAGGTCTGGGTATTACCACCGGCTCACCGCTGGTCAGTTGGAAAACATCTCTACACTAAGTTCTTTGCCCAGACTCTACAACTACGCTCTGTTACGTTACTAGTCTTGTAATATAGTCCACTTTCCTAACCTTAGATCAAAGATTTCATTCCAGAATTAAAAAAAAATAACTCGTGTATACATTTTATTTTTGCATATTTGTATGTGCAACAGTAAACTGGGATCGCAATAAAGGAGTCACTGACTTTAACTTAGTTATATCTGTTATACTTTTCATGTACCTTGCTTCATAAGAATGGAATGTCTGTATAAAAAGCATGTAACTGTTACTATAAAATATATTAAAGGGAGACATGTGTAGCATTTATGATCATGACTTATGATTTGTGAACGTTGCAAAAGTCAATTGCGACATTAAATGATTGGTAATATTTTACGATTTTTTCTCTACCAGAAAAGATTTGAATACTTTAATAATTAACTCATAGGTCATGAGTGGTAATGATTCTTCTACAAGGGTTTATCGGATTATTATTTCATATCCGATCAAACCTGTTGTGGCTGAGATACCGATGCCACGTCACACTGTCATATCTCGACTAGAGCAGCAGAAAAATGTCAATATAGGAAGATCTTCCTTCAAAGCAATCAGCAATATAGATAACAGGCTTTATACGCGGAAATAGTCATTAAATCTGTGAACATCCAATTATACGCGGTTTTCTCTATCTGCATTTATTCCCAGTCGATTAATTCAACGCTCTAACACGTTGTCAAAATCCAAACAGCCAAGACGACAAAACCATTCACAATATAATTAATTTTAACAGCAGGATAAGTGACAAAGAATAACGTAATTAGAAAGTGTAAATCAATTTCTCACACACACCACTTTTCGCCATTGTACAATGTTCCATTATCGTATAACACATCTTTATTAATGAAAGGGCTCAGAAGCGTTGTTTGAGCGATGTCAGATTGACCATGTAAAGCTGTGCAAATTGTGGAATTTGGAAAGCAAATTGTGGAAATTGGAAAGTCTTTAGCTGCAACTAAACATCTCCTGTAAGATAAAGATTATACATTGGGAGAAAAGCTACACTAGAGTCTTTAACATCTGATAATAGAAACCATTTTATTAAACATTCACTACTTTCTACATGATTTTGCATTTAATTTAAGCTAGGTTTGAAATAAACGCCCATACATGGATTCGACCAAACGTAAACTGAGTTTGAAATTCACTACTACATCTTAACACACCTGTGATCTGATTCTTAAAGTCCCTAGTGCGCCATTTTTGTCCGAATGCGTGCGGTAGATTTAGACCGTAAATTTTGATCATTTCCTCTGGTCAATGAGTAATATTCCTACACGTTGTTGTTCAATCATAAATCTGCATTCATGTGTATTTGAATTACACAATATAATAATTTCGGTTTAAGCACACAACAATATTAAAGTTATCATTTAAAGCATGCCTGGACACAATTGACGCATCTAGTCTCCTTAGATAATTATACATATGTGTTCTGTTAAAACACTTCTTCCCAGGCATGAATAATTGTCGGCAAGTTGTCAGTGCCATTCAGGGTCAATACTGTGCGCGCAAGCGATAATCCCTAAAATATAAAGAGACATTCAAACAAAGGATTATGAGCGCCTTAAGGCACTGCCCCACGCGGTCTGGCTGTAGAATGGTACCTTCAGCTACAGCCGCTAAATTGATGCCCAACGGGTTTTCTTGATATTGGCATTATGAAAAACCACATTGATAGCAATAGGTAAGTTATTAAGTACTTACGATTGCTAATGATTGTGAATATGAAATTGCCTCACACACGGATATCACAACGTCCTTTGAAAACTTCTGCATTTAAAGAATTTAAACTCTAGAGAGAGAAAAGGACACCCAAGTCAATATGTCTCAGCTACAAAACACACAAAGAGACATTACACAAATAGAGTCAAACACCAATACCGCGTTGAAATGATCAGTTAAACCTAATCCGAACGATCCCCTTTATTAAATCGGTTTACTGAGTTCTACCCTCACACTAACAAAAAAGGTTGATACAAACCGCGTAAATATAATAAAAAAAACACATTAGTAGAACTAAGCATTCAAATTCATCGGTAGTAAAACATGTACAAAACGCTAAACCAGTCATTGAAGTGTGTATATGTATAAAAGATAAAATTCGACAAGACGTTTTTTTCGAACGACTGAAGATAACATATGCTTTATTCTTAGCTATCATTAAATAAAAGGATTTAAGATACGCAATGACATAATCAGTAAGAAAACAACATCGTTAAAACCAAAGACGAAAGAAGAAATTATCATCGTTTTGTAAAGAAACGAACATTTAGTATCAATAAAACTTAAATCTGTTCAAAATGTATGCCAGCGAGGCTGATATCTAGATATTGATTGCAGATTTAGGTTCTCTATTTTTACATACACAGCAGCGACATATTCTGATAATTATATCGACGTCCACAGCTTTAGTAGAGGAAGATTACCGACAAATGCCTCGGTAGAACCACCGAAGATCAACTTGAAGAACTCACATTAAGTCATTGTCCTCGAACGTGACCGCCCCACACGGTTGGTATGGTGGGGGACTTGGGGTGGCTAAGTGGAGGCTTTCGTAAAAGCGTGTGGGACATAGTAACAGAAACGTTGTACTCCACACATATACTCATGATTCTATAACCAATATACAGTGGAGGCGCATGTTCGAGCACTAATTAAAGTCATTAAAATTGTTGTAGATCTACACCAAACTGTCCTAACCTCAGATTTTTGTAGTTCCATAATCATAGGTATCTGGTTGCAAAATCGAGATTTCAAAAAGCATTATCACTATATAAATACGAAATAAATTCGTTTGTGCGTTATCTGTGTATTGTTTTGTGAAGAGTCAACTGTACTTAACGACAATGGCAGAAAACAAACAGTTTTAAGAAAAACTTAAAATAACAATCCTCTATTTCTGTATCATAAAATTAGTACTTAACAAGACTTAAAAAAAAACATAGGACGCTATAATTTCGAAACAAACGCAGCAACGCCTATTCAGATATATGTAGATTGCAGTACCCCCCTGTAGACAAATACAAGCGAAATCAACATATCAGTCAAAGATTTAATTCCTCTGTATTTGTCATCTTACACTACCTTAGTTAAGTTCATGGAGGTTTTGGGCTGTTGACGCAGGAGCATTCCCAATCATAGCAGCTATCACTGACATATATTGCCTTAATGGTCATACATTCAGCTTCCTACAGCAGGCACTAAAGTTCATAAGATTAGCAAATCGAAAGGTTCAACGTCTGAACAATATCGTCATTGGAAGTATACTCGAAAGGTTATTAGCGCTAAGTAAATGGCGGTGGAATTTGTTTGAAATGTAAAACTTGTCAGCGTTTAGTTAGAAATGACATGAAATGTTTTTTTTTCCTTTAAAAGGTGAACGAAAGGTTGGATGACCATCTTCTGAAGAGAAAATTATGAATATTGTTAAAAACCTTTCCTGATGTGTTGATTGTAGGAATACTAGGACAAATTCGTGCCAGATTTTCAACATAAACAGCGGAAATGCGTAATACATTTTCAACTTTTCCAAACACTAGTTAACGTTTTTCCTCGAATGACATAACAACTAAAGATAGATGCATATATGATGATATTAAATGCTTGGTGTGCTTTGAATAAAGACACCAAAAACAACAGATGCCATGCCAGACTGTAAATATAGTCCAAATATTAATATGCAAATCTTTAAAGTCCATTTTGTTTATGCAATCAAGATTATGCAGTAGATATACAGTATATACATTATGTATCCTACTAGTATAAAGAAATACTAACTCCATTACGTGCTGCAGACACAGGAGAATATAGACGGAAATAAAATCTCTTACTTACCAATTGACATTAAGCGAGATTTCTTCTGAGTTATGGCATCGCAGCCCAAGTGGCCAGTTTATTTGTATTTTCCCAGTTAATATCTGAATAAGAGATCTGGCTAGCTTCTTCTTTATCTGCAGTTATTCCCAGTCAATCCGTTTCCCGAAGATGTAACGTTATTGGACTTTTTATCGAAATTATGTTGAGTTAAGTGAAAGCCCAACTACTGATCAACGTGCATCTTCAAGCATTCTGTCCTGTGCCATTTTAAATACATTTTGCAACGCTCACAGGACCTTGTCATTTTTTCTTATTGCAATTTTTAAGATTTATTTTTGGCGTAATTTAATTATATGATTCATGTTTGTTTAACAGAACATGTAAAATATGTAATATTTTGTTTGTTCAAGCTACATTGTTTTGTCTTGTTCAATTATATTCCACTCTGTTGCAGCTGCATGTTATTGTCATATTGTCTAGGAGTTATGGGCAAGTTTCCCTCGGCATTGTATCAAACATTAGATATTTACATTTTGTACATGTTTTGATATGTTCCTTCCTTATTTTGTACATGGCTACACAATAAAGCAAATAGATTATTACTTCGTTACCCTTATCTTTAAAGGTCCAGCAAGTTTGACAAAAAGAATCATGGCCAAACGGTTGCACGCAAATAATACATTATCATTTGTGATGTTTCAGTTTCATTACAACAGATTACAATGACTTTCACTTAAGATTGACAATGAATTCGATAAAGAGGTCATAGTTTTAGATATTTTTTTTTACTAAAACGATCAGTGATAAGGTAGATAGAGTGTGTATATTGTTGTGTATAACTTTTCCGATGGGTTCAGTAAGGTCTCATTTATTGCTCCTATACGTAGAACTTTTTCCACTCAACTTTGTCGATCCTTCAGACATTCATGTTCCTCTGGTATTTTGCAAATAAACTGGCAAAGCAGGATGGTATCTTAAACGATTAAGTCGATACGATATAAAGATGTATTTGTCATTATCAGGCTTAGTTTTCTGAAAGGCAGAAATTGGAATTAGACTGGGCTATTTATACTGTCATTTTATTTGTACTATTCCAGGAAAACAGCATAAGCCCCGCCAACCAGCTTATACTTTTTCGAAAGCTATTACGTTTATGTCAATAGCGACAAAACTTAGGTTAATACTGGTGCAACATGTAAACTTTGCAATCTCATCCATATAAAAATGTTTTATTTTGCTGAAAAGGCAACAAAAGTAGGTTCCGATTCGAAATAGTGACTTCGAAATTAATCATTGATATCTATTAGGTCCGATTACATTGCTACTGACGAAATGATTTTCAAGTTAAAGTAATGTATAAATCGACCTATCGTCTTCGTGTACTTCTTGCAAACATTCGTCGTTATTGCGCGGATTTCAAGCCTGTATTTTACGATCTGATGGCTAAGTTTTAACATAAATTGTCATTCTGAGAACTAATAAATATCCATCATTATGTGTCATCAACAGATTGTATTTCTTTGAGGTTAACCGATAAAGGAAGAGAACGGTTACACCGCTTAGGTGGCAGAATTACGACCATGCTGTTGTACTCCTCAACCCCACACACTTACATCCAATTAAAATAAAGTGGTTCGTTTCTTGACATATATGGTCCAAGCTACATCTTACGTGCACACTGTAAGTTGTAATAACATTGCAGCTACACACGGTTAAATCATAAAAGTGTCCCACTGGATCAACTCCCTGCGTACATGTTATTAATAATAGTATCCTCAAACTGGTGTCACGCTATTGGATCATGGTTGACGTCATCTCAAACACGATTGAGCTCTAAGCTTCAAAACATCGCACACCGTTCTTCATGGTGAATGTTGTTTGGCGCACGGTAACTTTAACTAGCCCCGTCAGTTTGCGATTCTGGATCTGGGGTCTCATCCAGAAGTTCTGCAGCATTCTGAACAATTTGTGCAGAGAATGCCATGTTACAAATGATGTGTAAGTATAAAGTTCTTTTGCTGCAGGTCCTAAGCAGTTATGCATATAGAGATGATGTTATTGTATTTCTTAAGGTGCACACATAGGAAATATGTGGGACGACCTTTGTTCAGCACTTGTGCCTCTTGAACCCACCAAGACGTGTAATTATAAGGTTTGTCTTTGCAGTCTTAATTTTGCAGATTTACGGTAGAAGACATATTTATTTCAATTATTCAACAGAAATGTTGTAGTTTTAGTTTCAATTATTTTCATTGTTGACTATAAAGCAACAAAAAGTATGCAAACCAACAAGTTCTTGATAACTGTATGTTTTATGTCAGTTTTCTGATTAATTATTTATCTTGATACTCTGTAGAACTACATAAGATACAACGACAATAACAACAAACATACAAGAACCATCACAACAACTACAGAAACAACACATTTATTTTTATGAATATTTTATCACATGTCGTCATATGTCTACTCGATATGCCGGAACCTATCAAAAGCAACTTATATTTTCATCTTTTCAAGGTGACAGCTTAGCGATCGATAACAGTAAGTAGGACAAAGTCCTTTGTCCAGGTAAAACAATCTCTTCCTAGGAAATACTGAGTCAATACTGAGTCAATGACCGAAACAAGTCATCATATGTACACGCGAAATAACATTAGTACTAATTAAATGTCAGGTCGAGCTACACGTGGTTTATTTGTGATGTAAGCTATTAAGAATTTTCAAAAATGATGTAACATTCTATAGAATATATGTGACTGAAACCTAATTCTATAATCGGTTTTCTTTTAACAAGATAAATGATGGTTTTTTATTTAAAAATAAATCTGTCTCTGTGCTGATAGCATAACTTCTTATGTTAACAATGGCTTTTTGTTCACAGGAATGAAGTTATGTAGTATTAATTATATAAGAGTGAAATTTTAGTAAGCTGTTTGTAAAAAATCAATTGAATGTAGTCGAAATGCAAACAACTATACATTTTTTCGAAACTTTAAGACAGCTCTCGTTTATTCTAAACTGAAGACAGAAATGGAACATTACAAATGGCTGTTGGTAGAGGTTGCATTTGTTTAGTTGAGAGAAATAATAGAAAATAAATGATAATCTGTTTAGTTCTGTTATAATAAAATAACTTCTGACACGTGCAATCCCTAGAGACATTGATATATAACGTCTGCCAGCAAATATAGCAGCATAAAGGGAACGAGAAAAACAAAACACCATATTAATAATGCAAAGTTGGCTGTATGTAAATTCCGTCGAATTCCGTTTAACGCTTAAATAGTTCCCTACTTGTTCATATCTGTAAAAAATCATTAAATTCTTAAATAAAAGAAGATAACAGAAAAATCAATCGTGCCTTTTAGATAGCATATATCGAGCAAGGTAAAACACATTGACTTTTAGCTATTTCAGTAAATTTTGTTGTGACATCGCTGTGTTATGACATTTTATCTATCTGTTGCACAAAGTGTTCACGAAAGTTCTGGTAACACTGGACTTTGAAATTCAAAACGGATTTTTTTTTCGATTGCGATCTAAATTCCTTAAATCCGTGCCGGCAGGAGATATGCCAAAAATGATGTTTCATAGCTTGTTGTCATATTATAGGAAACCATACAAACTATTATAACTGGTTTAAAGTAATAAAATTCGTTTGGATACTTGTTTATTAAATATTGCTTTGAACTTCAAAACCTTTATAGTTATTTTACATATTTGTTTAAATATAATATGTTGTTAAATATTTTTATATAATTTATCATTGCTCATTCTAAAGAAAAAGACTTGGATACAATTGGGCAGTCCGATAACTAAGTTGTCTGCCCTTGAGTACTCTCCGAATGCGCATGCGCACTAGCGCTGATAAAACGTCCGGGGTATAAGTAGAAATTTTATCAGCGTGTATAACACAAACATCGAGTGACATGGAAAGTTAATTTAAGAAAGAAACAAAACCGAAATGGAAAACGCCGAAATATTGTTGCATATGTAAAGGTGTTTAGAGCGGGAAGGTGGACGAAAACAGAGCTGTTTCATTGCATCGACTTTATCAAAACAACCGACTGCGACGCATTTGGATGGTATTATAACACTTCGCCTTCCCTTAACTGGTTACAGTTCGCCCTTGATCGGTAACAGCTCGCCCTTGCTTTATAACATGTCGCCTTCGGATTTAAGTGTATACATCAAGAAAAAATTAGTAAATTTGTTAATTTTTTTATAACCATTAACATTGTATTTGTTTTCTTCGTCTTCATATACAGTATGAGCACTTCTGATATAAGTGTATACGCCACCCTTCGCCCTTAAATCTTTAAGAAATTAAGTAAAAAGAATGTAAACTTGTTAATTTATTTTTTATATATTTCGACACCATTCATATTAAATTTATGCTTCCTTTGTCTCCTTATTCTTTATTATTATTAACATCGTATTATTAGCATCGTAAATTATTATATTTTTATTTTTCATATTTTAAAATTGTTTTAACCAAAGAAAAAATCTGATCCTCCCTACAATATACGAACTGTCACTGTTCCTTGAATTAAATGCAATGTTACGTCCTAAAATATGATAATTGTACTTTGTGCGTGGTTATTTATTTCATATTTTATATTTAAATAAAATTCCGCTGTTGCAAGGATTTTAATGTTACTTAGTTGCATACATATTTTGTTGCCAATACTTTAATAAGGTTGTCACACTCAAGATGACTTGTGTATGCAGTTATCTTATAATTGCACATAAAAGCGTGAACGTTAATTGATGTTTGCCTACAGTCATTATTGTGTAATAGCATTCGCACTAATCTTGATTGATAATTAGTCAGTGTGATCTTAATTAATGTTAACCGATATAGACGTATATAAAAAATTAAATTATTAAATTGGTCAGTGTGTGATCGTTAATTGATTTTTGCCTAGTCATTATTGTGATGATAGTGTCAGCGTTAATCTTGATTGATACATGTAATTAGTCACCGTGATCTTAACTCCGAAAAAAATATTAACTATATTTTCAAAATTACCCGCCTTCAAATAAACATACGCTGGTTTTACCTTTACAATGATTATTCAGCACAAAAGCCGGAAACCAGACAGATTTAGAGGTGTGTTCCCATAAGCCATTGAAAACGCTCGATACATTCTCCACTCAGTTACTGTATTCTGCTAAAAAATGGCCGACGAAGAAGACTTATTTATACTATAAAACGTTTTTCGACGTTTTCTGTGCACATGCATTAAAGTAACAGCGTAAGCCAAAGGTAAAAATATGTAATATTTTTCTATAGATTTCATGTTTTCCATTGCACTAAAAGGTTAAACACTACAATATTTCTGCAGATAACTGGTTATTTTGTTTGATACGCTGGCACCTCAGTGATCGACACAGACTGTACTTTGTTCATTTTAGTGTTACTTGGGCATTGTTTGACCAAAGTCATTGAAACTTTGCACGTTTGTTGTCTAACTGTACTGCTTCCAAATAATGCAAATTTTATGGAAATCTGCTTAGTTTATCTAAATTTACGATGGTTAAAGTGTAGGGGGATTTTTATAGAAGTTTACCTTGTGGATTATATAAGTATAAGGTAGGAATTAATTTTTTTCGTCATTTATTGGTGATTTGTGGCCTATATGATCATTATTGGTGATTTCTGGCCTATATGATACTAGCACCTGTGTTCCTGAAGGTTTTTCTAGCAAACAATCAGTGTAAACTAACAACATCCTGTCAAAGTGAAACAACTAACAGTAAGCAGCTGCATCGGGAATTAAAACAGATACAATGAACTTATATACATACATAATAACAGTAATAAAATAAACACCCATGTACAGTATGTACAGCAGATAAAAGCCTCGGCAAAGTAAAAACAAAAATCCCAAACGAGAGATCAGTTTGAAATAAAACAGCCCAAGCGCTGATATATTATAAGATATTATAGGAACAAATAAAACAGCCCATGCGCTGATATATTATTAGAACAAATAAAACATCCCAAGCGCTAATATATAACAAGATCAATTTAAATATGGCACATAATGCCATGACATCATGTTCCAAAAGTGTCAAAAGTGAAATGTAAAAAATACGAAAGAAAACGTCAAAATTTAGAAAACAACCTACCAACAAAATAAAACGTCATATTGTAAAGAGCTAATAAGTTAAAAAAACCAGTTCATAAAAAGCCGAGGATTTATCCGCAGTTGGCATATTATATGTAAGAAAGGTACTAAAAATCCCGACGTTTTAACTACTGTGAAATCTCACGTTAAGGGTATGGAGACTGCTCATGTTGTCTCACCTATATAAGGGCACGACTGGAGAGATGAAGAGACAAGAATTCCAACAGTAACTGTCCAATTATGGCTTTAAGTCACTGTTTTCATATAGTCTCAACGACCTGTCCGGTCATCGTGTAATTTAAAAGCAATGCAAGTTCTTGACTGTAAAACACCTGTTTAGGAAATAGACTTATACTATTTTGCAGTGTGATGAACGTAGTCTATGTGTGCAGTAATGTAATAACGAAATTTTTACCCCTGAGTTATTGATCCCAAAGTCTCTAAACCACCCTTCTTACTTACACCATTTCGATTACCTTACCTGTACAAAATATAAGAATATTAATCTTGAAATCTCATTCTCACTATGATATTTTAGTATTCGTTATGAACAAAACTACAATGCAGAAATTTTTAAGTTGATAATGTTTTTAGATTATGGATAATCTGCCGGTTAGATATAAAGTAGGCATTTGTTAAATATGAATTTAAGTTGTAGAAAATGGTAGAAATTGCCATACATCTATGCTATTGAAACAATCCGTTCAGAATTGGAACTTAAATTCCATATAAACATGATGCTACAACCATTTACACTTCTTCTCTGGTTACTTTGTTGTTGATTCAATAATTTGATTTATGTTACTATCAATAGTTTCTTTTGTAGATCTTTTATAGAAATAATACTTAAATGTTCAAGCAAATACAATGGGGTCAATATGTCTAATTACTCACAACTTTCTTTATTACTTTTTACTACTGGAATACGTCCAATAAACTTTTTACTGCTTGATTTCGAGAACTCCTCAGGAGGTATGAGGTTAAAGCGTTTTAACACCAGTTTAAAAACTCTAGTCTGCCTTTTTGCAGACTTACCGTCAAAAATGTTGAGGTTGCTCTCTTTAATATATTGTCATGTCACAGTTTTGTTGCTACTGGTACATATGGCTGGCATCTGATTATGTTTGTCGTGTGCCTTTTCAAATTCAAACATATGTTATATTTAAATATATTTTCTTTTAAAGAAAATGTTATTCTCATCTTGTTACACCAAATTGGTTTGAATTTCTGATTTCCCTATTAATAATAGCAATATCCAATAATTGGGAATAACACCAATATAAAAGTTATCAAATGGAATAAGATTTCATTAAGATATACAGCTTAATTAAGTTGATGTCACGGAAAACACATTTAATATCGATGCCAATTCTGAGGTTTGGCAGCGAATGTTGTGAGCTTGACCAGCACGACAGTACACCAATTTGCACTGATACTCCGTGATCAGAAACTCCTGTGCACGGAACACAACAACAACTTTAAGTGAATATATAATTTATAAATAAATTTACTAAATATCTGACTTGTTAGATTCGTTAATAAACCAATCTTTACAATTTGCCTCGACCTCACACCCATTCTAAAACAAAATTATCGTTTAAGGAGAATTGTTCACGCTGTTTAATCATTTGAACACAAATCGTTTCTCTTATATGTATACTCAAAAGATAGAAAAAAAAGGAGACATTATGGATTTATTTCGCTAAGCATTACTGAAAAACTACAAGTTTATCCTTTTAAATTGTTTTCCTGCAGCGGTTAATTATGATCGTTATAGAGACGTCCAGATATATGGATAAATGAAGACCCAAAACAAATGTCTGGGAATAACCACCGGTTCACCGCTGGTCATTCGGGAAACATCTATACACTAAGTCCTTTGCCCAGACTCTACAATTACGCTCTGTTACGTTACTAGTCTTGTAATATAGCCCACTTTCGTAACCTCAGATCAATAATTTTTATTCCAGAATTAAAAAAATAATTCGCGTATACATTTTATTTTTGCATATTTGTATGTGCAACAGTAAACTGGGATCGCAATAAAGGAGTCACTGACTTATATTTAGTTATATCTGTTATACTTTTTATGTATCTTGCTTCATAAGAATGGAA
Source organism: Sinonovacula constricta (assembly GCA_007844125.1). Lineage (NCBI taxonomy): Eukaryota > Metazoa > Mollusca > Bivalvia > Cardiida > Solecurtidae > Sinonovacula > Sinonovacula constricta. Next base: position 31,970,262 of record CM017571.1, read on the forward strand.
TGTCTGTATAAAAAGCATGTAACTGTTTCTATAAAATATATTAAAGGGAGAAATGTGTAGCATTTATGATCATGACTTATGATTTGTGAACGTTGCAAAACTCAATTGCGACATTAAACGATTTGTAGGGTTTTACGATTTTTTTTCTCTACCAGAAAAGATCTGAATACTTTAATAATTAACTCATAGGTCATGGTTGGTAATGATTCTTCTACAAGGGTTTATTGTTTCATATCCAATCAACCTGTTGTGGTTGAGATACCGATGCCACGTCACTCTATCATATCTCGACTAGAGCATCAGAAGATGTCAATATACGGAGATCTTCCTTCAATGCAATCAGCAATATAGATAAAAGGCTTTATACGCGGAAATAGTCATTAAATCTGTGAACATCCAATTATACGCGGTCTTCTCTATCTGCATTTATTCCCAGTCAATTAATTCAACGCTCTAACACGTTGTCAAAATCCAAACGGCCAAGACGACAAAACCATTCACAATATAATTAATTTTAACAGCAGGTAAGTGACAAAAAATAACGTAATTATAAAGTGTAAATCAATTTCTCATACACACCACTTTTCGCCATTGTACAATGTTCCATTATCGTATAACACATCTTTATTAATGAAAGGGCTCAGAAGCGTTGTTTGGGCGATGTAAGTTTGACCATGTACAGCTGTGCAAATTGTGAAAATTGGAAAGCAAATTGTGGAAATTGGAAAGTCTTTAGCTGCAACTAAACATCTCCTCTAAGATAAAGATTATACATTGGGAGAAAAGCTACACTAGAGTCTTTAACATCTGATAATAGAAACCATTTTATTAAACATTCACTACTTTCTACATGATTTTGCATTTAATTTAAGCTAGGTTTGAAATAAACGCCCATACATGGATTCGACCAAACGTAAACTGAGTTTGAAATTAACTACTACATCTTAACACACCTGTGATCTGATTCTTAAAGTCCCTAGTGCGCCATTTCTGTCCGAATGCGTGCGGTAGATTTAGACCGTACATTTTGATCATTTCCTCTGGTCAATGAGTAATATTCCTACACGTTGTTGTTCAATAATAAATCTGCATTCATGTGTATTTGAATTACACAATATAATAATTTCGGTTTAAGCACACAACAATATTAAAGTTATCATTTAAAGCATGCCTGGACACAATTGACGCATCTAGTCTCCTTAGATAATTATACATATGTGTTCTGTACAAACACTTCTTCCCAGGCATGAATAATTGTCGGCAAGTTGTCAGTGCCATTCAGGGTCAATACTGTGCGCGCAAGCGATAATCCCTAAAATATAAAGAGACATTCAAACGAAGGATTATGGACGCCTTAAGGCACTGCCCCACGCGGTCTGGCTGCAGAATGGTACCTTCAGCTACAGCCGCTAAATTGATGCCCAACGGGTTTTCTTGATATTGGCATTATTAAAAACCACATTGATAGCAATAGGTAAATTATTAAGTACTTACGATTGCTAATGATTATGAATATGGAATTGCCTCACACACGGATATCACAACGTCCTTTGAAAACTTCTGCATTTAAAGAATTTAAACTCTAGAGAGAGAAAAGGACACCCAAGTCAATATGTCTCAGCTACAAAACACACAAAGAGACATTACACAAATAGAGTCAAACACCAATACCGCGTTGAAATGATCAGTTAAACCTAATCCGAACGATCCCCTTTATTAAATCGGTTTACTGAGTTCTACCCTCACACTAACAAAAAAGGTTGATACAAACCGCGTAAATATAATAAAAAAATCACATTAGTAGAACTAAGCATTCAAATTCATCGGTAGTAAAACATGTACAAAACGCTAAACCAGTCATTGAAGTGTCTACAATATGTTTAAATGTTAAAATTCGACAAGACGTTTTTTTCGAACGACTGAAGATAACATATGCTTTATTCTTAGCTATCATTAAAATAAAATGATTTAAGATACGCAATGACATAATCAGTAAGAAAACAACATCGTTAAGACCAAAGACGAAAGAAGAAATTATCATCGTTTTGTAAAGAAACGAACATTTAGTATCAATAAAACTTAAATCTGTTCAAAATCTATGCCAGCGAGGCTGATATCTAGATATTGATTGCAGATTGAGGTTCTCTATTTTTACATATACAGCAGCGACATATTCTGATAATTATATCGACGTCCACAGCTTTAGTAGAGGAAGATTACCGACAAATGCCTCGGTAGAACCACCGAAGATCAACTAGAAGACCTCACATTAAGTCATTGTCCTCGAACGTGACCGCCCCACACGGTTGGTATGGTGGGGGACCTGGGGTGGCTAAGTGGAGGCTTTCGTAAAAGCGTGTGGGACATAGTAACAGAAACATTGTACTCCACACATATACCCATGATTCTATAACCAATATACAGTGAAGGCGCATGTTCGAGCACTAATTAAAGTCATTAAAATTGTTGTAGATCTACACCAAACTGTCCTAACCTCAGATTTTTGTAGTTCCATAATCATAGGTATCTGGTTGCAAAATCGAGATATTAAAAAGCATTATCACTATATAAATACGAAATAAATTCGTTTGTGCGTTATCTGTGTATTTTTTTGTGGAGAGTCAACTGTACTTAACGACAATGGCAGTAAACAAACAGTTTTAAGAAAAACTTAAAATAACAATCCTCTATTTCTGTATCATAAAATTAGTACTTAACAAAACTTAAAAAAAACATAGGACGCTATAATTTCGAAACAAACGCAGCAACACCTATTCAGATATATGTAGATTGCAGTACCCCCCTGTAGACAAATACAAGCGAAATCAACATATCAGTCAAAGATTAAATTCCTCTGTATTTGTCATCTTACACTACCTTAGTTAAGTTCATGGAGGTTTTGGGCTGTTGACGCAGCAGCATTCCCAATAATAGCAGCTATCACTGACATATATTGCCTTAATGGTCATACATTCAGCTTCCTACGACGTTTACAGCAGGCACTAAAGTTCATAAGATTAGCAAATCGAAAGGTTCAACGTCTGAACAATATCGTCATTGGAATTATACTCGAGAGGTTATTAGCGCTAAGTAAATGGCGGTGGAATTTGTTTGAACTGTAAAACTTGTCAGCGTTTAGTTAGAAATGAAATGAAATGTTTTTTTCCTTTAAAAGGTGAACGAAAGGTTGGATGACCATCTTCTGAAGAGAACACAGATTTTGTTAAAAACCTTTCCTGATGTGTTGATTGTAGGAATACTAGGACAAATTCGTGCCAGATTTTCAACATAAACAGCGGAAATGCGTAATACATTTTCAACTTTTCCAAACAATAGTTAACGTTTTTCCTCGAAAGACATAACAACTAAAGATAGATGCTGGTCCAGATTTTTTATTCTTACATATTAAATGCTCGGTGTGCTTTGAATAAAGACACCAAAAACAACAGATGCCATGCCAGACTGTAAATATAGTCAAATATCAATATGCAAATCTTTAAAGTCCATTTTGTATATGCAATCAAGATTATGCAGTAGATATACAGTATATACATTATGTATCCTACTAGTATAAAGAAATACTAACTCCATTACGTAGCTGCAGACACAGGAGAATATAGACGGAAATAAAATCTCTTACTTACCAATTGACATTAAGCGAGATTTCTTCTGAGTTATGGCATCGCAGCCCAAGTGGCCAGTTTATTTGTATTTTCCCTAGTTAATATCTGAATAAGAGATCTGGCTAGCTTCTTCTTTATCTGCAGTTATTCCCAGTCAATCCGTTTCCCGAAGATTGTAACGTTATTGGACTTTTTATCGAAATTATGTTGAGTTAAGTGAAAGCCCAACTACTGATCAACGTGCATCTTCAAGCATTCTGTCCTGTGCCATTTTAAATACATTTTGCAACGCTCACAGGACCTTGTCATTTTTTCTTATTGCAATTTTTAAGATTTATTTTTGGCGTAATTTAATTATATGATTCATGTTTGTTTAACAGAACATGTAAAATATGTAATATTTTGTTTGTTCAAGCTACATTGTTTTGTCTTGTTCAATTATATTCCACTCTGTTGCAGCTGCATGTTATTGTCATATTGTCTAGGAGTTATGTGCAAGTTTCCCTCGGCATTGTATCAGACATTAGATATTTACATTTTGTACATGTTTTGATATGTTCCTTCCTTATTTTGTACATGGCTACACAATAAAGCAAATAGATTATTACTTCGTTACCCTTATCTTTAAAGGTCCAGCAAGTTTGACAAAAAGAATCATGGCCAAACGGTTGCACGCAAGTAATACATTATCATTTGAGATGTTTCAGTTTCATTACAACAGATTACAATGACTTTCACATAAGACTGACAATGTATTCAATAAAGAGGTCATAGTTTTGGATATTTTTTTACTAAAACGATCAGTGATAAGGTAGATAGAGTGTGTATATTGTTGTGTATAACTTTTTCGATGGGTTCAGTAAGGTCTCATTTATAGCTCCTATACGTTGGACTTTTGCCACTCAACTTTGTCGATCCTCCAGACATTCATGTTCCTCTGGTATTCTGCAAATGAACTGGCAAAGCAGGATGGTATCTTAAACGATTAAGTCGATACGATATAAAGATGTATTTGTCATTATCAAGCTTAGTTTTCTGAAAGGCATACATTGGTATTAGACTGGGCCATTTATACTGTCATTTTATTTGTCTTTTTACAGGAAAACATCATAAGCCCCGTCAATCAGCTTATACTTTTTAAAAGCTATTACGTTTATGTCAATAGCGACAAAAACTTAGTTAAATACTGGTGCAACATGTTAATTTTGCAATCACATAGATATAAAAAAATATTTTGCCGAAAAGGCAACAAAAGTAGGTTTCGATTCGAAATAGTGACTTCGAAATTAATCATTGGTATCTATTAGGTCCGATTACATTGCTACTGACGAAATGATTTTCAAGTTAAAGTAATGTATAAATCGACCTATCGTCATCGTGTACTTCTCGCAAACATTCGTCGTTATTGCACGGATTTCAAGTCTATATTTTACGATCTGATGGCTAAGTTTTATTATAAATTGTCATTCTGAGAACTAATAAATATCCATCATTATGTGTCATCAACAGATTGTATTTCTTTGAGGTTAACCGATAAAGGAAGAGAACGGTTACATCGCTTAGGTGGCAGAATTACGACCATGCTGTTATACTTCTCAACTCCACACACTTAGATCCAATTAAAATAAAGTGGTTCGTTTCTTGACATATATGGTTCAAGCTACATCTTACGTGCACACTGTAAGTTGTGATAACATTGCAGCTACACACGGTTAAATAATAAAAGTGTCCCGCTGGATCAACTCTCTGCGTACACGTTATTAATAATATTACCTCAAACTGGTGTCACGCTATTGGATCATGATTGACGTCATCTCAAACACGATAGAGCTCTAAGCTTCAAAACATCGCACAACGTTCTTCATGGTGAATGTTGTTTGGCGCACGGTAACTTTAACTAGCCCCGTCAGTTTGCGATTCTGGATCTGGGGTCTCATGGAGACGTTCTGCAGCATTCTGAACAGTTTGTGCAGAGAATGCCATGTTACAAATGATGTGTAAGTATGAACTTCTTTTGCTGCAGGTACTAAGCGGTTATGAATATAGATATGATGTTATTGTATTTCTTAAGGTGCATACATAGGAAATATGTGGGACGACCTTTGTTCAGCACTTGTGCCTCTTGAACCCACCAAACGTGTACTTATAAGGTGTGTCTTTGCAGTCTTAATTTTGCAGATTTACGGTAGAAGACATATTTATTTTAATTATTCGACAGAAATGTTGTAGTTTTAGTTTCAATTATTTTCATTGTTAACCATAAAGCAACAAAAAGTAAGCAAACCAACAAATTCTTGATTAATTTATGTTTACTCTCAGTTTTCTGATTTATTATTTATCTTGATACTCTGTGGAACTACGTAAGATACGACGTCTGCAGACGAAATTGTTAAGAATTCAATAAAACCTAACTTAATGAATTAAATAAATGAAGAAGACATAAATATTATAAATAATTTAACAACTATAAACAGGTCCAGCATCATTATAATATATTTTAAATGCATCATGACAACAAGAATAACAACAAACATACAAGAATCACCACCACAACTACAGAAAACAACACATTTACTTTGATGAATATTTTATCATATGTCGTGATATGTCAACTCGATATGCCGGAACCCATAAAAAGCAACTGATATTTTCATCTTTTCTAGGGTGACAGCTTAGCGATAGATGACAGTAAGAGGGACAAAGTCGTTGTCCAGGTAAAACAATCTCTTCCTAGGAAATACTGAGTCATTACTGACACAATGAACGAAACAAGTCATGACATGTACGCGCGAAATAATATTAGTACTAATTAAAAGTCAGGTTGAGCTATATGTAGTTTTTTTGTGTGTGATGTAAGTTATTTAGAATTTTCAGAGATGATGTAACATACCATAGAACATAGGTGACGGAAACCTAATTCTTAAATCGGTTTCTTTTAATAAGATAAATGATGATTTAAATTATTTTTAATCTGTCTCTGTGTTGATAGCATATCTTCTTATGTTAACAATGGCTTTTTGTTCACAGGAATGACCTTATGTAGTGTTAATTATGTCTGCCAGTTAAGAGTGAAATTTTAGTAAGCTGTTTGTAAAAAGTCATTTGAATGTAGACGAAATGCAAACAAATATACAATTTTTTACGAAACTTTAAGACAGCCCTCGTTTATTCTAATCAGAAGACAGAAATGAAACTTTACAAATGGGCTGTTGGTAGAAGGTTGCATTTATTTAGTTGAGAGATATAATAGAAAATAAATGATAATCTGTTTAGTTCTGTTATAATAAAATAACTTCTGACACTGTGCAATCTCTAGAGACATTGATATACAACTTCTGCCAGCTACTAATATAGCAGCATAAAAGGAACGAGGCAAACAAAACACCAATATTAATAAATAGAAAACCTAATGCAATCATTTAATAATTATTTAGGCTGGTGTTATTGTAAAAGAAATAATCAAGCTGTATATATTTTCCAACTAATAGCATAACTGTTTAATTAAAATAATGTTATTTCTCTGTAATAAGTCCGAAAATAAATAGTTTTATAATGATGCCTTGTCATTTAACAAAATGTGTTCAAAGACGCTTACTGTCGTCTATAGAATACACCAAGAAAAAAGAAATCATATCCCAAGATGTAAAACATTGCATGTAATCGACAGTAAAATTGGAACCTAATTTCCTCACTTGTTTGATAATTTATCGTTAGCATGTTTTAGCACCAATACCATATGCGTTTGGATTTTCTTGCTTCTGCGAAAATTTACAGCAATCAGTTTGGTTAGATGATAAAATGTATGCATAGTAATTCTGGGAATTTCTTGGATGTCAGCCATAATTCCGTTTTTGACGCTAAAATAGTTTCCTACTTGGTCATATCTCTAAACAATCTTAAATTTAAATATAATAGAGAATGAAAAAGAAGATAACAGAAAAATCAATTGTGCCATTTAGATAGCATACATCGAGCAAGGTAAAACACGTAGACCTTTAGCTATTTCAGGAAATTTTGTTGTGACATCGCTGTGTTATGACATTTTATCTATCTGTTGCACAAAGTGTTCACGAAAGTTCTGGTAACACTGGACTTTGAAATTCAAAACGGATTTTTTTTTCGATTGCGATCTAAATTCCTTCAATCCGTGCCGGCAGGAGATATGCCACGAATGATGTTTCATAGCTTGTTGTTATATTATAGGAAACCATACAAACCTATTATAACTGATTTAAAGTAATAGAATTCGTTTGGATACTTGTTTATTAAATATTGCTTTGAACTTCAAAAGCTTTTATAGTTATATTACAAACATATATGTTTAAATAGTAATATGTTGTTTAATATGTTTATAGTAATTTATCATTGATTCATCTAAAGAAACAGACTTCGATACATTAAGGAAATAGATTTTGTTTTTGCATGATTTCCACGAATAATGAATAATGCATGGTGTATAATTAAGATGCGCAGCAATCAAATTACAAAGGTCGAATGCCTGATTGATAAATTAAAAAGCAACTGATCAAAAAAGGTCGCTGCAATTATTTGTTATATATTTACGCAAAACCAAAATACATCGCCATTTAACACGTTTACATGACTGTATAAAAATAAACAGTATAAAACTGTTTCGATTGTGACACTCTTTATTTGAATACTACCTTAAATATTTGACATAATTAAATAATTTATATGACATTATTAGTTGTTAATTTTTTCAGTAAATAAACTTCCCTATATCGTTTCAAGAAAGTAACTATACAGTTCTTAAAGGTGGTATCCAGCAGTTTGGTCCAAATCTTTTTTCTTAAAAATCCCCCAAATGTGTCATTGTTACCTGAAAAGGTCTTGCAAAATGTTGTCCATTGATGCCAAAGATCTTTGTGAACAGTCAAGGATAAATCCCAACTCGTCAGTGCAAACAGGTGTTTCCTATCCGGGCCACGCTGCAGAGATAGATTTTCCTAAACTTAGAGAACCAAGTAACTTTTAAATACTCATGCGGGAAATCCGCCCTGACTACGAAATCTATTTTTAGCAGATACCACTATCGCGCATTTTGTACAGTTGGAATTTAGAGACATTTAGAGTATTTATGACGTTAGTACAGTGTAACAATGTAGTTAGTGTTCAAAATCGCCTTTATAATGACTTAAGTGTGGATTTATGCATCAAGTATGGCCAAGTTCACCAAAGCAGTGGTCAGATATTGGAATGTGTGTTTAATATAGGCAAACTGTCGGGTACCACATTTAAGGCATTAACATTAAATATATCTGACCGAAGTTGTATTCATGCAAAACTGGATAAAGCAAAATTAATTGTATTGAAAGAAAGTGGGGGTTGATAATAGGTTTTATATTGCATATTTAAAATAAAGCAGGGAAAGGATATAAAAATATGTTTTAGTATTGTGCATTAGGTAGAATGATTTTATGTTACATATGCTAATTAAATATGCTAACTGAAGTCAAAGTACTATTTGACTACGTTTATTTCAAGCTATATTGTGCTACCTTGTGCTATTTCTGTTTCATCTAAATTTGATAGTGCCGTGTACACGAGATAATATAATCGTTTTTGTAACTGATTGGAACATATTCACATTCGAACGAAATCATTTACTATATTTTATTACAGGGATGTGCTATAATACTTTTTCTAAAATTAATATACGCTATATAACTTGAAACAAAATTTGCAGAAATGTTTATAATAAAATCAAATCCATATATACTTTAAAACTAATGAGCCAGTTGTCAGCATCATCTACAAAAACACGATTTTGTGGTTATGATGATAATTTAATAATTTAGTTTGTATATAATGACATGTCGTCACTGTTATTGCTGGTGTTCTGTTTTAATTTTCTGTGAACCTCAACATTTTACAAATTTCGTAAGTACGAGCCATGCTTCTAAGTTTAGACATAGTGATTTATATGCACAAAACAATTGGATAGACAGGTTTTTTGCAGATTTGTTTCCGCTTTAGTTGATAGACAAGAACTCATCCTTCCATGAATGATGAAGAAGTAAGAATATGTTTCCTCCTTTCTGCTGGTATCATGGCGCCAAACCGGTAAACGTCAACAAACCTCCTTGTAAAATGTCTTGATCAGTCCCCTGCTGTGCAATTTGACATTGTTTCTAGACGTTTGATAGCGCCATTTAGTTCTGTATCATGCCTTAGCAAGTTTTACCTTACATGCGCATTCCCACAAGTTGATACAAAGTTTATACTTACCTAGGCAGTATATATCTGATCCTGGATAAAGTGATTTAACACGGGTCTGTTAACATTAAAACTTCATAACAGTGCCCGTTTGAATAACATTTGACACTGCATAAAAACAACAACAACAAACAACAACAAAGAACAACAACAACAAACAGAAACAAAAAACAGGCAATAACACCGAATCGAGAAAAGTTCTGATAACATATTATGTTTCTTTTAAGACTTCATTATCACCCATAATAAGGCATTTGTGTCATATTTGTCATTTTTAAGCTAATTCTCTTGTAAATTTGGCACAAAGAACAAGGTTAATGATAAGCTGTCGTTCAAATACAAATCTTGCTGCACATATATTTGTTGGCAAGTTGTGTGTTCGTGAGTGTGTATGCACGCAATTTAATAGCCTGAAAGCAATCACACTCCTACTCACTTTGTCATACCGACAGAAAAACCAAAAACATTTGTATTCCAGATAATACCTGACAGTTTATTACCAATTACTTTTTAGCATCTGCGATGACACCAATTGAACTCCTTTATCGACTTGTATATTACACTTTCATGTTACACTATGCTTTTATAATGTAGACCAAAAGAGATATTGGGAATGTCAACGACGTTTGCAATAATCCCCGCTTTTGAAAATGTTATCATGGCCGGAATAAGGATTTAAAACAAACTTCGAAAATCAGTTGAAAGCGGCTTAATCATTATCATTTAAATCATTTTCCACCTTTACAGTCGCTTTTGATTACAATTTTACCATCGACTTAATGCTCGCCAAAACTCGTGGTTTTGACTGAAAATCATTTTACATGCTTAATTCTTTCAAAGCTTTTAGACATGTCAAGCGTTTTTTTGCAATAATACCAACATCTAAATTGTTGCAATTCAATACTGTGAAACCAATAGCTAGCAGTTAAATAATTAAAAATATTGGCGAATCTTCGGATATCATAACATAACCTCTTACAAGATAAAAAAGGGAGGGGTGGGGTGGGGGTTAATGTGGAAGATAGGAAGACTTCTATCTGTTTACGGCACATGTATCACCACAATTATCTGCTTATAAATCGGTCGACGCCTTGCTGTTATATAAATTACGCAATACCGAGAAGAGCATGTTTAGGCATTTTATATTTTGCTTTTCTAAATTTTTAGTTACGTGCAAGATTAACAATAACAAATACATTAACATTATGACACGATACACCAAATCAATATATTAAGGAGTGTTCGAACCCAATTTGTCGGGATAACATAAATCACCATTGTGGTTTGTCATTCTGTTGCAATATTCTAATTAAACAACAGAATATAAAAAAGTTTCAATATTGCAGCAAGCAAGAACAGATATTTGCAGTCGTTTGGCAAGGTCTTGTTTCAAGAAAATAATCGAGAGTTTTAATCTGCTGCTAGCAGAAACAAAATAATGCAGCAAACACTCAGCAAAAAAGAATAGTAGGAGACCTTTTGGTCACCTTTTGGTCACGAGCATATTCACCTCCATTTTCAATCATTCTCTGTGTCGCCTTGTAGTAATTTGCCACGCCACTCAAATAAGAAACTGCACTTAATTACATTCAAATTCATTATATACATCAAATAGGTGTACTTCAATAAAATCAAACTACTTCAAATATATAAAAAAAACAAACAAACCAAAAACGGACACATGAACATTTGCGGTATTGACTCTAGGTTAAGATGATTATTTATTTGGGTTCCAGACGACAATATTTGAAGATTTGATACTCAAACCATTTTGGGGCAGATTTTCAAGAAAAATAAACTTACCAATTATCTACTAGAAAGTGTACTTAGACGGGTTCGGTCAAGACTTAAGAGGACTCTATCGTGTGCAAACAAGTTCGAATTCCTTCGCGATTTTTCTATATCACAATGGAGATTTGCACAACAGAGAAACAAATGAAGAAACTTTTCAGATGCCGCCCTTCCAACTAAGGAGAGTAAAGAATGTGAAATTTATTTTAGAACAAATATTCTACTAATTTACATATACAGTTATAAATAAATTTGCATATAGAATACGTTGAAAACCAATTCCAGAGTTCCATACTTGCAGTTTATTATTGAAAAATGACTCAAACTAAGTTTCTTATTTTGCGAATGAAAGTGGAATTATTGGAGCTGCATGTGTTTAATTTTAAAACAAAAAATATCTAAAGAAATAAAGACATTAATTTCAGACCTATTTTTGAATGAATGTGTTGCGTTTGAAGGTTGAGTGCAACTTGCTGAAAATGCCTTTCCAAATAGTAAAATATTAAAACGTTAAGTTAAAATAATGGACGGACAGATGGATAAACGGACGGACGGAAGTTTCAGCTGTTGTATAATTTTGTTGCACAAATGCATGCCTTATGTCTTGTGTTTATGATTGTCTTAACTGCTATTAATCTCTTTTTAAGTTCCTAAGATTTTCTCTACGGCACTGTTGCGTCATTTGCATTTTGTTTCTCTGCACAATTATTAACTCTCCAAATTGGCACACTGTGATCTTTAATTACCCGTTGACCCTTGACCCGTTCCGCCTTTTTGTTTCCATGTCTTTTTCGGCATAACTGGTATTTTATCTCTCTTTGCCCTGTGTTTAAATTTTAAAGCGTATGATATAATGACCAATTTTAACGTCCGTGAGACTGGCGCTGTTATTTTTAATAGCAACTATTGTCATTCGCGCAAATTTATGCCACCGTTTTCCGTGTCTTTTCATCTTAGCTTAGCCAACTAGTCCCTTCTGGCCTTTTTATACTGACATGCTTATGAACGATTCTTTTGCACCGATAAGTTGTATACCCAAGAAGCATTAAGGTACATCCGTTTTAAATAATAAAAAAGCCTTTGACGCATAGTAACGACGGACTTCCGCATGCTACAAATAGTGTATGACGTCACAAAACACCTATTCCAAAACCCTCGACACCGAGCCGATTTTGGGCATTGTGATGCGGCATTATAAACTAGCAGGGATATAGAGGAAAAATATGATTATATTTTCTCTTTACAAAAAATCGATTATAAATAGCATGTAAAAGGTGATTGGACACATAGAGGTCAATCGAATTTGTGTAGAATTCTTAGCAAAATTTGAAAGTTTTCTGCGCCCATAGTCTTTTGAGCACTTTCACTCAGACTGGTCGATCAGTTTAGTAATGACTCATTAAGGATATCCAAGGAATCAAAAACCCTACAGTTATGTTCTGTAACTTAAATTCGATACAGGTAATGTAATCTTAAAACGTTAATGCACCTCATTTAAAAAAAATGACATCAATTTCAAACCCTCAAACAGAACTGCTTAGAGTTAGGAATAAAACCTAACTAATCAAGATCACCACGTTAGATGTTGATGTTTGAGTTGATGTTTCGATTGGTCATAAGAGTTTCAGTTTTCATCCCACAAATCTTTATTTACATAAAATAGACTTGTCCAGATGCAATCTCATTAAAATCATATCCTAATTTCCCTCATCTACTGTCCGTGATTAGGATCTGACTACATCGCATAAGAGGTCGTGTCAAAATGACCTTTGTGTAATTGAATATGCATAGACAAGTGCCCGTATTTCGACCAATGCAATCGCTCCTTTCAAAACTACTATAGAATCCTTCCCGATACAGCAGTCAACACATACCACTTTTTAAACCGCTGAATCAGTCATCCTTTCTATTGGCATGCATTAATTTTTACACATTTTGTTCAATCAACAATTTATCTATCGGTATCTACCATAACATTTCATAATTCCATTTTTAAGTAGAATACGAAAGGATTTTCAACGCAACCCACTGCGAAAACGCTTTCGTTATCCGCCGTGACAATTGCAGCGAGCGAGTTGTGAATGTATTTACCAGTGTTACTAAAATAAGGATTTCTTGTTCAAAACTTCTTTTTGTTGGATGGTTTATACATATTTGTAGAGGTTATATATGTCTCTTTTGAAATATGTAAAGTTAAGTTTAAGAATGTGTGTAGATTGCATGCAATCACGCGTTAAACGCGACCCTTTACCATTAAAATTTTATAGCGTGTAGAACGTTGCTCGCAGTATACCACAAGATTTTGTTGCCGAGAATTTCCTTGGCTACTGAAAAGGTCAATTTGAGGTGAACCGTAATGGGAAGTCATCAGATCCTATTACGCGTAATACTGGAGCTGATTTTAATGAGATTGGTCCAGATGCCGCCTATTATTTACGAGTATTTTAACATCATACAATTTGTAAAGGCATAATACAAAGGTATTCACATGCTAGTCAAATATAAAAGTTACAAAAAATTGTGAGGAAAACTATATAAAAAAGAGAAAACCTAACAATTACCCCCTTTAAACGGTCAGTTGGTAAAAGGGCCGACTAGGTTCCTTATACGGTTTTACAGAGCTCTTACATCGAACTTCTCACGTGGTTTCTCAATTGCAAGAAGTGTAAAGAAAATATATCTATTTAAAATTAAATTGGTCCAAATGATGACTTAATCATATAGCTAACGTATGGCGTCATTGGAAAGTATGTATTGACGTAATAAAAATGTTGTCCAAATTATAGTCGTTGTATATATATATATGATTACCCTTTTCTTGTCCACCACGCAGAGGCTACGTTGGCGTCTCCCTGGAGAACGGCTCTGCAAGGTGGACGTGACCCCATTCTCAGGTTCCCGTCACTTTCTCTCATGGATGCCGACGGCACGAACTGGGGATCGGATGGTCACACGTTGATGAGCTATGACATCATGGGAAGACCCCTTATTTCCAATGAACCTTTACATCCACCGATGTACACGCTATACAAGTACAATGTGAAATTAGTAATTATAAGAACTGCAGTAATATCGCTACAAATAACATAAGTTAATGCTTTGCATTTTCAAATGTTTTTGGTTTGATATTGAACTTAATCACAACTCAGTCAGTATCAAATGATACAATTTAAAACCTTCATGAAACGTTATGAAACGGCTGTACGCCAATGCATAGTCAACAAAGACATTAGTACATATCACAGCACAATAAATAGATCGTTTGTTAACGCGTATACCATCCACCAATTTTAAAGCAGCTTTAGTTTTCAGATCATAGTAACGGAAAGTAAAAGTTCGGGTCTGATGCTAATTGTGTTTGAAAATGGTCGAATAGCGAATCGTGCTTAAAGTTCATTCATCTATTGATATGGCTTACACTTTTTACGCACTCTAAAGCTGAGTATACTTAAAGAGTATCACCTATCTTCGTCAACATTATTTTCAGGTCAGAAAACGAATAGCTTGTCACATGCGAGACAATATTCTCAAGAGTAATGCCATAATCATGCAATCGAAAGAAGTTGCTTCGGAAAGGGGAGATGTCTATTATAAAAAGTGAATGTCTATTATTTTCCAGACGTTTTAATGTTTACATGACACCTCAGCATGACAAAATTTACTGCTCAAAGGAAAGGTTTGAATAAAACCTTAAAGTAATAAAACCGCTAAATTCGACACGCCTAAATTGTGTCAAAGACGATGTCTTTCAATTAAATACAGAGTAAGGCTCCTGAGCGCAGTAGACATGTCTCGACAATTATCAGTGTGTGCACGTCCAGTTATTGGACGCGTTAAAGGATTGTTATTGGGTCTACGTTCAAAGTGGCATGTGACCTTGCAGTGCGGCCTTGAGAAATGCTCTACACAATGAGTGTTGCGGTCTATACGTGTGTATGGCCTCATGAAATCCAACGTGTCATGTTTCTCATGTTCCTTATAAAAAATAAACGCGTTATAGATTTCAGTTTAGACATTTACCATGTCTTTACACTGTAAGAAATAACTCACATTTTTTAAATTGACGAGCCACATTGAAAGGTGAATATATATATTAACATCATATTTCTTGACGAGACCGGCCGCAATAGCTCACGTGGTAGAGCGTCGGCTTGCGGATCGGGAAGTCGTGTATTCGAACCCCGGCCGGGCCAAACCAAAAACTTTAAAGTTGGTAGTAGTGGCTTCCCTCCTAACGCTCGGGGCTAAGGGGACAGCATTACGCCTGACTCGTAGGTGTCAGTATAATGGACCGGCCGGGTTCAGTCCCTGGGCACCTCATAAGTGCCCCTGTGCTATAATGATAGAAATGTCGCTGCGCAGTATCGGCAAAAATGCCGGCTAATCCCATCCCATTTCTTGACGGTAATGACACATTTTTTCAACCGTAGACTGGTCGATGGACCAAATCGAGGGTTGACAAAGCACGCTATCAGCCTTCATGGGATATGATGTTTTTATTATCCAGACCAAACACTGAAAAAATATTCTAGTTACAGTCTTAAAGAAACATAAACGTCGGTATGTGATGCCATTCACAAATATTTATAAGCGGCAAAGGACAGAAAAAAGAAATTGTTTAACTCTACGCAAATATTTCGAATGGGAGAATATGGCTGGCTTCGCATGGAAGCATTTTCGTATCTGCGTTATGTACATAGAGAACAAAGTTTAGTGTTTCCCAAACATTAACCCACTATACGCATTTTAAATTGGAATAGAAAAAGACAAAATCTGGGAGAAACAGCAAACAGAACGACCTGGGATATAATTGATCACAATGGAAATAATGTTGTTATAAAGCAAATTTATTACGTAATTATGTGCTAATGTTGTTAATGATACGCATTGAACGTACTTTAAAAATATAACTTAACAGAAGTTTCTGTCATGTTAAAGTTAGTATGTCATTCAATATAAAACCGAAGTTCTACAAACTATTAAAGGGAATTATTATAAAAAAAACAAGTTTTCAATATTATCTAAGAAGGATAATGTTGTTTAGTACATCTGCGGGTAAGGAAGAAGTCCCGCAAGTAATAACTAGTCTGAACATATTCTGTTTTTATTTTTCAAATGTTCGTGAGAATAAAGAATGGAAAGGGTTAAACTCTCATGCTAGGCTTGGATTTGAATCCCAAAACCTCCAATTCCGAGACCATAACTTTAGCCTTTATACCATTAATACTTGACGCATCTAATAAATGCTCTCCTCGTCTGTTGGATAACAACATGCTTTAAATATTATAAGTCAGGTAAACTTGACATGTTTATGAGGGAACGGGGTGTATGATATCTTAAGTTATTTGTATAAACAATGTAAATTCTTGTTAGCTGTAGAAAATGTAAAATCTTGTTTTTAAAGTCCTTTCTTAAAAGTATAAATAACGAAAATCAATAAAAGTCACGCTAACGCCTTACAGACAGGAATATGCACATAACATCTGTTCATGTCTGGGAGAGTGTAAGGTGTTGATCATACCGACTTTGTTTATTGATACAAAGCAGTTTACACCGACATATGTTGCCGCAATAGGTCGCTGACAGATTCGTGCCTTCGACAGCCAACAACGGCGACAGCAACTTCAGAATGTTTTAATTCTAGAAAAATCCCCCAGTCTGCCAATGGCAATTCCACCAGCATTCAGTAACTTCAAATCTTACAGCAAGGATTGAAACACGCCATAAAGATCAAAACAAATTATGAACTGAGCATAGTTGGTACTGATACACCTCACAGTTGTGATCATAATAGAGACATAATGCTTTTATAAGGGAAGAAAATTCCAGAAAAATATCTTTGTAACACCATCGTAACACAGATCACCAGAGCATTAAAGAGAAATACGAATTATTGTTTAAATTTAAGTGTCAAATGTCGGAACTTCACTTCGAACTTTTGCGTGTTCGATGAGATGTGGTATACCATTTTTTAATATACGGAATACCAATCTAAACGATACACTATGCTGTAAACTGGTATATGAAAAACAACAGAAGACATTATAACATGTTCTGTTATCATATAATAAAACCGAATATTTATTGTTCTAAAAGAGTTTAATTGTTGTGCCAACTGAGTAAGATACCGTGAACGCCCACAAATATATCCTTAATATTTTACAATGCCACTATAGCAAAATTGAAACATCTAAAATACTAATATTGAACATCATTGCATGTTAACACGAAAATCAAATTTAAAAATGGTTGTACCACACAAAAATATAAACGAGTTCCATGCCACGATTTTGTCTCATAAGAAACGTGTTTACTGGAGTCTCCCATGTTGTGGTAATTTTTGACAAGTACATTTTCAACTAGATCTTGACTTGAATCTTAAGACACAATAAAATGTAAGGCTACGCATTCAAAACAAGTATACTTATTGTCAATAATGAATAAAATTTTGGAAATAAAAAAACACGCCTGCCAGATGATAGCGCGTAGCTCAAAGAGATTAAACCGGTTCTGTTCTAGTGCATTTTAGATTAAGCAGACTTACATGTAAAAGGTACAAAGGCAATGGATGTTTTATAAATTTATCCGCCAATCATATAAAATATCTTACAGCTTCTGAAACATTCTCAAAGTATCAATCTTGCACAATTAATTGATTTTTCGTCTGGGTTGTTTGAAAGAAACCTAATTAAGTATGCTTGTCCAGATTGGTGTTTCATTAACGTTTCACCGGAACTTCCTTGACTGGGATTTCACGTTACAGCATCAAATCTGTTCAGCGTTGCAAAATTTTCAATATTAAAGTCTGTGAAAGCCCATACTGTGCTGTCAAGAATATAAAGTGCAGACGTCCTTCGTAAAGAAAAGCCTTCCTGAGTCCATAAATTGTTCAAACACAAGAGAACAAAGAAGAAAATAACACTTCTTGCTTTCCAAAAAGCATTCCCTTAACTTTTCTCTGATTTATTATGGCACTAACTGCTCGAATGGCCAGCCTCGTTTTGCTTTCCCACTTTATATCCAACGTTTTGAGACCAGGTTGGAATGTACTCTATTCTGCATGCAACTTACAGACAATCATTTAATACTCTAACACGCTGTAAAGATATAACGTGTCATGACACCAGCACTTTCACTGAATTATTATTTCTCATGTTAGTTTAAAAACAAATTTAGAGGAAAACAATAAATTTCTGAGAAAGTGTTAATAAACCTTTTTGCATACACACCCAAATGCATCTATAAATCATTGCTCTTAAAACTTAACTTTATTGGAAAACATGTTAATGAAATCACGATGGATTAAGTGTAAATCCGTGTACTGATAAGCGAGCGCCTAAGAATTGCATCGGACCTCACATCGCGGCCTGCCTGTATGCTGACAAAAATGTTAAAGTATCGCCAGCTACAAACTGTGTTTAATATGCTAAAAAGCATGTATATGTCTTACGTTATTGTTCAATTTTTGTTAAAAAGCGGACCGTGTTTATAGATCATGTACTCTATGTAACCCATTTGTTTCAACAAAAACATAATACTATACAGAACTGAACGTTTAAATACTGAATAAATGCGTTTTCGTACATTTGTTTGCATTGAAATCATGATCAATGAATATATAATCAACTTGAACTAATATGAAACTGTATCTTAGGTACAAGCAATTATGAATAAGAGAGGAAGAAGAAAAGAAAAAAGAAGAATTGTATATCAAAAGGAAGAAGCTTGATGAACAACACTAACAACGACCTTTTACCTCGTTATATAAATTGTAACATATAATGGTGTGATGGATGTATAATGAAAATGACAGTCTTTTCTATCTATTCTGTGTTTAATTAAGAAAAAAGAAACAAATCAAGGCTACTACTAAGTCCTGCCCAAAAGATGCAGTGAGATGGCCGTAACAGCGTTCACTAAAGGAATAAAGGTATAATATCTTATTGTTAACATTAGAAAATAACCAGACGTAAAAAACGTGAGAGTGTTGGGATGTCAATTAATATATAGTAATAGAGGATAAGCTGTTTTTGTCCTGGTATTATAAAATACCACTGTCTAGTGTCCCTAGAGCCATTGATATCGTTAGTCTGCCAACATTGAGTACCGTATATCAGGACAGTTTATATTTTCAACAGACAAATAAAACATCATGTTTGTACAGAAGGCATGAAGTGTTCAGAGCAATGTGTCATATTAATCTAGTTATTGTTGATACTTTCATACAGACCATTAATAAAGCATCAATGCCCTTTATTACTGGAATAGACGTCAACTCGTATGAACGTTACTTGTCTCCACGCATACACAGAGTTATCGTTCGCTATTCTCAACAGGCCAATCGATAAAAAAGTTTAGTTTTCTAAGGTCCGTGCCTATTGTACATATATTTCGCCTTGCTTTAAAATATTCCAGATTACTTATATGATTTAGCTATATGTTATTATTTTCTGAAAAGTTTACCCAGAGCAGATAATCACGCGAATATTAATCACAACGTCGTATATTAAATACATACACGCAGACTAAAAACAACAGACATTGACAATCTGACATCATTTAATTTAACAATATCAAAACATTTTTTTTTTTCTTAAAACGCTCACACTCAAATTTACGACAAATTGCCTTTTTTAAGAGTTAAACACAATCAATCGCTCTCAAACATATTTGCAAACGTTCATGGGCGGTGCCATAGTAGAAATAGACTGCATGCACATGTTTTAAGAAAATTGTTTTTAGACATGTATACCATTGTCTTTATGTAATAATAGTAAATTTAATTAAAGAAAGGCAGTTCTTGTTTATTTATTGAATAATAGTAAATTTAATTTAAGAAAGGCAGTTCTTGTTTGTTTATTGGGTTTATCGTCCCACCAACAGTATTTCAGTTACCTGGAGATGGTGTTCATTTGAAGCAGATATCGTACCACGGTCACTGTGTATAGCATGCCATAAACACCTGGCACGATATCACACCCAGTTACATCATCCTGGTACCGGGTCAAACAGTAGTAGAAGTACCCTTAAATTTGCTTGAACGTTAGCAAATGAGCTATAACACTTCCATTTTTAATTACTTAGGTATGTCGCGACCCGGGATCGAACAAAGGACCTCCCGTACCTGGAGCTGATGACTCTACTTAATAGTGCAATCTGCGTGCTTTTAGCAAGTTCAGGTTCTAAAAAGTATTAACTGGTGACAAAACATTAGAGAAATCCGTAGTTGATAATAGTTTCATTGTTTCATCCAGAGATTATTATCAGTACACTGAGATTGTGTTAAATACTTGTTTATTTAAAAAAAGACCTGTTGTTATGTAATGTGCATTTCCAAACAATGTATAGGAACAACGTGTTCGAAAAAATCTGCAATCTTTGAATAAAAATACTTTGCACACTTCATTCTGCTACACATTTTTACAATCTATCCAAGCGATGTACCTGTTTTGGTAACTCTGTACATTTTTGGAGTCATAATATTCTGGAATAAACGTTAAAATATCTGTGGTTAATTTTTATAGGACCTAATATAGTTTAGTACATGTTAAGCGGAACAACAATCGGTGCTTCTCTCCAGTGACTTGTTTCTCCTGACAGTGTTGCTGTTGCGGTATGTGATATTCACTACAAACCCGTGATGAGTGTTACGTTTCCTTTCAATGTCCATTTGAAAGGCACACTAGTCCTGATAGGTCTAACGAAATGTGGAGATTAAAAGATACATTTAGTAAAATTTGCATATAACACATTTAATTGACATGAAAGTCTTCATGATACGTCAAATCTCTTCTGTTCTTGAGATGTGCATATACTGGACATGCATGGGGACTCATTTCCATACGACCAATCATAAATTACCAATTATTTTGCCGTATGACTAACAATGCACACTATATAAGCTTGTCATGCTACATCGGTAAGGCATTAAAGTCAGACTGGTAGGGGAGAACGCCAATGTAAGAGACTGACAAGTTGTTTAAACGCGTTTGAACATATAACTGCATTTTCGGAAGACGCAGACGAAAGCCCTATCATCAGTCAGTTTTCTCAAAGACTAACAAACGTAAATCCTAGAATTTCGGAGATTTAGTCCAGAGCAGTACAATATCTATTTTATATTGATTTGTAACATAATATACCAATGTATACGCATTTATTTAACCATAAACGTGACAATAGTTTTTATAAATGGATGGAAACTATCGGAACGATGAGAAATAAGAAATCTGTTCAAATGAACGAGTAAAATATAAAAAAAACTAGAAGTATATTATCAAACTAATTGAAGTGGCAATTTTGGCACAGTTAAACTATTTCATAGTTTAGTTTTTTAACGGAGTATGTTATCATTTAAATGATTTGATGTTTTGATTTTGCTTTACGATGATTCATTTGTTAACACTACTAAGGATTATTTTCCGATGTACATTAAATAACATTTGGTCTGTGACCTTGGAGCTTGGCAACAATAACTTTGCTTTACACCATTGTCCGTGTGCATGCACACATTGTTGATCGAGCATGTTATTATTACAGAACCTGACATTTTACTTTTTATTGTGACCTTGTCCTTTGTTAGTTTTTCCTAAACAAAACGTACTTTGCTTACATTTTAAAACTGTACATTTTAAATTGGACCCTGCTTTTTTGCTGTACAACATTGTCAATGCTCACATTTCTGTTATTAAGACAGGATATATAAGTACATATGTCCTTGAAAAGTATATTTGAAAGATCTGATATTTTTAAATCACATTAATATTTTGTCATTTTATTTTTAAAGGACTGAAACGAAACGAAACGACAATATTATGTTTATATTTTCATTCGATTGGAAATGTCATAACACAATTACACGATTACACAAAAGTACCATTGTGGGCAGCTCTAATAATAGGATATTATCTTTATCGAAAACATGCGCAGTTTCGTAAGCATTGCCACAATAATATTGATGGTGGTATCGATTTTGATGACGATGATAATAATGATGATGAAAAGGTTGCTGTTGTTGATGTCAGAAAAAGGAGAGCGTGGAAGATTAAAAAAGAAATAATGGTATGAACCGGGTTATGCTCTGGAAAAGATTGTTTTTGGAACTGGGAAAAACTAATAAAAACTTATGTACAATTCATTTGTGACCATATTCGGAATACAGACACTGAACATTGCACGCCATTAAACCAATGTATATGAGTACTAAATGAAAGCAGATAAAGTTCTTGTGCCAAAAGGTAATGCGAGAATAATCACGTATATTAAAATATAAACTAGCACCAAAGAGTTTTTCTCACTTAAAAGTCTGTCAAGTAGACAATATTATATAATCACCTGTAACTTACATACCATCTTTAAAGTAAACAATTGAGAAGTTATGGGGACGGGGAAAAGGAGCCTTACATAAAAGTTAACGTAGATGGAGTTGTGATATTCTTTCACTTCAATTCCATGTACCTAAATGTCAAAAGTGAAGTGAAACCATTCGAATAAAAGTCAAAACAGGAAAACATATCACAGGGAGAAGTATGATAATTGCGAATAGCAATTTTTCCTCTCAAAAGTAACTATATACAAATCTGAAATTACTAATCCTTTTACCTTGAAGCAAGTCTGACGGATGGACGGACAGACAAAATGACAGAAAATGAACAAAGTGCTTACTATATGATCGTTAAAATATATCTGGATATACGATCAGGAAGCATATCAAACATATGCGACTAGAAATAACAAATACCATGTTGTAAATAATAAAAGGCGAAATAAACTAGAATGTATGGATGGCAGTTAAATCGTCTATAGACTGGAGAGAAATATTTGAACGATTCACCCAATGCCTGGAGCAATATGTTATCAAGTTGTGAATTGGAGCGAAGTGCCATTCATAATTTATAATATTGTGGCTTTTTATATTGACTAGAAATGCTGACTGATAAATGAAACTGATGTACATAATCTGTTATATTGATATTGATCGAATGGTTCACAAAATACGCATGACAGAATTTCATCAAGACGTAACTTTGAACGAAGCGCAAATCATAATTTAAGTGTTTAGACATTTTCATTAAAATGAAATAATGACACTTATATACTTTTTTATTATAAAGATATTGAGTTAAAGGTAAAATATAATGAAAATGTCATTTTGGATGAAAATCCCAATTTCTTGTCATGGGGACGTGTGCTCTTACTTTTGTAACCCAATGTTTTGCGATGATGTTTGGAGGTTAAAAGTGAGCGGATATAGAGGCCCGCGTAAATCTCTACACGCTTATTTCCCTTGTGATGACGCAAACTTTGAGCCTTCGATCCACGTGACCTGTTGCTCACTTGACCGCCTGGGGTTACCTGTCAGTCTGTCACTGCACTAATGGGTCCGCATATGGATTTCGGATTTCAAGTTGACTAGGACCTAGTTAGCAGTATATTATAGGGTTTTCATCATTTTCCCCAAGGGCAAAAATCTTAGCAAAACTTAAGCAAGTATGATCGACTGTTGTGACCCATTTACAAATTGAAGCCGAACAAATAGTTCTAAGTAACATTGAATTAAAACAAAACAAACGTATCTTGATGACAATTGAGGTGCTGACACTTTTCAACTTTCCAAGCAAGACAAACCTCAGACATGATACTCAATAAACCGAGTGTCTTGCACCCATAAGCACCAAACTGGCAGTAAAATTTATTTTTTTAATTCTACAAAAAATTCGGCTAGTTATACCTGATATTATTTAATCGAAGTACATTTACCTTGTGTATTATATAAATGTCAAATTTAGGCTTCGATATTAGGACAAATGGAATTACTTTCTCCGGATATAAATATGTGTAAATATTTGTACCTAGCATAATATGTCACGAGTATCGGTCATCAAGATCCAATTAAAATTTATAGTTCAAATTAGGCGAATTGGATAATCCAGTGTGGTTTGTGCTAATGATAGTTTCGTGGCGATCGTATAGTTTTAGATTATTTAGTCCTTCGCTTTTGAGAAAAACACAACCAGCTTCGACCTTTACTATTTAACGTTATAATAACAACATACATACATGATGTAACGAAAAAGTACACTATCGTGGCGACGTCGTATGACGTCGCGCCATATAATAGTTCACGACAGATAGGGTCTTAAAACGGCCATTTAAGCCAGATGTGCCAACTCTCCTCTTGCCTCTCCGTTCTTGCCCACCTCCACAGTCAAGGAATCTTTATTGCCCATGACAGAAAGGATGCAATAAAATAGTCATTACCGTTATTAAAACAATGTTAGTAATTAAAATATTGGCTTGATATTTCTCTGCATGTACAAGTATAGTAATAACGAATCATGACTTTGAAATGGGGAAAAGTGTCAAAACTCAACTAATTTTATTTGACGTTTAATCAACAAAAACAACAACAAAACAAGACAAACAAAAACAAACAGAAAAACAAAACATTAAAACTGCTCGTATTCGGCGTCGTATGACCTATTAAGTGTCAGTGTGCTGTGAAATCCAAAATCTAAACTACAATCCAACAGATACGCGTGGCAACTAAACTGTGAGTCGGGGAGAATTATAATAATGTCGAGGCCTTTTACTTTGACAAACAACAATTATGTGCGGCGCCCATTAATGACAATCTGATGGATCAAACGACTTCCAGCAAATTATAGGTGGCGGACGACTCCAAGTCAGACTTTTTCAGTTACCTGGTGACGATTCCCAATTGAAAAAGATATAGTGCTGCCTTCACTGTGCTATACCACTACCGTTTTAACGACTTTCGTATGTCGCGGCCCGGGTTCGAACAGGGGGTCTGTCGTACCTAGAGTCGATGCTCTACCGATTGCGATACCAGGTCCGGTCTAGGTCAATACCTTTGTATATCCACCGGTACACCGAAAGACATTGGAAAATTATCTCACTGTTCTCGAAAAGAACCGACGCGAAGAACCCCATCAAAGTGAAACAGTTTATAGTTAAGCCCTTGCGTCGGAAGTAAAAATCTTAATTCTATAAAGAAACGACACAAATGTGAATGCAACTATGTACAATATGTACAAGAGATAAATTCCGCGGCAATTAAACAATTTAGAGATGGGGTGATTTTGAACGAAAACAGGTCAAGCGATGACGTGTAAATAAAATTTGATAATGACGTTATATGATTAAGTTATTTTAAACCGAGATGTACAATTTTCAAATATGAAGGACCTCTCCAATTCAAGAAGAAAATAAAGATAAAGACAATAGAAAACACTCCACTGAAACGAAGCGATGTATATGATGTTGCGAATGAGAAAATATGACAAAATTCCATTGAGCATTGTAACATATACCAAATATACCAAACATTTATCAACATCTGAAAAGGCACAGGACAAAGGTATTCACATGCAAGCTAAATGTAAATGTAACAATAAATCAGTGACGAGTCATTAAACAAAAAGAGCAAAACCAACAGTTACCGCCTTGGAACGGTCATTCAGCAAAAGGGACCAACTGGGATGCTTAAATAGGTTCAAATGCTCTAATATCTCGCACTTCCTGAGGGATTTCTCAAATGCAAGCAACAAAAGTGCAAACAACGTAACAAAGCCGATCTATTTAAATAAGTCCAAGCGCTAACGTTGTCCTAGATGACTTATGGCGTTGTTAAAAAAAGTAGTGACGTAATTGAATGATAATTTCCACATGGTATTTAGGGGAGATAGAAGTATGATTTCTATTAGAAGAACTACACAAAATTGTTGATTGTAAATGAAATTAAATTTTTGAAACAAGAAAAAATGACCAGAGAAAAAGTAATACATGAGAATACATCTCGTTGATGTGTAGATGGAGTTGTAAAACCAATGTCCAATGTCCATAAATGAAACATACAAGTAACAATCCTTACAGGATGAATTAAATGACAATATAGATAACATGTTCGTACAGGAGGAGATCTTTTAAGACCAGCACACTGCACAAGCTACATTGTTGTAATCATGAATAACCTCTCACTCATTATTGGTCTCTCGTCTTAGCAAGCTTTATTTTCTAAATAATATTATTTGTGCCGAAACGAAATTGATGGCGCAGGCAACTAAAGATATGTGGAAGTTACGCGTTTGAGCCGTAGTCGAACCTTCCACCATAATAATAAGTAATTAAAATGTTCGTATTCGTAGCGTAGCTAGTACGCCTAAACTCAGATCTTTAATGTAAGGTAAATAAGAAAAGGACCTTTAAGAATTGCCACAGATATTTAAATCTGAACTACCTCTAGACAAAGGCAAACAGGTTAAATGTAAAAGTGAAAAAAACACAGAGACGAGACATAACACAAAGAAAGAAACCCAACTGTTACCACCTTGGAACGGTTAGTCGGCAAATGGACCAAATTGTATAGTCTAGAACGATATATAACTAGGACTATATGTTACTGCTTGTAAAATCCTGACATGTTAGGACAAATATTCAAAAGGCAGCACCAATATATAAAACCTTTGTGTCTGGATTACTAGTAACATTATTCGTTGTTGTTTAATACTAGAAACAAGGCAATGAGACGAATGAAACTGAAGTTGGTGTTAACAATTGACAGAATTATGTAAATAACCTTGGACTGGCATCTGTTGTGTAGTGGGTCTGGGCTGATAATACTGCCGTCGCTTCCCAATAATAGCCGCCTTTACTTACACGAATTCTCAATGGATGCTGAGAGGTTCGTGCCTTCGCCTCTCAATTAATGTTGCAGCAACCTCTGAAGTCAATAAATCATGTAAAATCAGCCATCCTACCCAACTCAACACAACCAACAATTCCCAACAGTCGTGAAAAGAACAAATGGACATTTGTTTCTGTAAATTCAATTGATAAATTAAACATATTGTCTATCTATTGATGTCAATTACAAGTTATGGTCATGAAAGCACCGTGCGTCTATCACCACAGAGAATATGCTTAGGCAGGATCATCAACCCATTATTAATCTAAGTAATGTTTTCAATTTGAATAAAAATATCCTTCAATTTCGAAGCCGAAATGCATCTAAGGAAACACTTCTTAGTTAAAGAAAAAACAAGATATGCATACAATCCCAGATCATTATTAAACCAGATTTTAACCTATTGTAAACACGTACTAGTTGAAGGTAATACTGGAAAATGAATGCCAAGTAAGTAGAGAAGTCCAGAATAAGCGATCTTTTAGGAAGTGTCAATGGTATATAAATGCGCTCTCACCGTTGTTTAAACTTGAGTGTGAACAACATTTCAAATTAGGAAGGGTAAACCAGTATGCATTTGATAATAAATACAATAAATGTAACAACAACTCACAGCTTGGTGACAATAAGGAAACTCTAATCCGTGCATATGGGAATCTAGTGAATAGGAATATATGACAAAGTCCTATGAGCATTGCAACATATACCAAACTCCGAAAAGGCACAGAACAAAGGTATTTCACATGCAAGCCAAGCGAAAAGTAAGAACGAGACACATCAAAATTGTTCTGAATATTTTGGTTCAGTAAAATGTATTCACGATATTTGTATTTTCTCAGAGGACAAACACCTAAAATAAACACTAAAAATGATTAACAGAAAAAAGCATACTGACAAGGTTGACCGAGAATACAGAAACAGAGAAATTAGCCTCTTGTCTAAGGCATGATGGTATTACTGTCTTGTCAGAAGAATTACACATAATTTGTTAAAACTGATGCCACCTTCGGTAAAGTTATATATGCAAGCACTGCAAATTAAAATGATTGATAATAGCTCACAGAAAGTCATCTAATCCTGTCTTATCCTATATATTATATCTAACTGACATAGGTTTACATGTAAATAAAGAGAATGCTATTTATACTTTATTTACTTAATATATTATATATACATAATGAAGCACTGATTCCCTAATTAACAACTCAAAAGAATATAAAATAATAAGACTAGACCAAGTGCAAATAAATTTGATGATTGTTGAAGTTAATTAAAAAGAGACGTACTTTATTATCCTGGTACAGGCATGTTCGATCTGCCTTCTCTGAAATGACAACTATCGCCAATCCATAACAGCACAACTTGTTATGTACAAATCAGTGAATATAGAATTATAAAAAACAAAATGTTTGCGCGAAGATAATAATTAATATGTTTTTTTTGGTATTATAATCTTAATGAATAATGACCAGATTAATTTGGTTTTCTAAATTTATATTCCTTCATCCGAGAAGAGGTTGAAATCTTCTATATCTGTATTTTCTCGCACCCAGTCATTGTAGTACGACGTAGGAGCTAAAAGATATTATAGAGCAATGCAACGTAATTTGATTATTAACAGAACAGTTAATTTTGTCTTAAATAGATAACAATACGAGAGAGCTTGAAAGTGTTGAAAATATCAATCTATTTATTTCGCATTAACATTATATTTGCGAGTATGCAACGTTTCTCTTGAAGACTTAGCCTAATTGGAAAACATGTTAATGAAGTTTTGGTGAGCAAGTGAAATACTAAGCGACAAAATGAAGTTCCCCACGATATGCCGATAAACAGAACTAAAAAAATGCCTCGTCAACAACAACTTCTATACATTTCAAACTTAGTTTGCTGGAAGGTTTACTGAAAGAAATGCGAAAAGGCTTATAATTAAAATGCGGTGTGCTTTTATTATACTTACGGGTTGTAAAATTGGAAAACAATCTAAGTGTATTAGCTGGTAGAATATGAACCTTTCATACCAGAAAATGACTGACATGGCATGTATTATAGTTAAACGATATATTCTGTTAAGTAAGAGTTAAAATAGATTTAAACATCGCATTTAACGAATAATTCTTGGGAGAATATATCAAAATTTGCAAATGGTCGATTCCAGTAAATGCATTTCCATTTTCTTTGAAGTATGCGTAAACATGACAAACATCGACTTCAAAAACCTGTTACCATTCAGACATTTGTAATATGTTTACGATCAAAATACACAGCAGTTTATGAATATTCACACCTTCCCTTTATTAAACTATAAAATCATTTATATGATGGAATGAAGCCGTTTTCCAGTCGGATATGGCTGTTCGTCCCGTTACGAATAACAATCTATCATTCATTGCTTTAACCAATTAAACTGACTAAATAAATAATGATTTAGATTCTAATACCCCCATTTTTGTACCCTTGACAATGTTACTTGCATTTATGTTCTGTGGTCGTGTGTTGTCTTTTCAGCATCATTGAAGACAGTAAACAGTCAACGGTTTGAGGGCTGATACAAGTAAGATTTTAAACTACCTACTACATTCTCCACGAACTTATCAATGCCACAGTCGGCGCATTATCAGCGGGGGAGAACATCCTGTTGGGTTCGATCCTCCCAAGCCTTGGGAAAATGTGTCAGTCTAACGGACCAGGTAGGCACACACAAGAGGATAGCTATTGTTTGCGTCTGTGGATGTCTTAAATTATGCAAAAAGTATTTAATGTACTTTTGTGTGTGTGTGTGTGTGTGTGTGTGTGTGTGTGTGTGTGTGTGTGTGTGTGTGTGAAAACGCCACATTCACTTACAGGATATTATCTAACTATCTAACGGTTGCATATGCTGTTAAACCACCCGAGGACAAAAATTTTAATGATAGTTTCGAATGGAGAAAATTAGGTCCTGTTGACTTTCCTGCAATCACAAGATGGCGTGCTTTTAAATAACCACACAGCCCAATTGCAGTATAAACTTCTGCGCCATCGTCATTGTCACATCATTGAAAACGAGTCTTTGTCCCGATTGCTTTCTTTCACTTAATTCTTTTACAGAGGACACATAACGTTAACATTCGTTTTAATAGATTTTTTATCATGTCGATACGCATTAACATCAGCCAATGTTACTGCTCTGTAATCCTCCTATCTTATAACTGACAGCTGTGTATAATATTTCTCGATGAAAATTGCTTACGAATAATCGTAAACATTATCTAGAGCTAATTTTAAGGTTTTAGATATTTCAACAAAGCTGCAATAGGAATGTCTTAATTATACAATAAAATAATAAAATCAAGGTGAAATAACTCAAACCATTCGACATGTTCATTAAAAACTTAGCTTTGACTCATCATTATTCTCGATAGTGTTAATAATGATAATGATGATCATGATGTTTATATAAGTCAGGTATGAAATAATTGAACGTTCCACAAAATGCACGCGCAACAAATCATTTAGCTGTGAGTTGGAAATAAGCACAATAAAAAGAGTTTGAGGCCTGAGACAGGTGGCAAAATGATTTGCTAAACACGATGCTGCTTGAAAAATACTTTTTTTTTTAAAACTAATGCTCATATTTGCCGTATAGCTTTTACAATAGCTCTAAATAAAGCGAACTTTATTAAGTTTTAAGAGTAATGGGAAAAATAACCAAGACAGATTAATTTAAAACAATCGAAAGATTGAAAGAAAGGGAGGGAAACGCATCGAACGATCTTACTTTATGAACTATTGTTTCTGATGGTAAGTTTTCAGGTTCGAAAAAGGTTGTCCGGCGCCACATGGTGCTAATCCGAGATATATAAGGAATCACATGATATAATTGAATGCTTTCTTTTTAGTTTATAATATATGTAAATAAGTAAGCAATACGGAATAGGCGTGGTACACAAACACATTTCTTCAGTTATATATTTAGCAACTATGCTTATATTTCAACATCTGCAATTACGCATTTACAGTTAAAACGTTATTAAAATTAATAAAATATTCAATATGCAATTACAAAGGCATGAGCTGCTGATATAACCACGGGCTGTAGTCTCACCTGTTGCATCGCTTGCCCGTGAATTATTGGCAAAGAAAGGAAAATTACTTGAGCAACCAAGAAATGATTTCCGAAAAAATCTCTTTAGTTTAACAAAGTGTTGTTAGTTAATAGTGTCAGTACAAAAATAATCAATAAAGAATGAAAAAAGATACATAAGCAAGTTGCCTTATTTGAAGTATTTATATCGTGAAGATCAGTTTGTTAGTGACATCAGGTAATGGAACACTAATTGTATGCTTCTTTTATGAAATAGTATCCCCTGGTGGAAAGGAAGACATTTATAACTATTGCCTTAACAACAGGTTAAAGATCCGCCCCTCCACATTGTGGTTTATATGTGGTTTATATTTCATTCCACATAAGAGAAATATGCTGTGATATTAACATTGGTATTCAAGAAATACAAGACTGAGAAGAAATAAGTCTGATATTTCGGATATATATCCGATAATTTTGGTAATAACGACCATTACCTGAGTGCAAAAGTGCGAAAAATAATTATAAATATCCCTAACAAGTATAAAATATCACTAAACAGACATGATCTTATTTTGTTGTCTTTAACGTTGCGATAATGATTGTTGTATCTGTCAGAGCGAATAGATTTCTTCTTATAAACGCACTTGTACTACTTGTATACTGAATATGTTGGCGCAACCCATCCAAAAGGGATAGAGCCGTAGTCAATTAATCAAAATGTATTGTAGTACTGCCACCTCCATAACCTTAGATTGATAGTGTAATTACAGTACAGGACTGAATTGAATATATATATATATATATATATATATATATATATATATATATATATATATATATATATATCGCTTATACTTTGACTTATGTATATACTAATACACACACACACATTGAATTCAGTGGTGAGTCTGGCATCCCATAGTTTGGATAATTTTATTACCATTACACAGGTCACCTAGTTTACAAATATTCATTATGGCTGCCATTGTTCACGAACAATAAATTGTGAAAATGATAGAGCTTTTTTTGAAAGTAATTAGAAGATGAGATGTTGGTAAATAAGTTTACTTCGAGTTTTCATCAGGTGAGTTTTAGTTCTTATGATTTATTTAAATATTCATTAACTACACCGGTATCTTGGGGACCAGGTTATTAAGATATGTAAAAGGTAGACACTTGCAATTTATGATCATGACTTGCAGATGGCTGAAGCTTAACTGCGACATGAAACGACTGGTTGTTGTTCACGGTCAAGCTTACCTCATATATCACATGATCAAATGAAACTAGCCTAGTTCTATCAGAACGTGGTACTACAACATATCTTATTCGTAAACATATTTCAAGCAACTCTTACCGATTTTCTTCCAAACAAGGCAACACTGTAAATAAGTGTATATGCTTGACTTACCAATACATTGAGCGAAATGAACAGCAAAAATAAAAATAAAACTTTTAAAGGATAGAATATCTACTGAGAGTATTTACTTGTAGTACTTAAAAGAAATAGGACTTATAAGGATTCATGTCTATGGTTTTGTGTGATCAATATTTCATATTCGATCTAACATGTAGTGACTATATACCAATGCCACGTCACTCTATCACATATCAACTACAACAGCAGAAAAATGTCAATATCCAAAGTTGTAATGTTCTTTCTTTGCAATTTGGAATATACATAACAAGCAGTAAACGTGGAGATACGTATTAAATCTATCAAAAATTATATGCATTGATTCCCAGTCGATTAATTAAACGCTCTAACACGTTGTAACTATACAAAACCGGATATTTAAGACAATCCTTAACAACGTATTTATGAAGGCAAAGAATAAAATTGTCAGAAAGTGTAAATCAATGTCTCTGCATACACATAGAAATTTCTAATTAAACAATGTTCCTTGTTTGGAAGACGCAACGTTATTGAAAAAGATGAAGTTAAAGTCAGACAACTGGTTAGCGAGGTCTTAATTCACTGCCTCACGCGGTCTGCCTGCAAAATACACCACCTAGAAACAGTTTCTGAGGGAAGTATCATTTCCATTAGAACTATACAAAATTGTTGATAGTAAATTAAATCAAATTGTTAATCGAGGAAAAATGACCAGGGGAGCGGTGTAAATGATTATAGCATCCTGTTCGTGTGTAGATGGAATTGAGAAACCGAAGTCCAATGTCCGTCAATGGAAAATACTCTGAACAATCCTTATAGGATTGATCACATGCACAGAGAGCATTTTGCAGCCAGCCACACTGCACAGATATCATTGTTGTTATCATGAATATGGATATATGAGCATTACAACTTATACCAAAATGTGAACATACAGGACAAAGGTATTCACATGCAAGTCAAATGTAAAAGTAAGAACAAATCTGCGATGAACCATTACACGAAAGAGCAAACCCAACAGTCACCGCAATGGAACAGTCAGTCGGTAAAAGGGACCGACTCGGGGTGATTTAACCAGTTTTACAGATCTCGAACCTCGCACGTCCTGTCAAATGCAACAAATGTAAATAACACTGGTCTATTTGAATAAAATATGTCTAAATGCTTATGCTTTCTTGGTTATGCAATGACGAAAGTATTGACGTCATTGACAATTAATGTCTACATAGTATTTGGAAGGAGGTGAAGTATTATTTCTATTAAAAGAGATGGCACACAATTGTTGATTTTCAGTGGAATTAATTTTTTGAATTAAGAATTTCTTTTTCAAGAGAAGTGTAAATGGTTGTAACATGTTTATGTGAAGATCGAATTGAGGAATCAAAGTGCACTGTCCATCAAAGGAAATACACTTTACAATCCTTATAGGATGAATGTAATGACAACATATATTACATGCACGGGGAGACTTTTAAGACTTTAACAACCGCCACACTGCACAGGGAACATTGTTGTAATCATGAATAAGAATTTATGAAAAAGTCAGATAAGTATTGCACCATATGCCGACATTTGGAAAGGCACAGGACAAAGGTGTTCACATGCAAGCCAAAAATAAAAGTAAGAAAAGATCATTTACAGCCTTGGAACGGTCAGTATGCAAAGGGACCGACTGGGGTGCTTAACATGGCAGCTAGCTACTCCAAAAGAACGAACGAATTAAAAGAAATGAAGTTTAAACGATGATTATTATAAAAAAGTAATTGTTTTAGTAGATTACATTAGGAATCAAAGGAATTTTGTCTGGTACAAAATAAAGCATATATCGAATATTTATGTTAAATTATTGTTTTAACTATGATTTTATTTTCTACATGATAAACAACTACTGGGTTAGTATATGATATATTCTTTCGGTAGCAATTTATGAAAAGATGTAGAAAAGGTTATTATTAATTAATTGAATTGTTTTAAATTTTATCAGGTTCACACTTTTACGATTAGATGATTATGAAAAAGCGCAATCTTGCTTAACATAACAATTAAATCATTGAAACAAAAACGTTATTCTTTCGCTGTGTAATTTTCGTTCAAAAGGTATGCACGCAAGGCACATATTTCCTTCGTTTAATTGCAGCCTAGCGGACAGTTTTCATGAGATTTTGTGGGATATAGTAACATAATATTTGTTGGCATGCATTATTTTATCATTCTTCATTACGTGTTTTCGTTTCCCTTGTGCAGTGCCCTGTATTTGTTCGCTTTCAAAGCTACAGTAGAATTCTCAAGTACACAATTTACCTGTTATACTTGTATTCCTTTGATCTTATTTGCTTAAAAGTGCTTTAAGTTTAACCTGGGGCGTATCGGTGTATCTTTAAAAAGTTTTTAAGTGTTAAGGTATACTTCTCCTTTAATATTAAGATCTACCGTATTTTAATTTTTTTATTGCGAATTATAATAAATCGCATTAAATAATTGAAATTAAATCAAAATTATTTAGTCTACATTAGTTTAGTTTACATGCCCAAAACAAGTGTACTGTCAATAAACAAGAATGTTTACTTGGATAGTGATTATATTTGCTACAAAACCATTTTACATAGTTTCTGGAATATTTATTAAAGAAATTGTTCTTCAATTGTTAGTCCATTTAATCTCTCTACAATTAATTGCATACACAAGAACGGGGGGATAAGAATACAAAGAAGAAGGAGAGAAAGAAAAGTAACCAAGACTACAAACGAAAAATGGAAGAAAAGCTTCATGCGGCACTCTTTGTCGCTAATCGGTAGTATGTAACGAATGTATGATTTAATATTGATATAGTCTAATTGATTAATTGATTATGTAAAATAGGCTAATAAATAATAAATTTGCTTAGCAAACACATCTTCTTCTACGAAGTGTTCGTCATTTATTACATTTTAAGATATGTAAACTAATGCACAAATTGTTTTATGTGTATAGTTATAGTTTTAAACATCAAGCACTTTGAGATGCTACAGTATGACTTATCTGAATTATATCTAAATTAAAAAGTAGTTCTCGTGATTCGAGTTTGATTATGCATAAGATGTAAATAATCAATGGGTTTATTTTTTCTGACCGGGTTTGCAACACGAATTCTAAAAGTGGTAAACTGTTTGTAAGTTACATCGGACAGTTTAAATGGTATTTCAGGCACCTATTATGAAACTATTATCATTAAGTGTTAGGTTAACATTAACAACTGTTGCTCTCGATGCTTGGTCTCTAACAACAAGTTCAAAGTCGCACAGACTCCAGTTTCGAGTATATATAATATATACTTTTGTTAAATCATTTGTATTTAGAAAGTAATTGACCGTTGTTACCTTTATCACTTCAGGGCCCTAACTCCTTTATCATGTTTGTAATAGTTGTATGCTACACTAAATTTTATAATTTAAAAAAATAGACCTAAAATGAAAAGTAATAAGAGATACTAACGTACTAGAAAATTATAATAATATAAAACTTACATAAATTTATTTTAAAATAAGCGAGTAAGTTTAAAGTCATAGTTTCTTTGAAGACAACAGCAGCAGCAACAACATATAATTGGTAAATATATTTCAATATAAGAAGTTTGTGACACAGGACACAGACCAAATCTTTAGCAAGTGACCAATTAATAGACTATAACGCTCGACACATTCCAGATCAGCAAGACTTATTGTTAAAATGTTTGACCTTAACAATAGAAGTACCAAAGGTATAAGGGAACTTCAGGACACTTTGACAGAAAGTCGAATATTAGGAAGAGTTTTGTACCGATAAATGACAATGGTGAAAATCGACATAAAATAAAGCCTGGATTCTGAAAACCAAACTTTATTTCTTAAAAGCATCCTTTATTGGATGAACCGTAGATATACTTACAATTTATAAAAAAAATGTTAGTTTAACATTCATTTGTATATACTGTTGATTTATTGTAAAAATAAAACCTGACTTGAAATGATTGCCCATGGAGATCAATATAATCGCATAAATCATATGATGAACTTCACACTTATTAACTCTAGTATGCGTATAAGAAAAAAGAAGACACTATCAACAGCTATGGTCCACGCAAAAACAACTTCAACTAATGAAGGATGTTTTTATCACGTTTACCAGGTTTTCGTCTTTTAATATATTATGTTCGATCAGACGTGCTTGAAATGCTAATGTCACGTCAAACCATCCAAGTTTACTCCCGTAAAACCTTCAATATATTAATCTTTAAAAGTTTATTCTATGCAATCAAGAATATGCAGTCCATATTCAGTTAATACATTCTATGCGTACAAAGACGATACTGAGTCAATAACTTGCAGTAGACACAGGAGAGTAAAGACGGAAACACCTCTTACAATTGACATTGAGATTTTCCCGATGTATGGCATCACTGTTCGAGTGACCAGCTTTCTTGAGTTTTCCCAATTTTATTTCCAAATACAGGAGATCAAGATATTTTTTCCCATTGTAATCCTTGTTCTGAAAACGTAACATTATTGAAAAACATGTTAAGGAAATTACGTCGAGGAAGTGACATTCCAACTACTGATTAGGGAGCAACGTTAGGCAGTGCCTCTTAGTGGTTTGTATGCAGGCATATCTTCTTGAATAGCATCGCATGCAACATCCAGTGTCAAATATATATTTCTTGAGTTGCAGAAAGCAATAATGGCAATAAGAAATAAATCAAGTGCATTCAATTACTATAACTAAATTATAAATAACTATCGACGTGTGATGTAAAGAAAAACAATTATGGCAAAAAGTAATCAAGTGCTCTCAATAATTTAAGCTCGTAAAAGTAAAAAGCGAACTCGTCAAACACTGCTCACTTACAAATAGAATATTAACGATTTTGCGACAATGACATGATTGTTAAGACGTTGGTTCAACTGGAAATAATTGGGGAACACAACATTTGTAAATGTGTTTGTTGTCACTTTAGTTTTTCTAGTTGAAGTAGCCGTATTGTCCTTTATCAATAGCGATCAGTTTTCATACACTGTTTCGAATCAAACCGGCTTATTCTTTGATAAGATCACAAGCAGTGGTTGCCAAATACAGCTATGCCACCAACACCAGATGTTTACCCTCTTGAAAAGTTACAAACGTAGGAATGTATTTCTATTCTAATAAGACCGTAACAGACACTTACGAAACGTATTCTGGCAAAACAACTGCTTAGCGAATAAAATTATACATTCCCCCAAACACACAAAGAGATTTATGGAAACCCCAAATAAGTATATTGTATTGCATTTATAAACCTCACTTTGGGTATATCTCGTCGAATCCTGTCACTATAAATATTACTAAATTACTTGCACTACAAGGCAAGAATTATACATTTCATTGCTCCTGTTCGCAGGATATATTTTGGGCATAGACTGATGTCTACAATGACCATTTATTTGATATACTATTGTAGAAGTGTTTTTGGTAGATGATTTATGATTGAAGAATACTTGCAACGTATAGAAACGGACAATGTTTTTTGAATAAAAACTTTGTTATAATTTCACTAAAGCGTTGGTTTTCTTCGCCATACCTTGTCCCTGGGAAGGGACAAGGGAAATTTATTCGCCTAGCCTCTTCCACTGGAGAATAGTGCCCTACCTTTCAGGCCTGTTGTCCATCTTATTCATCTTAACAACGTTGCCACCACACATTCCCGACAGCGCCAAGAGAGTTCTGAAAAGCAAAATGGTTGGCTGCAGCTCCTTCTCCCAAGAGTAGTTAGTGTCGTGCGTATATGTAATCAAATGTATGAATGTATTTTAACGGACATTCAACTACGTCAAACAAAAATGAACACATTGAAATTATTTGGATATTTTGAGTAACTCACCTCAAAGTGAAGATCATCTTCTTGAAATTTACATATTGACTAAT
This sequence comes from Sinonovacula constricta, assembly GCA_007844125.1. Taxonomy (NCBI): domain Eukaryota; kingdom Metazoa; phylum Mollusca; class Bivalvia; order Cardiida; family Solecurtidae; genus Sinonovacula; species Sinonovacula constricta. Next base: position 32,008,997 of record CM017571.1, read on the forward strand.
TGTCTTTATAGATTTCCAAGATCGAGTCTCATCATCCGCTAAGCCATCATCACTGTTTTATTTAGATGGCAGGTGTACTTTTTGCACCCCGACGTTGTACCTTATTTTCTTTTCTGGCACATATGGCTGTTGGGCAGATTGTGTCTGACGATTTTATTAGTGAGAGTTGTCTTACATAAAGTACTTCAAAAATCCAAATGGCCCATCCAAGCATAATAAAATGTCACTTCGTTTATCGTATCTAAGAAAAGAACTGAGGTATTAGTAAAAACAACGATATATTTATAAAATTATTTACTATAATCCACCAATTAAAAGCTCCACTAAAATGACCAAATGTGAAATTCATAGAAGCTTATTTTTTTTTGTTAAAATGTATACAATAAGGGTATATATATATATATATATATATATATATATATATATATATATATATATATATATATATATATATATATATATATATATATATATATATAATAATAACACTGTAGGAGTTTCAACTAGTACTGATGTATGATTTGTATGTAAATCATGTTAGAAAATACAAGGAACTATCGAAAATATGTCCAACAAGATAAAGTTACGGGGCAACATTCTTTCAAATGAAAAAATATAACAAATACTTTTTACATCTATCGAAGCGAAGCAGTATTATAAGCCCTACGATTAGCTGTTAGTTAAACAAAGACGTCTGTAAAATAAAAACAAATGAAAATGTCCAAGCATTACAGTATTATTTGCTTAGCACTGGAGAATAAGTATTAAACAGTCTTGAGTAATTTGAAAGCAAAGTGCATGAAGAAGTTAACATGAGAAAAAAACAAGTAAAAAAAGTCACAGAAGTCCTATGTCACTTACTTTTCTAGAATACCTATCTAAAAATGTGTTAAAATGATTCTTTTAACCTAATCTACACTTGGAGCTTATAACATTAAGAAGACAGGCGAAAAATAAGCGTATATTTGGTCATTGAAGTAAACCTCAGTTTTGTGGATACTTTGTGATAAACATATAGTCAGACTTGTTGATTTCTGGCAAATAATGACGAGAAAATTAACTATTCAATTAAGGAAATTTGCGTGACAGTTTGCAGTGTGATGTACGGTGTTGTGGATAGGCGCACAGTAATCCAATCACAAGTTCTTACGCCCGAATGATTTATTGCAGAGCATCTTGAAACACACTTCATTATAATGCGATATATCACGCGAAGCCTAAAACATGTTTATATTCTTACATGCATTCCTTTTTGGAAAGACCTTTCATTTTGATTTATTCGATTTAGCTCCCATTGTATTCATGGCGCTATTTAACGATGTATGACGTGCGCGGTTAGTGTCGCCAATTAGAACTCCTGAGTCCCAACCACGTAGGTTCGAATCCCGATCGGGGCTGAAACATTACATGTAAGGATGTTGTCAAGTTAATCTGCAGTGCGCAGGTGGTCTGCCCACACATAAACCTAGGGTTTTCTTCTACTAATAATTAGCTAACAGTCACCAATATAATCATGTGTATCATATTTTTGTCGGTTCGATGTAGCATGCTCGACGTTATTTATTTGCTATGTATTATCATTGATTGCAAAATTTCTGGTACAATAATGAAATCATGGAACAAAAAGAACAACAACAAACAACAACAACAAAAAACAACAACAACAACAACAACAAAAGCAACAAAAACAAAACAAAACAAAAAACGGAAGCGATACATTTTTAAAATCTTCCGGCTGTTAGTTGGAACTAAGCACTAGAAACTATTGTTTGAGTTTTATGAAGGCGACAAAAGACTTTTGCAAAAATGGATGCTGTTTTGGTTTGAAGAGAAATGCAATATACTGATACAGATTAATACAAAATAATATTAGAAAGATCAAAAGAAATGGAGAGAAACGTATAGAATGGTCATACTTTATGAACTCATTTTTCAGATGGTATGTTTCTGTTTACGGAAAGGTTTGTGCGACGAGACGTACAAATTAATGAGAAAGAACCAATCACATAAAATTCGATGTTTTCTTTCGTATTTTTTTACATTTTACTTTTGACACTTTTGGCATGTGATGTCATGGCATTATATGCCATATTTAAATTGATCATATCATATATCAGCGCTTGGGCTGTTTTATTTGTTCTTATAACATATCAGCGCTTGGGCTGTTTTATTTCAAACTAATCTCTCGTTTGGAATTTTTATTTTTACGTTGCCGAGGCTTTTATCTACTCTACATACTGTACATATGTTTATAGTTTTTTTATTACAAGTTATTATGTATGTATATAAGTTCATTATATCTGTTTTAACACCCGATGTTGGTGCTTACTTTTAGTTGTTTCATTACTGTTTGCTAGAAAAACCTTCAGGAAGTGCGAGGTTGGAGCGCTCCACAAACCAGATTTAAGCACCCCGGTCGGCCCTTTTTCCGACTGACCGTTCCAAGGTGGTAACTGATGGTTTTTCATTATATGTGTTATGTCTCGTTTCTGTGTTTTGTCACATTTACATTTACATTGTTTGCCTTTGTCTACTGGTAGATAAAATTTAAATATCTGTGGACATTTTGATAGGACCTTTTCTTATTTACCTATGTATAGTATCATAAAATAAATACGGAATAAGTTTGGCACTAAGTCACTTTATCTTGTGCAAAATATTTTTCAAATATAAACTTTTTGCCATTGTACTTGGTACGAATCTTTTGCCTCTAATCATGGCTACTTGTCTTCACATTCAAATAACTCAGCATGAATTCCATTCTTTCTATTTAGCTTTTAAAGTAAAGTCAAATTCAATACTAGTTTCATGTATGTCAAATATTTTTTAAATTATAAAACATATACGAGGGAATAATATGCTAAGAAATGAAAATTACAGAAGCAACAAATGCTTTGTTTTAAATTATGCTTATAATTTAGATAGATGATAGTTACGTCTTAGTAGATAATGTTAGTAAATTATTAACCAATGAGTTCACGTCATACAATAGGTAAATAAGAAAAGGCCCTATTACAATTTCCACAGATATTTAAATTTCATCTACCTCTAAACAAAGGCAAACAAGATTGAGAAGATAGAACTCATTAGATATATTGGTAACAGTTCCGATAATTTTGGCAAAAGCGACAATACCTAAATGACAAAGTACGTGAAATGGCTATAAATATCCATGAAAACTATAAATATCAATAAACAGAGAAAATCTTATTTAGTTCACTTTAACGTTGCGATATTGAGAATTTTATCAGTCAATGCGAGTAATTTAGATTTGTTAACTTGGACTCCTGAAATACTGAATATACTAGCGATTGCTATACGAGTTAAGGCTGGACATAGGTTGGACGTGAAGCAAAATTATCACAAACTCGTTTAAGATCACTTTCAATACCTCCGATTGGAAAGGAAATTCCAGGACTAAATGTAACATGTAGATATATATTTATATACATGTTTATGTATTAGAATGTACATTAGTTAAAGTTGGATCAGAATTGATACATCTGAATGCCAGTATGACAAGCATCTGCAAATGTAAATAGACAATATATAAACAAGAGACATGTGTAGCATTCATCATTATGATTAATGATTTGTGAGAGTTTTAAAACTCAACTGCAACATAAAATGATTGCTGGTAGCTCACAGAGATCAAACTTATCTCATTATCACATGATCAACCGCAAATTAGCCTAACTGTATCGGACAGTTGTATTACAAAAATAGACATCATTTGTAACATTTCAAACCTATAGCGATTACTCACTAAAAAGACAACGCTTATATTAGCGCATATAGTTTAGCTACTTGGATACGGGATGAACCGCAAATATAGTTAAAATTATACAAACTTAAAAGGGTTAATCATCAGCTGAGAGGGATTACTTGTAGGACATTAAAGAAAGATTAGTTGTAGTCATTGTTGACCATTGTCTTGTTTGCTCAATTTCTTAATATTCGATTTAAACGTTTATATCAGGAATACCGATGCACGTCACACAAACATTTCTCGACTAGCAAAGCAGAAAATGTCAATATCCAAAGCTGTAATGTTCATACAAGGAAATCAAGAATGTTCATATTAGAACTATTATTAGGGTTTATTCAAATAGAAGTAGATAAAACCTCGTAGATAAAAAAATAGTGTTCAGAAATAAATATAACTTTAGCATGATGTTTACACATAAAAATAAATTGTACATATATTTATCGTTTATAATGTATGGTTGCAAATATCACTAAAATCTGAATATTGACTTAGATCATTTGCCATGAGACACGAATATTTTTTATTGAGATCATTTGCCATGAGACACGAATATTTTTTATTGAGATCATTTGCCATGAGACACGAATATTTTTTATTGAACCCCGTTTCCAACATATTTTGTTGCATAAACTAATGACTTAAATGGCAATTTGGTTGACACATGATCGTCAAACTGGTTTCGCTTACTTGGTTTATGGAAGTGGTTGGCGTGTTACCTTTTATGTCAGAAGGAATCCGATTTTTTTATAATGAAAGGATGTTGTTGCAGCGACATTAGGCATTTAAAAATACGATTTATTTATACTACTAAATTCTCGAATTAATAAAAAAATACGACAATGTCCTTTTTAAAAATTTAACATTGAATAATTTGCACTAGACAAAGACATAAACATGCAATTTAAGAATTACAAAACACTTAACGGGATATTACAAATACCCCCCCCCCCCCCCCCCCACAATTCATCCTTGAATGGTTTATCAATCCTAACGCTATTTTAACAGTTTTAACGAGTTTTAACATCGCACTTCCAAAAGATGTTTTCTAAATACAGCCTAATAAAAATAGTCATCTGAGCGAGGAAACAATGTAAGTATCTGCATTTTAAGTAAAGGACAAAGACAAAATTAAGTTTGTACGATATATTCAAAAGCGAAATATTCGACAGCTAACTAGTTCAGAACAATTAAAGATAACAGGTGCCCTTTTCTCTTCCGTCGACGTATTTTTATTACGAAGCAAACATCCAGTCATGTGTTATTTTAACATTTGAACAGAAATCTGTGGAAGAAATGTTTAAGTATATATTTCTATTGTATAGCCATGTTGATGATGAACAAATGAAACTAAAATTGTATAAAAGGAAAAGGGCAGTACAAGCGAAATCAATAGGAATATAAAAAGTCCTATGAGAAATACCAAAACATTGACATTTGAACTAAAACTTAAAGAAGGCATACAAAGTAAATGGAAGCATGACAAAAACCGAGATGAGACATTACACATATAAAGAAAAATCCGTTACTGCTATGGAACGGCCAATCGGCCACAGGACCGACCGTACCCCCCATCATATGTGAGACAGCTAGCAGTAAGTAACTGCATCTTGAGTTATAAGACTGATCAATGAATTCAACTCACAATCAACATAATAATGATCATATTACCTATCACCTATCAAAATGTGCATTATATATACAAGTGATAACAAACAATAAAAATAACAACACACTCAAACAAAACACAAACAAAACAAAACGAAACAACAACCGACAACAAGAAAACAACAAAAACAATATAAAGCAACGTTGAAACAGCAAAAATACAACAATAACAAAAACCTCGGCAACTATAAGCAGTTCCAAAAGAGAGATTGAAATAAAACTAATAAGTTAAAACGATTACATATTAAACCTGAACATATCGCTTTTTTCAGAACATTTTTTTAATACAAATGATGCTAACGACCCCGTAATTATATTGTTTGTTCAAAATAATATAAATTTAATTATCAAATTTGCGTGCGGAATTATTGCTGTAACAATGATTTATATTCTACATTATAACGAACAGCATAGGTTAACATCTGATTATATTTAAGAAGCATTTTAACTAGATCTGTAGAAACGGCTAAACACCTAAAACAAAAAAAAATACATTCCGATTTCGATGATGACGAAAACTAGTAATGTTCAATAACAGAGAAAATACAGTCCTCACAATGCAAACATCCCGATCGATGTGTATGCAATGCTTTAGATAAAACACCTAAAGTGAATAGTTAAAACAAAGTTTTTGTCTCGCTAAATGGACATAACTACAATGCAATGCATTTAATAGATACAGCTTATATATAATAATGCTTTCAAAAGATATTCGGTTTAAAGAAAACATATATTTTGTCAATAGGTATGCATGCAAGACACATGTACCTTGGATTGCAGTTAATCGCTTTTTTCATAACCTGAAACGTAAACATTGTTGACAGGCATTATATCAACATTTCTATATTACGTGCGAGTGTAACAACAGTTTATTGTATGTGTTCATTATCTAAGCACCTGCGAAATTGTCAAATATCACTCATCAATCAATACTTCTTTTTGTTTTAAGTGTTATCTCTGTTTCTACTTTTTGGTGCAGAAATAATACGACTGTAGCACTAAATGGTAATATACGTTATCGATCATTGTTATATTTTTTAATGAAATAAAAACATCTAAAAAAATAGTTTCATTACTTAAGTACAGCTGTTTGATATTTTTTTGGTCAGTCTTGCTTGGCTTTAAAGCTAAACATGTAAATGAAAGAGACATTCGAAATCGCTATGGTTTACAGGCGAAAACATTAATCAATTTTCTCCTTTTGAAGTTGTGTACGAAAGTGCTGTATATATAGAAAACATATTATTTTAAATTAAAATAGTATAGGACACGTAAAAATCAGATCTGTCGATTAATTTTAAAGTTTAAAGAATTAGTAAATGTGTGTGTTATGGCTACCTTTATGATTAACGGAGCGTTAAAATCAGCTCAACTACATCACCATGTCAGGTGTCAACTCCGCCAATACTGTTAGAACATTGCTTATATCCACAATTGTATAAGGTTTGTTGATGATGTATCGTTATTTGAACATCATTATATCATACTGAGAAATCGTGAAACTTAGGCTACTATTTTATATACCTTTATAGCGAGGAATATTGGTTTAATAAGTGGTTAGGCATTCAATAAGCATGCCAAAAATAAGTGTTACTGTCAATAAACAATGATGTTTACTTTGATAGTGAGTATATTTCTACAAAACACATTTTAAAGAGTTTATGAAATATTTATAAAAGAAACATGTTTTTAAATTATTAGTCCATCTAATATCACTTTAATTAAGTGCATATACAAGAGAGGCAGATACTAAAAAGACAAAGAAGAAGGAGAAAAAGAAGCTAAACTAAGAAAAAAGAACTATGAGACAGTACGATGTAAATGGAATCACAAAGCAGAAGATAGGTAGAAAAATACAAAGAACGATTTTTATTTGTAATGTCTGAGTGAAAAGTTTTATGCTGCGCCACTTATTGCAAATCGGTGGGATATAACAAATCACAATGTCTGATTTAATATTGATATCTTCAACTTAATTAATTGATAATGTAAAATGGGCTCACAAATTATAAGTAAGTTTGGCAAACAGACGCGTTATCTTCTACAATGTGTTTAGCATGTTTTTGACATTTTTTGGGTATGTATACTAACTAATATATAAGTCGTTTTGTGTGGAATTATAATTTTAAATATTAAAAATTTTGAGATTCTTGTTTCATCCCGGGCTGTGAATCTGACCTATTAACCTGAATTGTCTTTAAATTAAAAAGAAGGACTCGTGATTCGAGTTTCTATTAGATGTAAACTATAAAAGGGTTCACTTTTTTTCTGACCGGATTTACGGACACGCTTTCTAAAAGCGGAAAACTGTTTGTAAGTTACATCAGGATAATGTAAACCGTATTTCAGGCACCTATTATGTAACTTTTTATCATTTAATGGTTGGTTAATGTTAACAGCCGTGGCTCTCGACGGTCGGTCTTTAACAACTAGTTCAAGAAATCGAGTTTCGAGTATATATAATATATCATTATGTTGCATCGAACATCGTTTGTGCACTCACCCCATTTAATAACCTTAGAGAAATCAGATCCCTACATTTCTTGTCTCTTTGTCACATAGGAGTGAACCCTTAAACCATTTGTTTTCCAGAAATTAACTGACTATTGTAACCTTGATCGTGTCAGAGCCCCAATTGAACGCCTTTATGGACTTGTTTGTAACCGTTGTAGGCTACACTATATTTATAATTTAAAAATAGACCAAAAGGAAAAGCAAGAGGTATAAGGGAAATTCAGAACAATTTGACAGAAAGTCGAAATAGTAGTGAAATATCTTTACAGATAAACGATATGATAAGAAATCTATAAAAAATAAAGCCTTAATAGATAGACTTTTGGAGACAAAACTTAATTTGTTAAAAGCTTTATTGTGTAAACCGTAGACATACATACCGTTTAAAACAAAAATTGTGAGGTGGAACATTCATTTATATATACTGGTGATTTATAGTACAAACCCTGACTTAAACATGAAATGATAGCTCGTAGCTCATGGAGATCAACATAATCTCATAAATCACATGATGAACTGCACACTTGCTTAACTCCAGCATGCGTATAACAAGAAACTATCAACAGTTAATGTCCCCGCAAAAGGCGACAACACTTAATGAAAGATATTTGTATCATGCTGAACCTAGAAGTTTTGTCTGTTTAATATTTTCTTATTATTTGCTTGAAAAACTAACGTCACGTCACACCATCCTAGTTTCTCCAATAAAACTGTCCATATATAAAACTTTAAAAGTTTATGATATGCAATCAAGAATATGCAGTCCATATTCAGTTTATACATTCTATGCATACAAAGATATTACTGAGTCAATAACTTGCAGCTGACACAGGAGTTTAAAGCCGGAAACAGCTCTTACAATTGTCATTAAGTGAGATGTTCCCGATTTATGGCATCACTGTTCGAGTGCCCCAGTTTAATTTCCCATTTTATTTCTGATTATAGAATATCAGGATAATCTTGTCTCTATCTGCAATTTTACCAGTGAATCCTTGTTTTGAAGACGTAACATTATTGAAATAAGGAAATAACGGCGAGGATGTAAAATTCCAACTGATCAGTGAAAAACTTCAGGCATTAACTTCTGTGATTTGCATGCAGGCGTATCTACTTGAAGAGCATCGTATACAACATCCGCTGTCAAATATGCCAAATATATATTTCTTTAAGTTGCGGAAAGCAGTCATGGCAATAAGTTAAGTGCGTTCAGTTGCTAAAATTTAATTATAAATAATTATCGATAATTAAGTGATGTAAAGTATAAAAACAGTTAAGGCAACAAATAATCAAGTGCGCTCAATAAATTAAGCCCGTAAAAGTAAAAAAAGCGAACTCGTAAACAATGCTCACTTACAAATAGAATATTTCCGATTTTGCGACCATGACATGAGTGTCAAGACTGTTGGTTCAACTTGAAATTCTTGGGGACACAACATTTGGAAATGTGTTTATTGTAACTTTAGTTTCTCTAGTTGAAGTACTTTTTTCCCTTTCTCTAAAGCTGTCAGCTTTCATACATTGTTCTAAATCAAACCGGCAAAGCCGCTTATTCGCTAATAAGATCACAAGAAGTGGTTTCCAAAGTTAATTTTGACACCAACACCCGATGTTTACCACTTGAAAAGTTACAAACGTAGGGATGTGCATTATAATCCAATACGACCGTAACAGACACTTACGAAACATATTCTGGCAAAACAAATAATTAGCGAATAAAATCATGTACTCCCTTAAACATACAAAGAGATTTATGAAAACAACAAATAGTATCTTTTATTGAATATATAAAACATCAGTTTGGGTATAGTTTTTTCTCTACGAATAATACTGAGGTGACTTGCATTACAAGGCAAGAATTAAATCTTTCATTGCACATGTTCGCAAGATATATTTTATGCATAGACTGATATCTGCAATGACCATTTATTTGATATACTATTGTAAACATGTTTTAGTAGATGATTTATCGTAAAGAAATACTGAGAAACATGTAGAAACGGACCATATTTTAGTGAACAAAGACTTTGCTATAATTTCCATGAAGAACTCCTTTGGGTACTTTGTCACTTGGAAAGGACAGGGTAAATTTATACACCAGGCCTCCTCCAGGAGAATAGTGCCCTATCTTTCAAGCTGTAGTCCATCTAATTCAACTAAACAACGCCGCCGCCACACACCCCACTAGCGCCGAGAGAGTTCTGGAAAGCAAAATGGTGCTCCTTCTCTCAAGAGAAGCTCGTTTCGTGCGTATACTTAATCAAATGTATTTTAACGGACATTCAACATGCTAAACAAAATGAACATATTGAAATTATTTTTTGGATTAAGAGTAACTTACCTCTAAGTAAAAATCATGTTCTTGAAATTTACATATTGACGAATTGGCTATATAGATTATTTCAGATCGAGTTTAGTCATCAGCTGTATTATTAAGAATAGTAGGTGCACTTTTTGTACCCCGACGTTGTCCCTTTTTACTTTTCTGGCGCCAAAAACTGTTGGGCAGATTGTATCTGACAATTTTATGTATCTGACAATTTTATTTGTGAACGTTTTATGACATTAAAGTTACTTCTAAAACACCAAATGGCCCTTCCAAACACAATACAATGTCCCCTCGTTTGTCTTATCTAAGAATAGAATTGAGGAATTCGTAAAAACAACGATATAATTGGAAAATCATGTCACATAAAACACCATTTAAGAAGCACCACATTCTAATAAAATGACCAAATGTGAAATTCATAGAACCTTATACTGTGTGGTAAAATTTATAATGAGTATATATTTAACGAATGCAAAGATCCTGTGATAATAACACTATAGGACTTTAAATTCGTACAGATGTATGATTTGTATGTAAATACAATGTGCTATCGAAAATATGTCTTACAAGTTCCGGCAACAATTTTTCAAACTGACATAAGATAACAAAAGAAATTTTTCAACTATCCAATCTATGATTAGCTGTCACTAAAACAAAACTGTCAGCAAAATAAAAACAAATGGAAAATGTCCAAGAAATACAGTATTTTAATTGCTTACTATGGGAGGATAAGTATAAGGTAGTCTAAGTTTTGAAAGCAAAGTGCAAAAAGAATTCAACAAGAGGCTCCCTGTCATAATTACTTTTATAGAATACCGATCTTAATAAGTGTTGAATGATGCACAGGTATTGCGGATCGACGTATATTATTCCAATCAAGTTCTTACGCCTGAGTGATTTATTGCAAAGCATCTAAAACACACTTTATTATAATGCGATATATCACGCGAAGCTTAAACATATTTATAATCTTACATGCATACCTTTTTGGAAAGAAAATCATCGACCTTTCACTTTGATTTATTCGATTTACTACCCTTGTATTCATGGCGCTATTCAACGGTGTATGAATGACGTGCGCGGTTAATGTCCCCAACTCCTGAGTCCCTCACCGCGTGGGTTCGAGCCCCGGCTGCGAGACCTTCTATGCTAATCTGAAGTGCACAGGTGGTCTACCCACACATATGCCACGGGTCTTTCTCTCTGTCTCTCTCTATCTCTCTCTGTCTCTCTCCGCTCTCTCTCTAATATGTATATTAGTTTTGATTACACAATTTCTAGTACAATAATAAAATCATGGGGCAGAAGACAAATAACTCAAGCGATACTTTTTTTCAAATCTTCCCTCTGTTAGCACGTTCACCATAAATTGGAATAGATGCTGTTGATAGTAATGATGGTGATGTATGCAAATGCTGGTTGAGATAAGTGGCAGTCAGGCATGAGAAGTTTAAATGGTCCACAAAACACGAAAAAGTCAAAACAAGGATACTGTCATGGTAAAATTAATATTGATATTTGTATTTGTTGCCATTTTATTAAATAATGTTCACTTTATTTAGTTTGTAGAGGAATGCAAGGATACTGAAACAGATTTATACAAAATAATATTAGAAAGATCAAAAGAAAAGGAGAAAAACGCATAGAACGATCTACGTTCATGAACTCATATTTCAAATGGGTTTTTATGTTTGCGGAAAGGTTCGTGCAACGAGAAGTACCAATTGATGAGATAGAACCAATCACATGATATTTAATTTCATAACTTAATTTTTTCCTTCTACTTGGTTTATAGTTACAAGAAATACGGAATGAGTTTGGCACTATGTCACATTTATCTTGTGCAAAATATTTGTCAAATTTACACCTTTTGCTATCCTCTTGGTCGATCTTTTGCCTCGAATCATAGTTAATTGTCTTCACATTCAAATAATTCAATATGATTCCATTCTCCTTCTGCAGTTTAAAAAAACAACAAAAAAACAAAAAACAAAACACAAACAATTTCATTAAAAGTAATATTTGTGTTAAAGTTTTAACAATTATAAAAACACATACCCTGGAATAACATGCCAAGATATGAAAACTACAGGAGCAGCAAATTTTTTTTATTCTTCTTATAATTTTGACAGTTGATAATGTAAGTAAATTTTTAACTGATGAGTTTGACATACAAGCTCAGTTAACTCATCTTACGCATTTTAATCGTGATGATTTTTTTCTGTAACGTCTTTTTCGATTTTTTATAAAAAATGAATCATAACGGAATTAGTGTGACGTACACACTCATGATGTTATCTCTTACACATTCTAAGCATGAAGAATTGTTACATTAGACAAAAGAATACTTAATACGAACTACATGTATTTTTTTATAAAAGGCAGCATAACAGGAATATTATTAAAATACCCAGCTAATTCCATTTGAATTAATGTGATACAAGATTGGGCAGATACAATTCTGATATATTGGTAACCATTCAGATAATTTTGGCAATAACGACAAAACCTAAATGACGAAGTACGTGAAATGGTTATAAATATCCTGAAAACTATAAATAACAATAAACAGAGAAAATCTTATTTGGTTCTCCTTCACGTTGCGATACTGAGAATGTTATCAGTCAAAGCGAGCAGTTTTGTGTTATTAACTTGGACTCCTGGAATACTGAATATGCTGGCGCATGCAATACAAGTTAAAGCTGGACATAGGTTGGGTCTGAAGCCAAATTATCACAAAGTCTTCAGAATAGCTCACTTTCAATACCTCCGGTTGAAAGGGAAATTCAAGGACTAAATGTAACACGTGTATATATGTATATAAGTGTATGCATATTATAATTTACAAAAGTTAAAGCGGGATCGCAATTAAGGAGTGATTTTTATGGCGATTGCTGGATCAGATTTGATACATCTGAATGCCAGTATGACAAGCAAGTGCAACTGTCAATAGAAATTATATAAACAGGAGACAAGTGTATCATTCATCATTATGATTTATGATTTGTGGAAGTTTCGAAACTAATTTGCAACAAAAAATGATTGCTCGTAGCTAGAAGAGATCAGACTTATCTCATATATCACTTGATCAACCGCACATTAGCCTAACTGTATCGGACAGTTGTATTACAAGAATACATGTCATTCGTGAACTTATTTCAAACACATAGCGATTTCTCACGAAAAAGGTAACGTTAATATTAGCGCATATAGTTTAGCCATTTTGGTACGAGATGAAAAGCAAACATTGTTAATATTATACAAACTTCAGAATGATTTATCATCAGCTGAGAGAAATTAAAGAAAGGCTAGTTGTTATGATTGTTTACCATAGTTGTGGTTGCTATATTTCTTTCTAATCGGTCTAATCTTTTGTAGCAGGAATACCGATGCACGTCACACAAACATTTCTCGAGTAGAACAGAAGAAAAGGTTAATATCCAAAGCTGTAATGTTCATACTAGGCAATCAGGAATGTTCATATATGGCGTCATACGTGGGGTTAATAAAAATAGAAGTAGTTAAAAACTCATGCTTTCTGACAGACATTCAGCATGATATCCGCTGACTTATATCTTGACTAATGATGTTAACCAATTATTCGGGGTTTTCTCTACCCACATATATATTACCAGTCTAATAAGTAAACTAATTAACATATTCTAAAAATAAAACGACCGATTGAAAAGACAATGTATTTAAAATTAAAAGAAAGATGTGAACCAAATAATAACTTTTCAGTAATTGGGAAAATCAATTTCTCTGTAGACACATTCCATTTGCAGGATAAAATGTTCCTTATTCGAAAGACTTGACTTGAAAAGATATGAAGATTTTAAGTTTAATTTAGACAGCCAATTAGTGAGCGCATTAAGACGTTGTCATAACGAAAAGCGCAATTATTGCAGCAGCTTATTCAATACGTACATTCAATAACTTTTTTGTGTGAAACTGGTAAAGGAACACGTTAAATAGGGTCACTTTGTAATTAGTTAAAGTAAGTGTTATCTATATTTCCAACCATAACACGACTTAAAAGATTAAGATTGTTTCCATGAATGGCACATCCTGAGGGACACAACGCTATATAACTAGCTTATATTTGTGATGTCAGTTTTACTGCATATAAGATTTGCTAAGATTGATATTGTCCTGATAAGAAGGATATCTAATCTTGAGCAATTAGACATACTAAACTTTTTCTAGAATAAATTTACGATGTAGTTATAGGACTATTTGTATCACTTTAAAAAATGTTTATATGATCAAAGCGGGTCAATTCCAGACTTTTATTGACACGAATGCGTTTAGTTTTGCTTGTGATGAAGTATAAACGACAAACATGACGTTTTAAAATCCCAAAGATTCGAAAAAAATACTCATAGTCGTGGTTCAAATGCAAGAAAACCCTTTTATATTACGCATTTTAACGCTCTTAGATAGGAAAATGACAACTAGCTTTAATATAATCATGTTCAGAAGTAGAATGATGTAAAAATAAAATAAATAGTACAAACATATATCATTTATAATGCATTGCTGCTAATATCACCGACTTCTAAAAATATTAACTCAAACCATTTGACTCGAAGCATGAATGAAATCTTTTTATTGATCCCAGTTTCCAACATATATGCAACATATATTTTGATGGCAATTTGTTTGAAACGGTGTCATCAAAATGGTTTATAGAAATGGCTCTCGTGTGTTATTTGAGAATGAATCTGACTCATGTTAAAACGAAAGGATATGATTGCAGCGATATGAGGCATTAAAAGCGATTCATTTGTACTACTAACTTCTTGAATGAATACAAAAAATACGACAACGTCCTTTTAGAAATTTAACAATAACTTGCACTAGACAAGGACATAAACATGCAATTTAAGTTTAACGATTACTAAACATCTAACGGGATATGAAAATGAAGAAAAACCAACAACAAGTCAGTCCTGGAAAATTTCACCGATTCTATCTGGTTTACAGAGTTCTAATCTCGCTATTCCAAATGAAGTTTTCTAACTACATCATAAATAAAATAGTAATCTGAGCGAGGGAACAATGTAAGCAACTGCATCCTTAGTAAAGGACAAGAACAACACAGTGAACGAGTAATTTAACTTTGTACGAAATGTTCAGAATCAAAATATTCGACAGCTAAATTGTTCAGAACAAATAAATATAACACGTGCATTTTCTTTTCTGTCGACGTATCTTAAACTACCTACGAAAACATAAATTTATACATTCAGTCATGTGCTCTTTTAACAGACAAGTGTGTGAAAGAAAAGTTTAATGTATATAAATCTATTTTTGGCTATGTGATTGATGTATACCTAAATCTGAAAACTGTAGAAAAAGAAAGTAGGCAATAAAAACGACATATATTGGTACATATGGAAGTCCCATGAGAATTACCAAAATATTAACATTTGAACTAACACTTGAAGAAGGCATACAAAGTCAATGGAACATGACAAAAGACCGAGATGAGACATTGCACACATAAAGAAAAATCCGTTACTGCTATTGAACGGCCAGTCGGCAACAGGAACGACAAGGATGCTTAAACCTCGTTTACAAAAAAAATGTGTATAATATGTACAAGAGATAAAAACAACAATAAACAACTCAAACAAGAACAACAAAAATAACAACAACACACAACAAGAAAAACAATAACGAAGGAACAACAACAAACAACAACACCAACAAAACAATAAAAAACAACATTGAAAGAGCAATAATACATCATCAACAACAACCTCGTCAACTATAAGCAGTTTCATAAAAAGAGATTGAAATGAAACTAATAAGTAATAACGATCACATAATATAACTGAACATACCACTTTTGTTTTCAGTACTTTTCTTTCATACAAATAATGCTAACAACCCCGTGATCATATTGTTTGTCGGCCCTGCCGATAGGGGCTTTAGAATTCTCCGGCTGCCGCTACCTGTAGAACCCTACAAAGGTATCCCGCCTGTTGGCCGTGGGTGGCGACCCAGTATCTCTACGATAAGGGGATACTGGTGGTTGAGGTCTTTGCTGGCTTTCAGGATTTTGACAAATAAGTCGAACCTGACCAACACACTACCTTGGCCCTAGGTCGTGGGGTAGACGGGCGGGGTAATGGTCCTCTATCCACACTCGGCCAACGCCTCGGCCGGTGCTGGGTTAGCTTTGATTCCCTTTCGTCCCACTTTCTTGCCTCCGACTTTCCACTCCTTTTTCTGTCTTCAAATATGCCGTGTTCCGTAAACTCATGTTCTCATATTTTCCCCTATTAACTATAACCCAGTTGCCGGTCGACAACCACCTTAACGGATCATTCTGGCATTTTGTGTGCTTTATAGTATATCTTATGTCGGAGTATCGCATCCTGGTATCACTGGCATTGGGAGGTCGGAGATCCACTTTCATAAGACGCCCCCATGTTGGGCTCCGCGGTGGGTGGTGAACCTAGATGCTGAATGATTATAATAATCTCTCATTTTAACGCAAACGTAAATGCAAAGACTCGATCCCTACTTTATCGTCAGACGATTCCGATACCGAAACACCTACAAGCACGTGCTTTCCTCATCTTATTGTTGTTGAATCGACAGAGAGAAAAAAAAACGATAAGCAAAGTATCCCTTTTTGTCGAAGAACTATCCATCAGTCAAAAAACTAAAAAAAAGACTGCTTACTAAGTGAAACTGATTGTAAAACCTACTCCGATAAACTTCTTAAACTTACCGACTTCTGTTCCTTAAAAGTAAAAACCTACCTCCACTCTTCTCTGAACTCGGCGAAAGGAGTAATTCGCTCCTCTGACCTTGCTGGTGTCTCTGAGTAGGATATCCTCAGGGAACTCATGCCACAGCAGGTGTGTGGTGTCCTCAAGATTTCAATCCTGAGGGACGGTCGGCGAGTTCCGACAAATACTTTTGTTTTAACTTTCGCCTACCAATCACTCCATTCTTCCATAAAGTTCGGTTACCTCAACGTTAAAGTGCAGGTGTACATTCCAAATCCATTAAGGTGTTTTCATTGTCAGAAATTTGTCCACCACGAGCCCCAATGCAAAGACGACGACCGTTACTCACGTTGCGGTGAACAGTCTGCCCAGCACAGGGAAGACGTATATCCCAACCCCCTTAAATGTGCTAATTGTGCTGGACCACATGAGACCAAATACAGGGATTGCCCTGCCTGGGAACTAGAAAAGGGAAAAAAGTACTAAAATAAAGTACACAAATAACAACTCCTTTCCAGATGCCAGAAATTTGGCAAAAGAAAAGGAAACTCCTGCTAGTGGCGCAACATATACCTCAGCAACAAAAAAGCATCTCAGAGCAAAAGGACAAATTTCACCAAGTATGAGGTCCCGACTGGCGACCAAACTTCTGACAAAGTCAGCAATTCCTTCCAAATACAACGTATCGGAATAATCTGAGACTCAGACTTCTCCCTCGACCCAAAACACTGGCTCTTTAAGTCATTCTGTGAAGAGAAATGCAAAGGCACAAAACAAGCCTGCAGCAAAGGACCAGGTCTCCTCTAAGGAGGACAGAGTCCTCATACTGCTCTAAACACTCGTGTAATAAACACCCATCAAAACAAATTCGAGTGTCTAATGGAGCCTCCATCGGACACTGTGCTTTGTCTTCAGGAAACCTTTCTTAAAGACTCGGATAAATTTGATTTTTACACTTGTTATAATCATATACATACAGCTTGCGATAGGGTATCTCCAAATTGTCAGTTCCAACTTGCCACACTCTCAAGTCGAACTTGACAGAAACATACAAGCTGTTGCTATTCGTGTAAACCTACATAAAGTTGTAACTATCTGCTCTATCTATCTTCCTTCGAATACAAATGTATCTAAGGATGATTTAGATAATCTTATCAACCAAATGCTTATTCCATATAAACTCGTTGACGACGTATATGGTCATAACCCGCTGTGGGGATGTTGTAACTTTAATAATATGGGCTAGACGATAGAAAACTTTATTGCTCATACTGATATATGTCTGGTCAATAATAAAAAGCCAACATACTTGCACCCCGCAACTGGGGATTATTCATCGTTAGAGCTAACATTGTGTCATCCCTCTGTATATTTAGATAACACATGGGATGTACACGAAGACCTTTGTGGAAGTGATCACTTTCCTGTAATCCGTACAAACTATACTTCGCCAAAAAGCGACGATAATCCTCGCTGGAATAGGGACAGAACAAACTGGGACCTGTTTTCAGCACTTTGTTCTGCAGAACTTGGCTCAACTTCAATAGAAAATGTAGATGACAAAATTGTCGCATTTTTAAACACTTTGCACAATAAAGCAGAAGTATATATCTAAGACCTCAACTAAATCAAAACATAGTAAGCCTTGGTTTAATGAAGAGTGTAAAAAATCTGTTCGTAAGCGTAGGGCGGCATTTTGACTCATGCAAATCTTAATAACCTTAAAAAGGAACGGGCTGAAAGTCACCGGACTATTAAACATGCCAAAAGATCATCTTGGCAAAGGTATGTTTCAAAAACTAATGGCAAGGCTTCCATAAAAAATGTTTGGTTAGCTTTTAAAAAGATTAGCGGTAAACCATCATATTCAACAGGTAACCACCTTAAAACAAATCGCACTGTGATAACAGATAAACTAGACATTGCGAACACATTGGCTGAAAACTTTGCCCAAAACTCCTCATCGGACAAACTACACGCCTCAATTTCAAACCTTAAAACACGGATGAAAGGAAAAAGCTTAATTTTTAATCTAATAATAACGAAACTTACAATCAATCAATTTCCTTGAAAGAGCTTAAATATGCTCTGAATAAATTGCATGATAACGCTGTTGGTCCAGATGACATGCCGTACCAGTTTTTAAAACATTTACCAAATCGATCTCAGAACTTACTTCTGTAAATCTTTAATGAAATTTGAATATCCGGTGAAGTAAAAGATTCTTGGAAAAATGCCTTCATTTTTCCAGTTCATAAACAAGGTAAAGACCCAACAGATCCTCTAAGCTGTAGACCTATTGCTCTGGCGAGCTGTATTTGTAAAACCTTAAAACGGATGATCAATACTAGATTTGTCTGGTATCTTGAGTCCAACAATTTTATTTCAGAATATCAAAGCGAATTCAGACACCAAGCGTAACACATTCGATCATATTGTTTGTTAAGAAACACTCATTCGTGATGACTTTATCAAGAAGGAACACCTTGTACTTGCTTGTGTTTTTCGATCTTGAAAAGGCTTATGACACGACTTGGAAACATGGGATTTTATAGGATTTAGATGACCTTGGTCTCATGGCTCGTTACCAATATTCAATGAGAGCTTCCTTTCTGACAGAAAGTTTTAGGTCAAGATTGGGTCCACTCTGTCATCTGTTCATAAACAGGAACAAGGTGTCCCCAAGGGTAGTTTTCTATCTGTTACCCTTTTTAACATTCGTTAATTGTTTCCGCTCTGAAAACATCAACACAATTAAGAGACAATTACAGCAATGTCTAATTACTTGCACAAATAGAGCAACACTAACGGTTTTAAATTTTCTCCAACCAAAACCAACTGTAAACACAGAAGCGAGGTCTTCATATTGACCCTGAATTGTTTTTAAATAACGTTCGTATTTCCGTCGTCTAGGAAACTAAGTTTCTTGGAGTTTTTTTTGGACTGGAAACTGACTTTTCTTCCACATCTGAATTACGTCAAGAAGAAATTTCTCAAGGCTCTAAACTTGTTTAAATATTTATCCCATACAGACTAGGGAGCCGATAGGAAAACATTGCTAATTCTGGTCGGTTCCCTAATTCGGTCTAAATTAGATTACGGAAGCATAGTCTATGGTATTGCCAGGAGGTCATTTCTCCAGATGCTGGATGTCGTTTTTAACCAAGGACTTCGTCTAGCTCTAGGAGCGTACAGAGCCTTTACATTGGAACCAACGAACCATCATTATACTTCGCAAGAAACTGTCTTTGCAGTATATAATTAAACTCATATCTACCCCTGATAACCCAACGTTTAATTGCGATTTCAACCCTAAACATGAAGATCTTTATGATCGATCACCATAAGCCATCATTCCTCTTGGTTTAAGGCTTAAAAAGGATAAACACATCAGGTAAAAAGCTCGATAGCATTTCTGAAAACCCTACAACTGAACATCCACCATCGCAACTCCGTTCACCTGATGTGAATTTAGAACTCTGTAAAAATAAAAAGCTGAACACAGATCCTTTGATTTTACGATCTGAATTTCTCGGACTCCGTGACAAGTATTTTGATCACCTTCATATATACATACTGATGTTTCAAAGACGGACACTAACGTTGGCTGTGCCTCCGTAAGTAATAGCCACTGCATTAAACAAAGACTTCCTAGCAACTCGTCTATTCACACCGCTGAAATCCAGGCTATAAATCTAAGCCTTGATTTCATTTCAGAACATTCCGGTGACAAATATGTTATATTTTCAGACGCATTATTTGTATTGCAAAGCATAAATTCACAGA
Organism: Sinonovacula constricta; assembly: GCA_007844125.1. Lineage (NCBI taxonomy): Eukaryota > Metazoa > Mollusca > Bivalvia > Cardiida > Solecurtidae > Sinonovacula > Sinonovacula constricta. The sequence goes on from CM017571.1 coordinate 32,029,803, forward strand.
ATTATTCAAATCCACATATTCGCACTGTTCTTGTCAAACTTCAAAGTGTATATGACGCTAACGAAATCTCTCTCTGTTGACTTCCTAGTCATGTAGGCATCCGAGGAAACGTGGATGCTGACACGACTGCAAAATCTCAACCCTCACCGAGACAGATCTTTGCACCCAACACACTGATTTTAAATCACTTATTAACCGATATATTGTAACCAAATGGCAGAAGAAGTTGGGACAATACTATTTATTACAAATTACACGTAATTAAACCTAACGTCAGTGCCAATGTCTCCTTTTGCAGAGAAAGTCGACGGGAAGACGTAGGTCTTACCCACTGTCGCATTGGACATACTAGATGAACTCATTCATATCTTTTAAAAAAGAGAAGTTCAACCTGTTTGTGTTCCTTGCCAGGAACCACTGACAGTTTTATATTTTATAATATTGTATCAACACAGACCAAAGTCGGTCCAAGTATTTGAATGTCAATAACATGTACGAACTGTTTAAGACAGTGTCGGATTCTAAACTTGTTTGCTTCTCGAATGAGATTAGTATTCTTAATAAGTTATACATTTTTAAACTGTTTTTAATAAACATACATTTTTAAACCGTTTAATATATTAACCTGTTTTAAATTATAATTCACATCATTTTAACCTGACAGAATTTTTTAAAATATTTTTCTATATTTTACTCACATAGTTTAGTTTTAACCTGATTATGCTCTATTCACACTTACCTTATTTGTATTCGGCGCCTGTTATGTTTTGATGTGCCGTAAAACCCCAAATACAAATACATATATTGTTTGTACAAATTTAAAACTTTCTTGCTAAATTATTGCTTGACAATGATTTATATTCTAAATGATAACATAATACCGAGGTAAACATATATTTATATTTTAGAAGCAATTTAAGCAGAACTGAAGCAACGTTTAAACACAAAAAAGGGAAAAAGAAAGAAATGCATTTTGATTTCAAAAACTAGTAAAACAAATCTTCAATAACAGACGCAATGCATTAAATAGATAGTTGACATCCTTCTGCCTCTAGAGACAATGGAGTCTGCACCTTAATATTTAGTTAGTTGTGGGGCAGCAGCGGCGGCTGAGGCTGAATAAGCCAATGCGGCAGCTGCAGCTTCTGCCACACTTGCTGCAAGTGTGGTCTGTGGTGGGTACTATCTGTGGAGCATTTGTAGTATGAGTTCTCTGCTGTTTGCAGCTCTTCCTTCCCTTGCAATGGACCTCTCCTCCGTAGCATGCTTGACGCCGGTTTTGACTTTTGCACGCCAGCTAGAGCGGTTGCTGTTTCGAGATCTTCCGGTTTGATGTTTCATGACTTCAGATCCCTCTTGCAGACATCTTTGTAGCGCAGGGCAGGTCGTCCGGTTGGCCGTGTTCCGGTGGCGAGCTCGCCAAAGAGGATATCCTTTAGGATGCGGCAATCGTCCATCCTGCACACGTGTCCGAGCCAGCGCAGGCACCTCTTGGATAGGGTGGCGCACATGCTTGACAAGCCTGCCTGGGCCAAAACATCTGCGTTGGGGATGCGATCCTGCCAGGTGATGCCGAAGAGTCGTCTGAGGCTGCTCATGTGGAAGGCGTGCAGTCTTCGCTCATGGTGCGTGTACAGGGTCCAAGCCTCACTAACGTACAGAAAGATGCTGAGAACGCTCGCTTGGTACACCTTCATCTTTGTGTTGAGGGCTAGCATGGGATTGTCCCACACATGTTTCGTTTGGCGGGCCATGACGGTTGCTGCTTTACCTATCTTCAAGTTGAGTCGACATCCAGGGATTGGTTTCTGGAGAGTGTGGAGCCGTATGTGAACTTTTCCACCACCTCCAGGGTGTGATCGCTGTTGGTAATTGTGGGAGTGGTGCTTACATCCTGACCCATGATGTTGGTCTTCTTGAGGCTGAAGAAAAAACGCTGTGCATGTCTCCGCGAAGAGATTGATCAGTCGCTGAAGGTCGGTTTCCGAGTGAGTAGTGAGGGCGGCGTCATCAGCAAAGAGCATCTCCCTGATGAGAACCTTGCGCACCTTGGTCTTTGCTCTGAGGCGGGCAAGGTTGAATGTGTTCCCGTCGCTACGTGTGGGAAGGAAGATGCCATTTTCAGACTCGTTGAATGCGTAGCGGAGGGGTAGGAAGAACAATATGCTGAAAAGTGTCGGGGCCAGAACACACACTTGTTTCACTCCGCTCTTGATTGGGAAGGGTCTGGTGACGCTAATCGTACTGAACAGTGCTAATTATGTTGTCATGGAATGACTCGACCATCTTCAGTAGCTTGGGTGGTCAGAGGCCAGACCGACAGACCAAGTGAAACGCCTTGGGCAGGTCGATGAAGGTAAGGTACAGGTGACGTCGTTGTTCGTGGCACTTTTCCTGCAGCTGCCTGAAGGAGAACACCATGTAGATGGATCATCGCTTGACCTGAAACCCACATTGTGCCTCGGGATACACGTGGTCAGCAAGTACCTGCAGGCGGTTGAAGACTACCCTGGTGAAGGTTTTTCCCACTATGCTGAGGAGATATTTGTTGCTGTCACTGCGGTTTCTATAGAGCGTGACGATCTTCGCATTCCGCATGTCTTGGGGTATTGTTCCCTCTTTCCTGCACTTGTAGCAAAAACTCATCGAGATGTCCAAGTAGGGAGCTCTCTTTAGCGCCTTTCACAACCTCGGGTGGAATTCCGTTACTGCCTAGTGCTTTCCCACAGGACAGCGAGTCAATGGCCTGTCTGAGTTCCACGCTGGTGGGTGGTAAGTCCAGTTCTTCCCTTGTGGGCCTTGGGGTGGTGTTCTCCATGGATGTATGAGTAAGGATGTTCATTCTTGAGTACAGCTCTCCTTCTGCTCGCAACGGTCCTTGAAGGTGTCGCCGGAGGTGGACTTGAGGGGTTGGGTTTTGATGCCACTAGGTCCAAAAGCTGTCTTCATCCCCTCATGCATGACAAGGGTGTTTCCACAGTCTTCCACAGTCTGTAGACGTCTGGATGTCACTGCAAAGGTTCAGCCAGTAGTTGCGGGCTTTTCTATAGGCGGCCTGTGTTTTCACGTAGTTCTTCCGCTAAGACTAAGCGACTAAGACAGGCTCCATCACTTCGACCATGGCCTCGAACCAGTCCTCGTTCTTCCTGGCTCTCTTCCAGGTGTCTGAGGCGGTCTGGTATATGGCATCGCAGGTAAATCCCAGCGCGCTGTGGCGCTGTCTGTGGGACAGTCTTCCATTGTCTTGTCAATGGCCTCAGCAAAGCATTTGCGCAGCTCAGACTTTGAGATTCTAGGCCGTGTAGATGCGAGGCGGCTCTTCTGCTTGGAGAGCTGGATCCATCTGGGTCGGGATTGGGATTTGCCGGCATTTTTGCCGATACTGTACAGCGACATTTCTATCATTATAGCACAGGGGCACTTATGAGGTGCCCAGGGACTGAACCCGGCCGGTCCATTATACTGAAACCGACGAGTCATGCGTAATGCTGTCCGCCTAGCGCCGAGCGTAAGGAGAGAAGTCACAACTACCAATTTTAAAGTCTTTGGTTTGACCCGGCTGGGGTTTAATCCCGCGACCTCCTGATCCGCAAGCCTGACGCCCTACCAATAGAGCTACTGCGGCCGGTCCGTCTGGGTCGGAGACGTACCATGTTGCCGACCAGGGAGTGATCGGTGTCGCAGTCGGCACTATGGTAACCTGCGCGTGAGAAACAGCTGGTTCAGCATGTGTCTTCTAGTAAAGACGAGGTTCAGCTAGTGCCAGTGCTTTGACCTGGGATGTCGCCAAGACTCTCTGTGATGCGGCTTGGTGCAGTAGAAGGTGTTGGTTATGGCGAGGTCATGGAAGGAGCAGAGCTCAAGTAGCCGCTATCCGTTCTCGTTGAGCTTGCCAGCGCCGAAGTGTCCGATGCAGCGTGGCCAAGGAGGAGTGTGCTGCGAGAGGGAACAGGGTTTCCTTCAGTGGGATCTTTCTAATCCTTCTCTCGAGCTCTTCATAGAATGCATCTTAAGCCTTGCTGTGGAACAGAATGTGGGGTCGTAGACGCTAAAGATGTGTGTAGGTCCTGAGGAGGTAGTAAGGCGGCGTGAGATTTTTATTTGGATCGTAATTGTTGCCGAAATAATCACATATGAAAAAGTATTCGTACGAAATTCGCACGACCTTGAGCGACCGTTGTGCAATGCAAACGCATTAAATCTTGTGATATAAATTGCGTCTATATGCGACTATTGTACAATGAAAGTGAGTGTTTTCAGATAATGCGATAGGATCGCATGAGTGATCAGGTGATCGGACGATTGAGCGTGCGCCAATGCGATTGGGAGTGAGGCGCTCATGCGATTATGCGTTCCATGGTTCAACAGCTCGTGCGAAACACTGTGGACAGGCATTATATCAATATTTCTATATTACGTGCTTTTGTTACTTGCTACAGTTTCCTGTATATGTCCACTACCGAATCTACGGTAAAATTCTCAAAAATCAATCATCAGGCAATACTTTTTGTTTTATTTGTTATCTTTGTTTCTACTTAATGGTGCAGGAACGATGCAAGTAATTCATGTATCATTTAATTCATAATCAAAAAGAAAATCGCCTACCTACCTACCTACATACCTACCTACATACCTTCCTACATACCTACCTACATACCTACCTACCTACCTACCTACCTACCAATCCCTCTCTCTCTCTGTATATATATATATATATATATATATATATATATATATATATATATATATATATATATATATATATGTCCATTAAGATTTACTCAGTAAAAATAAAGAAGAAAGAAATACATAGTCCCCATAGTGATTGATGCTGCTTTCCGTGTCCTATTAAAAATAAACGACATATAAATGGCAAAGTGTAACTCCAATTCCTCGTGTTCAGGAAGCTAAGGTTTAACATGACAAGTACATCTTCATTTCATCTGGAAGTAATCGATTCAGATCAGCTCCAGCTTCGTAAATTTATTTGCGGAATGTCAAATGAAGATAAATGTCTAGAGCATCGACTATGGTCATTGGCAAAGGGCCCTATGTTTAGGTGCTTTTAATGAGAACTCAAAGGGCCTCGGAAAAAAGAAAAACTACAGACTAAGCTCTAAATCCATCTTACCACTTACAGTTATACGTGATTTGTTGTAAAATAGTAGCAAAAACTGTGACATATTCCTTTTTCTTTCTTTTGGGCAAGTGTGTCAAATTCCGACCGATTTTTGCTTCTAAGTAAAATTACGTCATAATTATTTACATAAAATGACGGATAAATTCACTACTATTATAATCTCGCTAGTTGCAGAATACTTAAAGTACTTGCCTACCAAACCTTATGTTTGTAATATTTGCATTTTGTGTTCTCTACTTTTTGCCACTGAATTATAAACTTTGACACAATGTTTTGATTTATTTCAAGCTGTAGTACATGTGTACAATTGTTCCAGATAAATCAAGTAATGTCATGGTTGCATATCCCTCCACTTTTATGTATATATGATGATTATGCTCAGCACCTGAAAAATGATTGAACCTATTGAACGAGGTTAGGGATTGTTACGTGTATTTCCTTTGATGGACATTGGACTTTGGTTCTTCAATTCCATCTTCACATGAACAGGATGCTACAACCATTTATTCGTCTCTGGTCATGTTTGTTAATGATTCAGAAAGTTAATTTTATTTATAGTCAACAGTTTTTGTGTAGTTCAAATCGAAATAATATAATACTATAATATATTCTTTTCTAAACACGATGTGGACATTATTTTTCAATGACGTCACTACTTTCGTCATAACTTATAGAAAATATCAGCACTTGGACATTTTGTATTCAAATAGATCGTTTTTCTTTTCATTGCTTGCATTTGAGTAACTCGTCAGGAAGTGCGAGGTAAGAGCTCTGTAAAACCGGTTTAAGCACCCCAGTCGGTCCAAATTGCCGACTGACCGTTCCAAGCGGTAACAGTCGGGTTTGCTCTTTTCGTTAAATGACTCATCACATATTTGTTCTTACTTTTCGTTTGTTTTGCATGTGAAATACCTTTGTTCTGTGCCTTTTCGGAGTTTGGTATATGTTACAATGCTCATAGGACTTTGTCATATATTCTTATTAATACCTTGTAACGGTGTGCAGAGTGGCAAACGGTATGAATCAGACACAGAAATAATGAGATCAGATTAATCACGCCGTGAATATAATACGATTATAGCACTTAATAGCAATACACGTAACCATCTGTATCGATCAATGTAATTAAACAAAAACATCTCAAGTATTAGTTTTATTGCTTACGCCCAGCTGTTTGGGGGCGTTTTGATTGTTGAAAGAAAGAATCGTATTATCTATGATTTACAGGCGAAAAACATTAACCAATGTTCTCTTTTTGCAGCAGTGTACAAATAAAACAAACAAAAACAATCACGAAAGAATAAATCAAACAATTTACAAAAGTAAATGTAAAAGACAATGCAAAGTTAGAAAACCCATAACTTTTAGAGAATGGGACAATAACATGCAATAGCAAAGGATTGGAAGATAATTAAAATGACAACACATGGTAGCTTGAACAAACAAGATATGAAATGAAAGTTATTTCTGTGTCCGTCCTTTAAATATCACTGACAAGCACATGTTTATCGAGCATTTATTACCAGAAGATAGCGTGCAAAACGTTTATGTGAAAAACCGACAATGCCGTTTCTATATCGTGGAATAGTGTCACAGATATTAAAATTAAATGGAGCTTAATAGTGTTTAGAAAAGGGATAGTTGTGCACATTTTACATATTCTGTTATATAAAAACATGATATACTTAAAACTTGCTGAAATAACGTTTAAAATTGTAAAATATTTATATGTAAGCATGTATAGCAATATATAATAAAATTAAAAAAATAACGGAACAAAGGTATCCACATGCCAGGAAAAGTTAAAATTTACAACAAAACTGTGATGAGACATTATTTAAGTCATGGAGATTGTAATTGATGTAAATAATGTTAAAATGTAACTTTATATATTCAACGGGTGAGTAATGTCTACATATTTTTCTGAACTGATAAACCAATTACGGAAAAATACTATATAGCAGAGAACTTAATATGAGATTAAAGCATAAAGGTGATTAAAAGACCACGGATATGTTGAACATTTGTAAAACTGAAGCAGTTAAGTTGAATTAGTTTGTTTTTGCCTATAGGAAATTGTGAAAGCCGGCAATTATTATCTTTACCTTCAAAACTAGGAATGCCGCTTTGATTATTCATAATCTGCACACTGTAGAATCCCTCCAAGTTTTCAACACCTCCTTAAATATATAATCCTTACTATTCATACTTTTTAATTATGTGAAACAGTAGGTATAATGACAGAATGAAGTTGTTTTTTAGGCGGCAGGGTCCAGTCTACACGATGCATTAATGATTACTTTTCCGTGGATAACTCCCGATATTGTCTAATCCCTGTAGCTAATTTGCTTAAAGAAAATATCGCCATATTGCAATGCAATGATCTGTTGTTTGGGGCCAGTCGTTCATAATCCAAAGACCAAAAGAGCAATGTGCTCATTTTGTGTGGCGTGTTGAATGTCCGTTTAAAAACATAATACATTTGTTTAATATGTGCTCGACACAAACGACTCTTGGAAAATTTGGAGTTGCAGCGAAATTTGCCTGTTTAGAACTCTCTGGGAGAGAAGATTGTGCCCGGCTATATAAGCTGGACGACCACTGTTCTCCTGGAAGAAGTCAGGTGGATAATTTCCCCGTGTTGTTACCAGATGACAAAGACCCACAAAGAAAAACAGCTATTTAGCGATTACAAACGTTGTGATCATAGAAAATATTGTTTACTTTTATATGTGGGCACAGTATTCATCAATTATAAACCCTATTAAAAGAATATTATTGACAAAGGTTTATCCGAGATACATTGTTTTTGACAAATAATATTATTCATAACTGTCTCACATGGTTCTATTTGGTTCTTTTGGGTTTTATCTTAATACACATTCTTACGTTTGTAACCTTTCATGTTGTAAACATAGGGTGCTGGTGTTAATATAAAATGCCTGAATGTTGATAGCTTTGAAGACACAAACAGCTACTTCAACTAAAGAACCTTAAGAAACGTTTTAACATTTTTCAACTGTGTTGTCTCAACAATTTTCTCAGCTGAAGCGACAGTTGTCTTCTCAGTAATGGTTTGAAGGGAAATCGTTAAGATTCTATTCTTTAGTGATATTTATGAGTTTTTTTCTGTCCACCCCCACCCCCCCCAAAAAAAAATCTATAAATAAATGCAAATCTTCTTTACTTTACAACACCGTCGATAATTATTAATGATTTAATTTCAGTAATTGGCCGCACTTGATCTTTGGTTTTTGTTCTTATTGTTTTTTAGCGACTTCAAGAAGATTATATTTAACATATTTGGCAGTTGATGAAGTATGCGTTGCTATTCAAGATGCCGACGAACCGCATGGGGAAGCAGTGCCTGAAGGTGCTCGCAGATCAGTAGCCGGAATTTCACTTGCTCACCATAATTCCGTTTATATATTTTCCAATAAAGTTATGTCTCCAGGACAGGGATAAAATTGATTGATAAAAACAGATATCGAAGAAGCTGACCTGATCTCGTTTTATCGGATATAAACTGGGAAAACACATCGAGCATCGATGTCATCAATCACAAGACATCTCTGTTAATTCAATTGCACAGTAATAGGTTTTAGTTCAGTCGTCCACATTTTCCTGTTTATGCTGCAAGCAACGGACTCAGTAATGTCTTTATACACGTAGAACGTATTAAGTGTTATTTTTTGTATATTCTTGCGTGCATAAAATAAACTTTTAAAGATTTGTATATTGGCATTTTTCTTAATTATATGTTGCTGTTTTGACATGGCATATATATTTTAAAGCACGTCTGATCAAACATGAAGTATTGAACACAAGTGCTCATTACAGTTCTATTACCTTAAGATTTTGTAACAAGTAGAAATAGAGGTGTGTAGATGATATGCTGTTCGTATAGCTATGTGTCTAATACTCTCATTGTCATCAAGTACAGTTGAATCTCCACATATGACACAACACCGATACCAATCTAACAAAATGTGCATAAATTCGGTAAACTGAATAAATAAATATGACAAAATGTGATTTTAATTCGTGTCCTCATCTGGTTTAAGAGCAAAACAATTATCAACCACTCCTCGGTTATTTAGAGACGCAGTCTTTGTTTACATAGTAATTCTGCATTTGAATTCATTTTAAATCTGATTTCAGAACTTGATACGCATATTCCTGGAACTACAATTAAAATCTGAGGTTAAGACAGTGAGATTTACAACCACCATAATAAAGTCTTTATGATATTTTAGTTACTGCTTTAACCTGTGTCTCTCACATACATCGGATAAAATGTCATCTAATTTAGTATTAATTTCGTACAAATATATTAATAAGCTAGGCGAAATGTTTGAAGTCCGTTTGATTATATCAAAACATTAACACGTTTGTTTGCAATTTTAACGAAAACTGAGGTTTGGTAATTGTTCGATAATTAGAATTTTGCTGTGTATTTTGTATTCCTTTTACGGGCTATGTCGTTCAAAAATGATTAATAATGAATAAGACTAGGCTTAATATCAAGCAGACTCCACAACCGTGCACAAGATGACTACAAATGAAATAAGGTAGGTATTCTGAATCTTATATCCATATTACATGCCCGTTCAATAACTGTTAAAAGTTATTAAGTGTTTTTCTTTATTAGAGAAGGTGATCCCTATGACCTTTGTCAGAGGTCCTGCGCCGAGAGCAACAGTTAATGTTGACCCGAACCCGATGAAGCATAGTTATTTTTACATTTTCTAATAGAGGTTGATATTTGGTGTATATTAGTTAAAGTTTTAAACATTGATAAACAAACGGTTTATTACTAATAGAATGCTTAGAATGCGTGTTATAAACCTGATCTAATGATTGTAATAAATTGAGAGTTATGTTTGTTTTAGTGGAGTATAACCTTCTCAAACTGGAATCAGGAGAACTTCATTTTAATTTAAAGTCATTCACGATAACCGGTAAGACCACATCCCGTTATAATTAGAACATCTCATAATGGTTGATATTTTAAATTCATTTTATATACATAAAACTATTAAACTTTATTGTACAGATAAATTTTTACAATGTCAAAAATGCTAGGCATTTAGGCCGAAGATTGCGCGTCTGTTTGCCAAAGTTATTAATTATTTATCAGCCCCTTTTTACATAATCTATTAATCAAGAAGAAAATAATATTTATAAACCATACATTGTTTTTCGTTATATTCCACTTATTGCCAACAAAAAGCCCCGCATGAAACTTTCCCGACAAGTCTTTATTAACCAGTCTTACTGTCCATAAAATTGAGATACTGTGATAGTCGTCAAAGCTTTGACTGAAGTATGGTTGCTCTGCAGAAATTATGAACAATTACACAAAACAAAGGTCCGATATTGTTACACATTTTTTTTTGTATTCATCCGATAAGTAGTAGTAAAAAGTCGCGCTTTAATGCCAACTTTCGTCGCTAACATAGCCTTTTGTTATAAAATTGTTCTGATTCATTCTCAAACAAAAGGGAAATACGCCAACCTTGACTATAAACGAATTAAGAGACATCATTTTGAATTTCATCAGTATAAGTAACATTATATATGTTAGGAAGCTAGGCAGTTAAGTTATTTTCTTCGAGCCTCATAATAAATGATTCGCTATTTTAATACTATAGTGATACTTGTAGTAATAAATAACAATCTAAAAGTAAATGAAACAATTTTGATTTTCAAATCATCTTTAAAGATTATTTTTGTTCATGATAACAGTAGGGCAAGTTTTCATTTTTGTATCTAAGAGGAGTTGCATTTCAAAATGCGTTGTTGCATTATTCTTAAAATCATGAGCATTATTTCGGTTCCTTTGGAAGAAATTCAGAAGGCAGTGTATGAGGTTTATAACTCATCACATAGACAATCGCAGATGTTCTTAGTCAAAAAAAGTGTTTTTGACTTTGCTCCATTTGATCACATAAGTTTAATACAAAGCGATATAAATAGTCACGAAATACAGTATGGATTGATTCTGGCAAAAAAATGAATGTATGAATGCTTTTAAATTATATTTTATTTTTATCAAACCTATATTTACTAAAACTAGGACCACAAAAGTAAGATAGTAAATAATAAGTAGTTAATAAGATAGTTAATGTTGTGTCTCCCAGAATATGTCCCATCTTGGAAACAATCATGGCCTTTTCTGTCTGTATTATGTTCGCGTATATGTTCGCGTATATGGATGACATATAGTTATATTAATAATAAGTAACTGCGCCTATTTAACCAGTTCCTTTCCCAGTTCACAAACATTAGTTAATATATTTAATAATTTTGCTTTTCTTATGACAACGTCAAGGAAAAGCAGTTGTGCAGCGTAGGCTTCAGTTGGAGGCTGTGATAGTGCTTTGAGGCCCTCGCTAATCAGTTGTTTCAAATTCAACATCATATATCTCAATAATGTTGAGTCTTTCGAACAAGGAACGTTGCATAATTGCAAATTCGATGTGTATGCAGAGAAATTGATTTACACTTTCTAACAATGTTGTTCCTGCGTCCCATCTTTCTTTTAATTTAAATGCATTAGGAATTTTTTTAATCGGCCGTTTGTATCTTTTACAACGTGTTAGAGCATTTAATTAACCGACTGGGAATAAATGCAGAAAAGAAGAACCCGCATAATTAATATAAACCGAGAAAACAAAATGAAGCTTGCAACACTATCAGCTAATGGCATAAGTCAGTAAGCGAGAGATTTTATCTCATACTATATATTTCTTTGATTGATGCAGTGAATCTCCCCGCGTATCTATATTCTTGACTGCATAAAATGGACATCACAGCTTTGTGTATTGACACCTTTCTTCGGCACTAGTCGTAATTGTCTGATTTGGCATTTGTATTCCAGTCAGAACAGGTTAAATCAAGCATGAAATATTGATCAAACAAGAACATTGACAAGAATCATTGCAACTTATCTTTCTTTAATGACCTACAAGTAGTTGCTTTCAGTTCATGCTGAAATTTCAATTCTTTGAAAGATGTTAAAATGTTAACGATTATTGATATTCTTTTCATATCAAAGTGATTAGTATTCACTTAAATTATTTACAACGCTTCCTTTTTTTTTCCTAATGAAAATCGTTAAAATGTTGTTTGAAGTGTATTCAAGGAAAATACATTGTTATACACCTGTCCGATAGGGCAAGGTTAATGCCCGGTTGATCAGGTGATATTAGACGTAAGCTTTACTTTCGTAAGCTTAAGAGCAATTATTAAGTGTTGCAGTTAAGTGTATAAATCATAAATCATGATCATAAAAGCTACATTTGTCACTCGTGTAAATATTTTCTATAACATTTGCAAGCTTGTTATACTGACATTCAGATGTAGTAATTCTGATCGATAAATAAGACCTGACTAATAGTTAAGTTTAAATCATTGAACCTTAAAATATGATACCACTTTTATCATTATACATACTAATATACATGCTCGAGATACAATTAGTTCTAGAATAACATATTTAATTTGATAGGTTATGTATGTGAGCTATATTACGAAACATTGGATGATTTGGATTCGGCTACATATCATGGCCTTACTTGGATAGGCTGCTCCAACATATTCAGTATTCCTGTAGTGCAAATAAATGTATAAAATAAAATCTATTTGCCTTGAGTGATAAAACACTTATTATCGCACCGTTACGGCAAACAAAATAAGGTTATGTCTGTTTATTGATATTTATTGCTTTTGGAATGTCTATAATCACTTTACGAGCTTAGTTATTCAAGTGAGGTCGCTATTGTCAAAATTATCGGAAATGTTCAGACTTCTTTCTCCTCCTTGTATCAATTGAAAACGCATCGCATAACCAGGGCATTGCTATAAACATTTTATGCCTCTTTTTATGGGTACAAGCATATAAACTGTTAACCTAAAGTTGATGGTTAAGCTTTGGCCTGCTTTGAGAGGCTAAATGCCGAGAGCCATAATTGCAAGCGTCATCTTGATGCTTGCAATAAGTGTTCTAATAATTGATGTAATATACAAACTGTTTTTCATAATTCTTCATAATTTGAGTGCTTATTCCTTCCTAAAGGCTAAAAAAACAAAAACAACAATTGTAAATAGTTAAATAATCGATGGTTGCTCCTGCAAATTTCTTTTCTTTGCGTGTCAGCCAATGCATATGTTTCACAAGGTTTATAAACATTAAAAATAAATGTAATTTGTACTGACGCTGATTTGGATTTTAATGTTTAACTGGAATTAAGCTAAATTCTTTCAATATGAAGACAATTTACTGTGATTGTACGTAGTGATAGGCATATGGTGCGACCAAGCATGGTTATAACGTGCCTGTGTGATCTGTGGCATTCATTCCACATTTTCTTTATATTTACTATTATTATCAACTATCAAGAAGATATATTCGAAGCTTCTATGTAAATAGAACTAACACATTTGTATTATATTTAAAGAAAAGCACATGTGTATAATACTTGATGTTTTCTTAACCATAATTAAACAGGGAACCACAACAGATTAAACAATACCAGAAACTCCCACCTATTTTCTTAAATAAAAAATTACAATTGTTTTTGTATTTATGCCGAAAAAGTAAAAGCAAAATAACATTAGATTCCATCGACAGGAAAAGCCTTTAGAAACATTATGTATTGCGTATTGTGGGAGTAGTTTGGAAAGTTTGGTAGAAAAAGTTTAAGAGATCCTGTACCACAACTTCATGTGTTCCAGAGACAAAGGGTCTTTTTTCATAGTTCCAGTCGGGGAAGAAAAATACACGAATTTAAAGGCACGCCAACGGGTAAATAGGCAGACTAAAATACCAGTTCGCTAAAATGACATGAAAATAACCGCCACAAGATAAGATAAACATCCCACCAAAAGCTCGTCGATAATATTGAATAAGAAAGGACAGTACACAGAGCGACATAGAGTAGTGAACATGATAATACAAGTTAGACGGAAAAACGGAGAAATTAAAAGCCAGAACAAATCTTAAGAAAGAACAACATTAAAATACGACTTTCCATTTTTGAGGGAATACACATTAACGGGGAAACAAAATATATGTTAAAAGGAAATGCATGTGCAAATGTATATACAATTCTAGTCAGAAAGCAAGGGTGAAAAATAAGCTACATCTACATTATTGACGCATTAAATAAAAAGCCTAACATGTTCTTAGTGTGCATTGCGTTGAATGAACAACGAACGATTTTTATAAACAACTTATATAACATAAATTGATTTTACAGAGGCATAGCATCACATTATCAAGCCAGTAAAGGATAAGGTTATAAAGACAAAAGAAATTATAATAAAATGTCCACAGAACAGCAGTTAGCAGATTTCGAAATAAAAAATGAAACAAACCAGAACAACTGTCAGCGAAAATAACATTATTATTATTCGCAAGACAATGTATTAAGCCACTTTTTAAAAGTCAGAAAAAAAGGAATGAACTAAAGATGATAATAGTGTATAAGAAAAGACACAGCGAAACCAAGATCAATTATGATAAAGACATCAAATGATTACAAATTAAACTTCATGTGTTTGCTTTGACTAGTACCTCAAATTGCATACATTTAAAGCAATAAAATCAAAGATCGTTACCGATATTTATCCTATTGTTTAAACACTTCCACCTTACAAAAATTCGTCTGTTATGGTGATGTATGCTACTCTCTAGAGTGTTCAATTACACCTATAGTCTACTGATATTTTCCTGAAGTAATGACGTTAACTATTGGAAGCTATTGATTTGCCCTGAATAATTGTTAGTTAAATAGCAAATGCAAAACGTACAAATATGCATAGGAACATTCGGCACAAGAATGAGAGTTTATATATATGTTAGATGTCAATGAACTTAAGAGTAACACATCTGCTGCTTATATGTCTGTAGATTGTTACTGACATGTTCTTTCTTACACGCTTTTTATTTTGCGGCTTTGACATATTTCTAAATCTTATTTCCAACTGTCTGGAATTGTATTTGTTTACTTTGTTCTTCTTTCTGACACATGTATGCCTATATTTCGATAGTGTGGACCAGCGTTATTGGTGATAAAAAGAACTTGGTTATTATTTCTCTGATGATCGTCTCGATCTTTATCAAATACTAATTTACAGATACTGTTTATTTATTTATTATATTTTATTGATTTTTTTCTTATTTATTTCCTTTTGTCACTTTGTTTTTGCCTTGTCATAAAGCGATATGTACTTTTATTTAAAAAGACCTTTTTTGCAGGTTTGAAGTTCAACAGGAAAGCAGCACAGGAAAGGTAAAAATGTAGATCTAAGAATCAGGACGTCGATAGGACACTTACCATAGGTAAATAAGAAAAGGTCCTATCAAAACTTCCACAGATATTTAAATTTTATCTACCTGTAGGCAAAGGCAAACAAGGTAAGTGTAGCTGTGACAAAAACACAGAGACGAGACATAACACACACAAAGAAAAAAACATCAGTTACCGCCTTGGAACGGTCAGTCGGCAAAAGGGCCGACTGGGGTGCTTAAACCTGGTTTGTGGAGCGCTCCAACCTCGCATCTCCTAAAGGTTTTTCTAGCAAACAAACAGTGTAAATAAATATATCCTGTCAAAGTGATTTTGATATTTTGAAAATCTGTAAGTCGTGCTTCTGTCAGATTGTAGATCAGTTTGTTCAACTCTCACATTTCCAAGTATTTTTTTAAATAATTAAAATGATTTTATGATATAAATTGTTTGTTGGACCCTGTTTGTTTAGTCATTTGCTCGTTAAAACAATTACAGCATAGTAAGTATTCTATGTAAATGTATGTAAATGTATTTTTTAAAAGTTATTCTCAGTTTTCACATTTGCACCATATTGCTTTTTTGAGACAGAAATAGCTGTTTCGACACATCCAAGAATTTTTTTTTGATCCAAAATTTATCCTGATATCTTTAATAAAAGTAATCACTAATTGCTTTCTACACATAGTTTATATTATCGAATCACATTATATCGAATTATATATTAAAAGCATTTAGGTTCAATATCAAACAGCAGAAGCTAAAAACATATCAAATATTGCCTAAATATGTTACGAACGCATATATATTGATACAGTTTGGCAATGTTTAATTAAATGCTTAAATGGAATATTACATGCTTTAAATCATTTTAAAGGTAAATTTCTTCTGAATAATATTTTATATAAAGTTTTCTATTGTGGACCTAGTACTTTCAATTTCAAGCAGCAATGCAATAGTGATTTAATGAGAAGCTGGCTTACAGCTAATCAATAGTCTTGCATCAGAATCTAAATCATTAGTATTTTTGTGTCGGTTTAATTGGATTGTAAAGCAGTTAATAATAGTTCGTGATTGATCACAGGACGAAAGCAATATCCGGCTGGAAAAGGGCTTCTTTTAATCATAAAAATGATTTTATAGTTTAGAGACGGTGTGAATAGTTGTATAATGCAGTGTGCTTTGATCGATAACATATTAAATTGTCTCAATAGTTTTCGAAATCAATGTTTGCCATTTGCAATATTTTAAAGAATCATGGAATCCATTTTAGTAGAATCGACGTATTCGCAAGGATTATTGTTGAAAGACGAGAAACTTTAATTTTTACCAGTAAATGAAGCTTTAATTAACAAAATATGTAGTTGAACGACAAAACACGTCTTGCCAACCATTCTGTTGTACAAAAGATTTTCATAATTTTACCAATTAGTAAAGCCTATTTACCTTGTTCCAAGAATTTAAACAGCTTAAGTGTAGAAAGTACATCACTATTTATAATTGGCATTTTCGCATTTATTTTATGACAACTTCTTTAAACAAGTTAAGTTTGAAGTTTGTAGTAGTTATTGTTAACGATGACGAAGCAATTCTGGTTGTTCTGTCTGCAGGGGATAGTTCTAAGCTTGCTAATCTGTAGGCAGTAATTCACTTACTCAACGAGGCTTCATTAACATTATTTTCAATTATATTGCGTCTTCAAAACAAGCATTGCATAATTGCAAATTTATGTTTGTGCTTAAAATGTATTTCCACTTTCTGGCCTATTTTTCTCTATTTTCTCCTATTTATTTATTATGAAAATAATTATTTTCTCGATATGTAAGTTACGTTGTATGGATCTATCTATTATTTACGTTCGTACAACTTATAAAAACAATACAATGATGAGCAAAGTACAGATATGGAAGATTCCAACTTATTATCGCATAATCGAATATGAACTGATTAATATTAGCATATAAAACATATCATAATTACATATAAATTACATCTCCGCTGTGGACAATTGTTTTGTTAATATCAAAAGTATATTTAAAAGACTCCACAGTTTTATGTATTGACATTTTTTTCTGATTTACTGAACCATCTGTGAAGTTATGCCTTGGCATTAGTAATCCTTCCTGAGTAGGCAGATTATATATGTCTGGGCCGGCATACTGAAATGCATCTCTTTTTAATTAACTTTAAATAATCATAAACTTATTTGCATTTGACCTAGGCTACGTATATTATATAGAGGTCATTTATATTTATAATGAGTGAATAGTAAATAGTGTATAAAATTGCCATTTTGTCATATACATGTAAAATGCATGTCAGCTTGAGCTAATTACGTACGCGGCTGATTATGAAATAATGTGATCAAAGAAGATTATACAGCTTTCAGTGAGCTATTATAATTCATTTTAATTCGCTCTGCTTTGCAAACACGGGTATATGATTAACAAAGGGCGCTAACGATTTTCCAAGGCGGTAACTGATGCTTTTTCTTTATGTGTGTTATGTCTCGTCTCTGTGTTTTTGTCACATTTACATTTACCTTGTTTGCCTTTGTCTACTGGTAGATAAAATTTTAAATATATGTGGAAATTTTGATAGGACCTTTTTTATTAACCTATTATCAAATTGAGTTTAATTCTTCTGACAAGACAACAGTACCAGCATATCCTTGATAAGAGACTTTTATTTCTGGTTCTGTATCCTCCAAATATAAATTTATGTCAGACTTTCCCTGCAGCTTTACTATTATTTTACTAGAAACATATTCCAATATCACATTTAATTATCCCAGTTGTAACCTTAAGTGAACGTTTATTAAGGTTTAACTATGAGCATAAAACATTAGGTTTTTTTTATAACATAACATAAGAATGTTCCCTAAAACATTTCCTTAGATGTGTGGACATTAAGTTTCATTTTTAAAATTATTTAATGTAAGACATTTCTAAACAATTCTAGAATTTAGGAAAATATTTTTGTTTAAGGGATTCCTCATAGAAATGGCCCCGAAGCTCGAATCGATGATTCTGCAAATACAGTTTCTTGGCATCATCCTTTCTGACCATAGACAAGATTGACGGTGTTCTAATGATCATAATTATGTTATTTGGTAATTATAAATAGAAAATATGTTTAATTTAAATACTGTACTGACCTGAATTAAGGGCACATGTGCTTTCAAGAAAAGGATAATATATTCTTGAATAAATTGTATCTGATTTTACATGATTTATGAACTTCAGACTTGTCTTGTAACCGTCGTTGACTGGCAAAATCACGAACCTGTCAGCGACTATTGGTACAATACATGTCAGGAAAGGAGTCTATCATTTGTAAGCGTCGGCAGCATTATCAACCAGACCTATCACAAAACAGACGCCATGGTCGACGTTATTTACATAATATAAATTATATGTAATAACAAATCCATTTGCTTTCTTGTCTGGTTTATAGAGTTAAATTATCCATGAACAGCGTTATCGGCAATCCAGAGACAGGTTGTGTTATATAATAGTGGTACAGCCTTTATAATACTTCATGGATTTCACCAGCAGTTACATATAAGTCCTGAAACCACACTAACGATCTGAGTTAAGGAGTTATAGCTACGCCACGACCAGTTTAATTACTTATATGGCAGAAGGTTCGACTACGTCTCATGTCAATACCGTCCCCATTTCCTAGGCTGCTTCTGCCATCAATTTTCGCATTCCATTCATTTCGACACAGAAATATCTATAAAACTTAAGCATGTCATGTATGAAATATGCTTGCTTAGCTAAGAAATAATTTTTGTGAGGCATTAAGAAAAACAAAAATAAAACTGTTTGTCTGTTCATAGGCTCTTTTATCTGTTAATGTTATATCACGCGATTTGTATTGATTTAAAATATTCGATATAACCAATATATCAGAATAGTAACTGCAGTCATGTCATGATTCTGCTTGTATCTGTAAACTGTACAAACTGTTATAGCGGCTGACTCTTGACATGTAGCAAGACGTTAATACCACAGCATATGATAATAAATATCATCCATGTAAACGCATGAAAATATTGTTTCCTAATATTCTTGAAATGCAGGTTATATATTTCACAAACAGGAAATAATGGCATTTTCTATGGCTTGCAATGTTCTTTTTCTGTTAAATAAAGCAACAATAACCAGTGCTTTAAATTAAAAAGCGTGGAGATTAACTTGTCACCGGGGATTTTACCGACTTGTGTTACTTTTTAAATAAATCGAATTTCATAAGGATTTGAATTAACTATAAACTCATCATTTAAGATAGATGGTGTTTTGTTTTGTACTTTGGTACAATGGCGGTTGTCTTGTATATTTTGTTTAAAACATTGTATTCATTGATCATTTACAGAGGCGTTCTCGGTCAAGAGAAAGATGCAAAGGATCCGTCAACAATAATTAAATATACGTTTACTGTCAAACCCTTTCTAAACTAAACGCCAGCACGTCATAAAAATAGTTATTGCGTCTCCAGAGTGTGATAATTTAAGTAAACTAACTTAAAGTTTCTTGAAGTCTTGAAGCAAGCTTGCTAATCTGGTTTACGTGTTATAAATATTCAGAACATATTAAGTTGATTTTTTTAAACGGTAGTAAATATTTGGGAAATGGCTTTTAAAATAACTGTTTTATAATTATATTTTTCAACACCATGTTAGTCAAATAACTGCGTAAGAGTCTGCAGTGAAAATTGAAATAATTATTATCGCATGAAAACAGTGGTTAGATTGTTTATCTATATTGAAATATTAAAATTACAAACCAGAATCTTATTTGAAATAGCTGTATTTTGACAGCCTTACCGATTTAAGTACAAAATTAACTGTTAAGTCTCCTTATGTAGTTGTTTATAACCAAAACGATCCTGACATTTTGATTCAATTATTTTAACTTAATAGTCATCTGTACCATTAAATATTTACTTAAGCACCTCTTTTATGTCCATGCCCAGTATTGTGTAGTAAGTGAGAAATCTGGCCCCTATCAATTATGACGTAAGGTCGTAATTAATTCCCGATGCAGATGTATATAAAGATCGTGACATTCTGTTGTCATTGTTACATCGTGTAGATAACTTTCCATCAGGTTCATAGATTAACCACTTCCAAGTAAACTTTAGGCCACAATATGACGTCAGGATAAACGTCAGTTAGGAATTTGAAAAAAGGAGTTGCAGTTTGGCTAGGCACTAAAAATGGACTTGTGAAATATGGTTGGGATGAAAACAAAATATGTTCAAGTATTGCTACATTAAATATTGTCAGTTTGATATTCATGATACTTTAAGATTATATGTTTAGTTTTAATAGATTTATCTGCCTCGAAAAAAGTACGGAAAATAATTCCATTGTTATCGCTAAATTATACAAGAAATCTGATGTTTCCATACTAATTCGTAGTATAATTAATTCAAACACAAATTCTAAAATAGACTTGAACTTCAAAAACAGAATGAAGCTCAATCTTTTTAACGTCGAGAAAGTTGACACTGTTTCCGGTGAACCTGTGGCTGGGGTATACTTGTGAATAACAAATGAAAAGTTTGTGTAGGAAAATGCGTGGAGACACTGGCCCGAACCGTTAGCTCACGACGTAACGTTCTAATGAGGTATCATCAAGGCAGAGGTCACTGGTGCATGTCTAAAAAAGGAATTGCCAGTCTTATAAGTGTGTTGTATGAAGCATCAACAATAGCTAGAAGTAGTTATTAAATTGTTTTGTAAACTTCTGGCTTTCTTTGTAAATATGGTATTTTATTTTCCTCTTGATAATATAAACCGTCCGGATATACAGTGATCTTTGTTGGCAGACAAAATATATCAATGACCCTAGGGACAACACTAGACAGTGGTAATTGTGTTATACCAGAACAAAAGAGGTTATCCTCTTTTACTTTATATCATAGATATAAATGACATTTCAACAAGCACACAATTCTTATGTCTGTTTATTGTCTTGCGTTTACAATTAGGATGTTATACCTATTCCTCTGATAACGGTCATCTCACAGAATCTTCTGAGCAGTGAATACACGTAGTTATTAATTGAACTGCCATCCATCTTTTAAATAAAACCAAGATAGATAGAAAAGGCTTCTGTCAGTTTCAAATGCATACATCTATTACGGTTTTATTTATACAAGTAAAAGGTAAAATGCAGTTGTAAGCGTTATTATTATCATTCATTTTTCATCGATTTCAACTTCTTTATTTTATTCCTTTATTCTTAGCAATAAAAGTTAAAAACTCATATTGGGCATTTTTAAAATATTAATTGTTTATGCAATCAATACATTTAAATGTATGTATTTATTTAATATTTAAACGATAGGTCTACGCTGTGTTTTGTTGTTTTTAACGTAATATTAAATAACCCTGTGAAAAGACGACATAAATACAGGTAAGGTTCAAAATAAAAAAAAAGATTTTTTTCACAACCGGAATCATGTTTTAATATAATAGGTTTCTTTGGTGCATAATTTGTATATTTTGTTATACGTTGAACATGTAATGGTAAAGAAGTATTTTCTATTTTGTGCTATGTTCCATATAGGTTCAGGATCAGTAAATATACAACAGCAATCCGGATACAATACTTCATGGACTAAGCTATTCTAGTTTAGTGTGAAAGTGACAACATGTACATGAACCAAAGCTACAATAACACTTGTCATTACCTGCACACAGATCGGCTGCAACATAGCAATAATATATGACTTTTATATGTAACATTGTAGTAACAATCTTCGTTACGGGTCTTACCTAGAGAAATACTGGAGTTGACCTTCATCTATGTACATCGCCTGTTACTTAAAACAACAAACAACAAACTTCATAAACTATGCATACGGTTACTGGGCTTGAGTACTTATTGCTGTTATTACTTTTTGCAACGAATAATAAAGTAAGTTAAAACATAATTTGGCGGAATGTATAGTTGAAGATTCTGTTTAAGTTCTGAGCATGCATACATAAGTAGATTGGAAATGCATAAAACTGCCTGCTAATCAGTTATCGGATTTTCAATTTCACGACGTAATTTTATTAACATGGTTTATAATAAAGTTGTATGTTTAAAACAAGTTTTTATTAATTCATAAATGGTGTGTTTGCAAAAAATATCAATATTTTGCACTTCATTGTTTGTTCTCCCAACTTGATTTTTATCTCTTATATTATAGTTATTAATTCGATGTCTTATTGCATCTTTATGTATCAGAACATTCAAATGACAGACTGGGAGTTTATTCAGATAAAGTAGATCCGAACCTAGGAAAGCAAAATGCGACTGGCCATTCAAGCAGTCAGTAGCATAATAAATCGAAGAAAAATTCGCAAGAATAAGCAATAATATTGTTAATTCTATCTTCGACTGTGTTTTACGCGTGCGATGGACTCAGTGACGTCTTTCTCAAGGGACGTCTGCACTATATATGCTTCACTGCCTAGAATCGTCTTAACAGATTTGTATCATGAATATTATATTCTGTTATTTCGAACTAATAGTGTGCTATGACGTCATTTTCCAGACAAAGAAAGGCAGATGAATTGTTAATCAAACACAAACCGAACAAACATAATTGATTAGGTTTATCCTATCAAATACAAGAGTAAACGATTACATTGCATATAATTTTTTTTGAGATGTTTTAGGAGCTGGGAAAGATTTTTGTACTTTTTCGCGGATCATTGGGTATGAAATAAATAGGTAATGTATATCCTTCGTTTCATTGACAGCTGTGTCATGCCAAAAAAAAAAATGGTGGGATTGGATCGGGCTTGAATAAGATTACGACAAGTGTAATGCATGTTACACGCCTGTCGACTAAAGATGAACAATGTCCGATCGGATTGATATAAATTAAGAGCGGACATATTTCGTCTTACATGCATATTTGCATTTCTCTAAAATGTCTTAACCACATATAGATTTGTTTTAAATCAAAATCTCAAATGTACATTGCAGATGTACACGTATTTGTCCACAATTAACACAACTTAATGTCTCCATTATTAACAATCTTTATGAGGACAATTCTTGGCATGAAGCTCTTTTATGTTTCTGTTTTGTTAAAAATTTTAATTAGGTGCCAAGATGTCATGATACTTAAATTATTGTCTAACGTTGGTATCTTTGCAAATGTGGCATGTAAAATACCAATAATATATATTTGACTACGACCACAGAGCAGTAATAGATCAGTAGACTACGCATTATTGGTGAAACATTGACCTTGAAAAACAGTAAAATAGATTTTTTTTACTTCATCATATCGCCAACATAAAATATTGACATGTTTTTTGCCTTTCAAAAGACAGTTTACAGCAATAATTACAAATCCAAATGTTCTTTATGTGATTAGGATTTAGATTCTGCTTATATGCGCCTGTTCTGTCTTTAAGGTCTTCCATATGAAAAAGGTATGCCACTGTTTTCTGAAAACAATTCTACTAATATCTAGTCAAATAATGGTTCAGTAAATAATATATAACAAAGTCCTATGAGCATTGCAACATATACCAAACTCCGAAAAGGCACAGAACAAAGGTATTTCACATGAAAGCCAAGCGAAAAGTAAGAACAATTTTGTGATGAGTCATTTAACGAAAAGAGCAAACCCGACAGTTACCGCCTTGGAACGGTCAGTCGGCAATATGGACCGACTTGGGTGCTTAAACCGGTTTTACAGAGCTCTAACCTCGCACTTCCTGACGAGTTTCTCAAATGCAAGCAATGGAAAGAAAAACTTTATGAATACAAAATGTCCAAGCGCTGATATTTTCTATACGTTTTGAAGAAAGTAGTAACGTCATTGAAAAATAATGTCCACATAGTGTTTGGAATAGAATTTTGTATTATATCGATTTAATAAACTACACAAAAATGGTTGACTATAAATAAAATTAACTTTCTTAATCATGAACAAACATGACCAGAGACGAAAAAATGGTTGTAGCATCCTGTTCATGTGAAGATTGAGTTGAAGAACCAATGTCCATCAAAGAAAATACACGTAACAATCCTTATGGATGAATAAAATGACAACATAGATTAGTAAGACTTTAATACTTATATTGATAATTAACTGTCGATATCTCATTTCACTACAAAAATGAAAACATTAGTTAGTAGCTCCTAAATACACAGCTGCTATATTCTTCTCTTATAAAAACTTGACGTTAAACGTTACAAACGCGGCAAGTTATAAGGTCTGCGTGTAGCACGATTCTTTAGTCGCAAAACAGACAGGGTTTAAAAGTAATCAAGTTAAATTAACATATATATCCGATATATCTGAACGTCATCAAGAAAACCTCGTTCCGGATGGACTTGGCTTTAAATGCTAGCCTCGCATATTGACGCCACCGGTTCGATTATTTTATCATTAAAAAATAACACCACAAAATATCTTCCGTAAATTCGTTCCATCCAATCGCCACTTCTCTACAAGTACAAATATGCATTAAACGTTTCCACATGTATGCCAAGGTGCAGAAATGTACGTGCACTGGTCTTAGTGAACAGCAGCTGACATTATTATACCTCACGTGAGCTTCCTTCCCATGTTAAATGTCTTTCCATCGGTAATGTCCTTTTATTATCATGACACATACATGGCCGACAAAATGCATTTTATCTCATTGTCATTGGCTTCTTATAAAGATTTGTGAATGACATCATACCGACGCTCGAGTTTGTTTAAGACTGTAAACTTGCAAGTTTAATTGCCTTCCGGTGTAAAGTCTGTATAACAAAACATCATATCTCATGTAAGGTGATAGCAAAGCTTTAATGTTATAACAATGTTATACTTTAATGTCGTCTGCAAATTTAAATATTGTGAGATTTTTATTACAATGTCGAGTAAAGGTGAATGTCACACAATATTCTATAATGCAATATGTTTGAGTAAAAGACCACACATAACAACAGAATTCACTAGCAAAGTGTCAATGCAAGGTAAATTGTCACATTTAAATACCTAGAATTCAAATCCTTGGAAGTGTCCGTCGTAAATCTTCACACAATGTTATATAATCTGCGGAGGCGGGTTTATTGCAATAACATGTCAGACTCTATTAACAAGACATGCCTATTGACCACTATTTAATCCAAGATTAATGATCCCCAGTTTAATACTACGTTGACAGTCTTCATTCTAAAATTAAATTGTTTATCGTTTACTAACTTATATATTAATGTAATTGAACTATTTCCTATAACATCGCAAAAGATCAAAACACAGTTTACAAAAAAACAACAGGTCCAGTAAACTTAACAATTTCCCATGTCTGTCTCCTCTATTAAACATTATTGCTCAAAAGTAAATCGTATTACTCTGTCATACCGGTAATCATCAAGATAACAATCACGAAGATACCTGGTATTACGATTTATGTTAACTTGTTAATCAAACCACAGCGACGCATTATGGTCATTATATTCAGATATTTTAGTCAAGGAAGACTCCTGAGCCGAGAAGGATTGCAGGTTAGCTGAAAGATCTTCCCGCATAATGTCCGTAGCCCCGACAACTGGGTGGAAGGCTGAACCACTCTATCAATCGACCACCTCGTTTACCTTTTAATTGAAATACATCTTAATTTACTTCAACAAGTAATAGCCACTACAATGACCGACTATTAAATTTTTGTTAGACTACATCTTAACATAATGTAACCATGCCAAAATAAGGCGCTTAAATTGCTGTAATGTTTTATGCAAACGTTTCCTATGGACAGTATATTTTACGCTAATGTCGACGCTTTTGACAAACCTGATTTATGAGTACGTTTATTGTATTATGCCAAGGTGTCATAGTGATATTGAAAGACTGGAAAATAATAGACAATTCCTTTTGTTGTTATTTTTGAAAGCAGTTTGTTTCCATTGCTTAATTACGACATGTCTCTCGAGAATATTTACACGCGCATAGCAAGCTATTCGTTTTCCTAAATGACAAGAACTAATAATATTGACGAAATGATTCGTCAACATATGCTACATCCGGACAAGTCTGTTTTCTGTAAATATTGCTGTTTTAGTACTCATGGGAGTTACACATTTCGTGCTACATCATATTCTTAGATGAGGTATGAATTATGGCAACTTCTCTAAAGGACGTGTAAATAAGTAAATTGGGAGACGTAAGTATCAGTTCTAACGGACCAGTAAAGATAAGATAAGCATGCACGTCAAATAGAAAGAGGCTCCATGCTCAAAACGCTGAAATAAAATAGCTGTTAAAAACAGCGCACGTAAAACTATCCTCAGTTGGGAAAATGACAGCATGGTAGTTATATCACAATTCTTTAACTTTAAAGACAGACTTAAGAAGAACAAAAGAACAGTTATGATGAAGAATGCAGAGAAAAAGGAAGAGGGAATCAAGGGTCTACGGCTAATTAAAATGACAATATGCTAATTTGGAGAGTTAATAATTCTGCAGAGAAACATAATGCGAATGACGTGACAAGGCCGGAGAGAAAGCTTTAGCCATCTTAAAGTAATCTATAATAATTTAGAAAACACACAGTAAACCATGCATCTTTTTGCAACAAAACGACACAATAGCTTAAACGTCGACATATTTCTCTAGAGTGAGATGAATTTATATTACATTAATAGTAATAAAACTTGTTTATATGATAAGAATATATAAGACAAAGTCCTATGAGCATTGCAACAAATACAAAAATTGAAAAGACACAGGACCAAGGTATCCCCATGCACGCCAGATGTAAATGTGAGAACAAATCTGTGAAGAGTCATTTAACAATAAGAGCAAACCCGACACTTACCGCCTTGGAACGGTCAGACGGCAATAGCAACCGACTGGGGTGCTTAAACACTTAACACGACAAACAAAGCATACTAGGAAATGATCATGTTACGTGTGGGCTGGTACCAGTTCGTTTGATTGACACACAAATCTAGTTCTGTAGCCCACACAGCCCCGGACTTTAGGGATCGGACATAACTGGAAATCGTTCACCCAGATAGTAGTGACATTCGTTCGTGAAATTTGTACATCCGTGGAGAATGTGGTGATTAGTTTGCAACATGGAACAGCCTTCTAACCAGTGACTGTCTTCTACTGCTGGACAGATACACCAACAGGACATATATAACCAGTGAAAATTATAAAGTAATGAACCGTTTGCGTAAAAATATCAAAACTGTATTTAAAACAAATAATTAACCCATGGTGTCTAAAGAATTGACAGAAGGACTTAGTCATAAAATCAACTACATGTTTTCTTCCTTATCTTTGATTTAAGTCGGACGATTTGATTGTGTAATTGAAAAGCAGTGCAAGTTCTTAACTGCAAAATGATTATTTGTAAGCGATGCGGTACTACAAATGATTCCGAGGTTGTAGCCGTCAGCAAAAATTGCCAGGGAAGCTTTGTAAAGAGGTTTGAACGAGGTTTAACACGTTTGTAAATAATTGTATATATCTTAGTACAGCTGTTTGGTGATGATATTCTTTGTCAATCTAGCTAGGCCTTTAAAGCTAAATAGACTAGTGAAAGATTAAAATCGAAATTTATATTATTATCATACAGCTGAATATGTAAAATCTGCATATAGTTGCTCTATTGTGTAGCTATGTACTAAAATAAAGAAGGAACCCCTCAAAACATGTACAAATGTAAATATCGAATGTCTAATACAATGCAGAAGTGAATAACAACTTGCACATAACTCTTAGACAATGTGACAATAACATGCAATTGAAACAGAGTGGAGGATAATTGAATATGACAACACAAAATAGCTTCAACAAACAAAATATGATATTAGTAGTTATTTTTGGATCGTCTTTCTCACGTCATTGGCAAGAACATATTTCTGGAGCTTTTATTATTAGAGGAATATATGTTAGAATGTTCACGTGCAAACCCATAATGCCACATCTATATCATTTGACAAGCGTGTCAAATTGAACTTGAATGTTAATCAATATTTGTAAAATAAAGATGTTTGTTATTATATATTTAACATATTCTGTTATTTAAAGACATAATGCGATTAAAATTATTTATTTTCCTTGTTCAAGACACTTTTCAGAATCAGAAAATTTCATTACCGTGCATTATTTTAATTTTTTTAGTAATGATAGTCAAGTATTGGTGTTATGTCACGGCTACCTTTGTAATTGACGGACTGATAGAACTAGCTTAACTTCGCTCCAACATGTCAGTGTCCAACTCCTACAATACTTTTTAGAACATTGATTATATCCATAATTATGTGACGTTGTGTTAATGATTTATCTTTCTTTGACTCATAATCGTAAGTAAAAATGGTGAAATAAATCATGTAAATGAAGCTTAGCAATTTCTTTTTTTACCTTTACAACAAGCCATCGGTCTGATCAATACATCATCTAAATTCAGGATCTGTTCACTGTAGTATCCGTCCAAGTATTCAACGCCTCATAAGAATAGATTTCCCATCTATACGTTCCTTTTATGGGAAGCGGTAGGTATAATAACATAATTAACACTTTTTGGTTTTACAAGATTGTTCAGAGGCCTTGTGTAAAATATCTCCATTCTTAGATTAGTCGCCATACGATGTTGTAGTTTTATGGGTTTGTTGTTGTTGTTGAGGATGATGTTTTTGTTGTTGTTTTGTTGTTATTTTTTTTTCTTTTGGCGGGGCTGTGAGCGTCGAGGCTCTAATTAAGCTCGTTTGGTTCATAAACAAATCGGACGCATAGAATATGTAGTAAATTAAGTATAAATGTTCTCTTGTGTTTTACGTTTCAATGGTAGATTTAGCAGAAAATTTAATTCACACATTTTAGTTTTTTTTAAAGAAAACCGTAAGTCTATGATATAAGGCATATACATTTAACACAGTAAGTATATATTTTTTAAATTCATATTTAAACTACATAGTTTCATTTTCTAATAAACAGTTATCTTAATTTTAGTTTTCCTTCGCATATTTTGGTAGATTCTATGAATTTTTATGATATCATCTAGCACACTGCCTTTAAATGACTTCAGCATATTTCTAAACTTAGCATCGTTTTGCTTAGCAAACCATACTGATTCGCTTAGACAGTTACCATCGTGTTTATTGTTTTATTAAGTTTATCCTCCAACCAACAGCATTTCAGTTATCTGGAGACTGTGCACACACGAAGAAGATATAGTGCTGCCTTCACTGTGTATACCATGCCGCGCCGCTGGCATGTTATCACACCCAGTCACATTATCCTGACACCGGGTCAACCAGTCGTGGAACTAACCTTTTATTTCCATGAACGTTAGCAAGGGAACTATACCACTACCATTTTAATGACTTTAGTATGTCGCGAACCGGGATCGAACCAGGTGCCTTCCGTACCTGGAGCCGACGCTCTACCTATTACTCCGTCAGGATCCGGTATAATACGTGTTTAAAATAGCTGCTTAGCTTTACTGACAATATATTATAAATATCACCATTGACCATTTCAAAATATTAGACTAATTAATTAATTAGAGAATGAGGCTGTGGTTAATATGACTTTTATAACTCTACCCACATTCATCAAGTATAGTTGGGGTTACACTCTTAATACAAAAAAAACGCTTCTTAATCATATTATATTTTTCGCAAATCTTCAATGCAATGCTTTAATAAGACACACGAACTTATATTTTGTTGCGAAGAAAGGGGATGTATAAGAAAAAAACCTACTATTACAGAAAGTTTATAAATAACATTGTTAACTACAATCGATTCAATAGCGCCAGCAGTGAGAGAGTGGACAACGTCGAGGTACAAAAAGTACACCTACCATTTTACACAATACAGTGATTATAACCAAACCGTTGATGAGACTCGATTTTGGCAACTCTCAGCAGCCAATTTATCAAAAACAAATATCGCCATATGTAAAGTGTAAGTAAATGACCTGTCCTTTAGGGAAAGTAAGTCATAATCCAAAGAATTTTGCAATGTGTATATTCTGCGGTGTGTTGAATGTTCCTTTACAACATTTATCATTTGTTTAGTATATGTTCCACACAAACGACTCTTGCAAGAAGGAGTTGCAGTCGACTGTTTTGCCTGTTCAGAACTCTCTCTGGGCGGAAAGGCTGTGCCCGTGTACATAAGCTACACAATAGTAAGGACAATAGGACACTGTTCTTTTAGGAGAGGCCAGGTGAATAATTTCTCCGTGTTGTTCCCAACTGAATAAGAACCACAAAAAGAAACAAAAAGCTTTTCAGCGAAATTATTTCAAACGTTGTGTTTACAGAAAAGATCACTTCTGTATGTGTGCACAATATTCATCCATTAAAAACCATATTCAAACAACATTACTGATAAAAGTGTAACTCAATAAATCGTCATTTTAGACACACGTCTATGCACACAATAAATTCTGAGTGCGAAAACAATAAAATGTATTCTTTTTGCATTGTAATGAAGTCGTTTTAGTGATACTTGCAGTTAATAATTCCAAGAGATATACCCGCAATAAAACGTATTGATATATTTCAAAATAACATTCTATCTGGGATTTTCATATTTCCCTTTATATGAGGGAATGAATGTATCAACTTATATTATTAACAGTTGTTTTTGATAATATTATTAATAATTGTCATGGTTTTACTGGATTATCATTTATTTTAAAACACATTCTTACGTTTGTAACTTTTCAACAGGTCAACATTAGGGAATTGATGTCATTTCATTATTTTGAAACCACAAATTTGATTTTAACAATGAGTTAGATGATTTGATTGAGGACAATGTCTCAAAGGTGATTGCTTTAAAGAAAGCAACACAAAGCTACTTCAACTAGAGACTCTAAAGTGCAATATCAACAAATGTACTAAACTTTACCACACCGTCGATAGTAATTTAAGTTTAGTTATTGAACTTAATATTTTCTTATTGCCAGTATTGCTTATCGCAATGTCAAGAATAAAATGACACATTTAGCAGTGAAGTAAGTATGTTATGCTATTCGAGATAAATATACTGCCACGATGCAATAAATCACACGGAATCTCACTTAATGTCGACTGGAAAGCGATAGGTATTATTTCCGTCTAAATTTATCTATGTCTGCTGCAAGTAATGGGCTCGGTAATGTCGTTATACTCGTAGGACGCATTATTTGTATATTTACTGCATATTATTGATTGCATAAAATAAACTTTGGAGGAGTTGTTTGTTGACATTTGCATTGAATAAACTGGGATAGTTTGTCATGGTATTATTAAAAAATCTGTCTGATCGAACATAAAGTACTGAACAAAACACACCTGAACAAGCATGATGAATAGTTCTTTCTTTAGTTGCCAGCGGAAAACTGTGTAATTACTATTTGAAATGTGTTCAAAAATGTTTACTTGCAATGTGTCTGCCCGCTAGATTCAAGTGAATGGGCATTTGAACAAGTGATGCATTAGGGTATGCTGATATCAATATGCTACGAGCAAACAATCTATATTTAATTTTGGTATAACCATACATCACATGTATGTATAACCTTGTTGAATGTTCATCCTCTCAATGTTTGTTTAAGCTGAAAACCTCGTTCTTATTTGACCATGTATATCTACGGGAAACACAAGAAAGGAGGCTTTTATCAAATTTAAATATTGTCTCAATACGACAAAACGACCAAACTCACTCCACTGGGTTCAATTCGTTGTCAAAATGTTAAGGTTGCAAACAGTGTATCTATTGGAGACATTTTATTTGTGTCGCAAACTGTTGTTGATAAGTCCCTCTTGATGATTATAGAGTCTAGAATGACAGCTCAAGTTTTTTCTTATGTCCCAGTTAACGCTGTCAACGTTTACTGGTCTGACAATTTCAACCAACACTAACCTAGCAAAAAATAAACGTTATAAATTTCCAACAATTAATTTGCTACAATCATACTCCGTTCGGTGCTTTATTCTATTAGATGATCCGATATTTGTCAAAGGTTTTGGCCTGATAGATTCGCTGTTCTAACAATACTTGTGAACTTTAGAGTATGCAAAAACTATGAATGAACGAGCATTAAGACGCTTTATGTCAGTGAGAGCTGCAATGGGAAGCATGGGAAGCATCAATAGCCCAGAGCCTTCCGTGAAATTAACTGTAGTGTTCGAAAGCACATACTGAATTCTTAATATATTATTATATTGACTAATTTAGCTTTCTGTCAACAGGGAAATTCAGTAACCTACATATATCTGGACTAATGTATACAGGTACTCCTTTGATCGTTATGCAATGTATGCGTTCTATTTTACCGCTTTCTTCTTGAGTGCTTTTAGATTTAAGAGCGATAGATTTGTTAGGATTTCATTACAAGTAGAGAATGAGGTTGTGGTTAATATGACCTTTATAACTGTACTCGCATTCATCCGGTGCAGTTGAGTCTCTACAAATGACAATGCACAGAAATCTGTATAACGAAAACATGATAATTTCGATTATCTGCAATAACAAGCCACGATTACACTCATAACTCGGGTCTTTCTTTTTTAAGATAAATAATCCAATAACCATTTCCGCTTAGAATGCGTGCCATAAATCCAGTTTTATTATTGCAATTAACTTGAAACATTGAAAGTTTGTTTACGTCGATTGATGCACAATTCAGTTGATGACGCGTATTGCCAGTCAATAGGAGAGACCACAGTCAGGAATAATGCGAGCATCTCATTATACCTGACATTACAAATTGGATTAATAAACACAAAACAATCAATGTATGAAATTTGAATTGATAAAAATGCTAAATTATTCATTGTTTATTAGCCTTTTTTACTTAATCAATTTACCAAGAAGAAAATATTAATAATAAATCATACATTTTTATTCGTTTTATTCTACCGATCATCGACAAATAGCTTTGCATAAAAACTTTTCACCAGACTTACCTATTACAATATAGTTTTTATTGTATTTTTCTACCCATCTTTTGTTCTTTTCTATCCTGCTTCGTAACAAATTGTCTGATTATTCTCACATCTCTTAGCTACTCTTCTTTTCCTCTTCTTTCCTTCATCGTCGCCTTATCATCCGCCTTACTTGTGTATGCAATACAATGTATAATTAGATATTTTTATATTAAATTGACTAATAATTGAAATATAGTTTATTTGGGAAATACTCTAGTACTCTTAAAATGAATGTTGCAGAAAATATACTATCTAAAAATAATTGAATAAGTACTCATTTAAATTTATTTTTAATTTTGTATTGTAACGTGTTCCAATTCACAATTTTCAGAATTAAACTCGCACTGCATTGTGTATATTGGTCTTTTTATGTCAAGTAAAAGTAATTACCATTTTAAAGTATTATTTAGTTATAACTCATTCAAAAGAGTAAACAATCAATCTACATGTTTAATGAGGATACAAAGGCTAACTTAACTATTCACAGCTTTGTAGTGATATTATTTCTGTAAAAAAAGAATATGTTATTATGTCCCAAACGTTCTCGAGAAAACTGCAAAAAAGGATGACATCTGCGCCTTGTGCGTATTTGTTGAAAATATATTAAATTTTTTTTAACCTTTTTACAGCTTTACTTACATTGCTGCTAAAACATTATTAAACTATAGATAGAAAGATTTTTATCAAGTAGAATATAAATCATAGTTATAACAATGATTAAACCGGGACTGTTTATATATTTTTGTACAAACAGTTTAATGACAGGGTTGTTATTTTTATAAATGAAAGGTACAGAAAAATAAAACCAACTGCCAGTTTTAATATATTATTGCAATCGTTGTTATAATGATTGATAATTGAATGAATTTATCAGATTTTAAATCACGATGATATATTTAATGTCTCGTCTCAGGGTTTTGACACGTAAACATGTACTTTATGGCTTTTTGGTTCATTTTTCTATATTTGTATTGATTCTCATCGGCAGTTCCTTATATTTCTATCGATTTCGTTAGAATTGCCATTTTC
Organism: Sinonovacula constricta; assembly: GCA_007844125.1. NCBI lineage: Eukaryota > Metazoa > Mollusca > Bivalvia > Cardiida > Solecurtidae > Sinonovacula > Sinonovacula constricta. Next base: position 32,064,217 of record CM017571.1, read on the forward strand.
TTATATAATATGGTTCCGACTTATTATCAAATAAATAGGAACACGCGGGCCTTTACCATAAATCAAAGTAAGAGATACATTTCTGACGACTCTGTGTCAAACAAGTAGCTATTGCAGACATCAATTTACACATCAGAATATATGTTGAGAACTGCGGACATAAACAGATTCCATTCATGCCTCATAATAAGGATATAAGTCGATACTTTTAGGGTTACTTGATACTTATAGTAATCAATTACAAACTATAAATAAATGAAACAGTTGTTAATTTTAGTATGATGTTAAAGTTATTTTTATTCTTTTTCTACATTATTATATTATGACAAGATATCACTTGTGTATATAAGAGACGTTGCATTTTAACAAAAGCATGAGTTTTTGTTTCAGGCTTTTGGGGTGAATTTTAAAACGTAGTGTTTGTCGTGTATAACACATCACGAAGCAAATAACAGAAATTCGTTTAAAAAAGATTTTGGAATTGATCCGTTGGATAATATTAACGAATTAGTTAAATACACAGAGACATAAATAGTCAAGACGTGTGAATTGATTCTGGAAATAATTAGAATGTCTGGATTCTTGTTCATTTCAAATCATTCTTAAAACGGCAATACCAGTATTAGCGAAACTTACATCAACTTAAACTAAGATAACACAAATACAATAGTTGCGCATTCCGTTATGATGTGGCCCCCATAACGTGTTCCTCTGGGAACAATCACGGCATATTCAGTCTGTATATGTTAGACAATTAGATAACATGTAGTTGGACCGTTCAGTCGGCAATATGGACCGACTTGGGTGCTTTAATCGGTTTTACAGAGCTCCAACCGTGCACTTCCTGACGAGTGTCTCAAATGCAAACAATGAAAAGAAAAACGATCTATTTGAATACAAAATGTAAGAGCGCTGATACTTTCTATAAGTTATGACGAAAGTAGTGACGTCATTGAAAAATAATGTCCACATAGTGTTTAGAAAAGAATATGGTATTATTTCGATTTGAAAAACAAAAGTAAGTTCGCTTATTTACCGAATTCCTTTTATAGTTTCAAAAATAATAGATATTTGCTCACGTAATAATTTACATTTTGCTCTTCATGAAAAACCGCATGGCATCAATAACAGAGGCTGTAATCAGAGAAGTATTTACTGGCAGACCGAGTAGGGTAGTGCTTTGAGGCGCTCGATAATCAGTTATGAATGATGTTAGTTAGTCAGCCGTTTGTATATTGACAACGTGTTAGCTCATTTAATTAACGGACAGGGAATACATGCAGAAAAAGAAGACCCCGTACAAGTGGATAAAAATTAATAGGAAAACAAAATGAAGTTTGCAGAACCATCAGAAAATAAGTTTACATTGCGTCTAATATATGTCAGAATGCAAAACGTTTTGTCTCGATAGATGCAACGCTATCCACGCGTATGTATATTTTGACTGCACAGAATGAACACTTAATCATAAAAGCTTGGATATTGACTCTTTTCCTTCTCTGCTAGTCGTTATTGTGCGAAGTGACATTTGTATTCCAGCCACAAATGGTTAATAAGAATATATGACAAAGTCCTATGAGTATTGCAACATATACCAAACTCCGAAAAGGCACAGAACAAAGGTATTTCACATGCAAGCCAAGCGAAAAGTAAGAACAAATTTGTGATTAGTCATTTAAGGAAAGAGCAAACCCGACAGTTATAAATCAAGTATAAAATACTGATCAAACAAGACGATAGACAAAAAAACTTACAACTCATCTTTGGTAAATGTTCTACAAGAAGTTGCTTCAGCTGATGCTAAATCCTTTACAAGTTTTCAAAACGATTTTAATTTCAATTTTCTTTGCGATTAAGAAAATATAGTTTTTTTTAATACGCCTGTCCGAAAGTGTTAGGTTAATGCTAAATTGATTTTGTGATATATAACATTAGCTCTATCTCCGAGCTACGAGCGATTGTTTAATGTTGCAGTTAAGTTCATATATCATAAATCATGATTTTATATAAAAAAAAGTTCTCACTCGGGTATATACTTTCGTTATTAACAGATGGCAAGCTTTTAATATTGCCATTCAGTTTTATCAATTCTGTTACAGTATCCTTCATAAATAATGCGTGACAGTTAAGTTTAAAGCAACTGAGCCTTTAATTGTGATCCCACTTTGTGAAGATTTGGCTTCGGTTCCATCCCATGGCATGCCAACATATGCAGCAATGCTGTCGTGCAATTAAGTTTATAAAATGAAATCCGATTTCCCTGACTGATAAAGACCTCATTATCGCAACGTTAAGGAGAACATAATCAGATTGTGTGCAGTTTATGGATATGTATTATTTATGTCTGTAATCAATTTACGCGCTGTGTTATTCAAGAATAGTCATTATTGTATCGTAAGTTATCGGAATTGTCAAAATTGTAACTAACATATCAGAATTGTCTCTCCTTAATCTTGCATCACTCGAATACAAATTGTCAGGGCATTGTTTTTAATTTGTCATCATATTATGCCTCCTCTTTTATGAGTAACAAAATATAAACTGTTATTTTAAAGTTGATGGGTTGAACCTTACCTATTATCAGCCACTAAATGTCGAGAGTAAGAGTTACAAATGTCATCCCGGGTCATGCTATTTCTTAAAAGATGTTTGCAATATTTTTTAATAATTTGATGTAATAGATAATAAAAAAACAACCTTGCTATTGTTTAATTAACCTTAGTGAAAGAATCCTTGGTTGTCCCTTCATTCCTTTCCTTTGCGTTTTTAGCCAAACCAAATGCTTTCTAATCTTTTAAAACTAAAATAAACGTTATTAGTATTGAACTGCCCTCGACTTATAGACAACATTGAGAGACAACATGTCAGCGCATAACCCGAGGGGGGAATATATGCAGTTCATAATGTGTTATATTTCAATGTATACTTGTAAATGACAAACAGCTTTAAGCATAAATATAACGTGCCTGTTTCCATAACTCATTCCGTACTTGTTATTTACTATTGTTATCATTCAAGTGGAAGAAATCACATTAAATAATATCATTTCATTCCGTTATATTCCTCAACGCAACACCTTTTTCCGCAAACTGAAACATACCATCGCCAATCTGCTTTTCTGTCCATTTCTTTTGAGCTTTCTATTTTGAATAAGAATTGACCTCCTTGTCTTATAATCAATGCCTTTATCTATAAGCTTATTTATGTTCATTTTATTGTCAACAAATACGATAAATGTATTTATTGCAACAATAATTTGTACTTCAATAACATCATTCGTTGTTGGCATTACATTTTGCCCTCCTTATTTTTTTTCCAAAACTATTATATATATACACATGTATATCTTAAAAGTGAAAAACATTGCATTCTGAGGAGGAAGTGCATGACTGTGACAGTATGTGTTTTTTGACATTCAGCGAAAATGAAAATATATAAATAAATAAATAAAATTATTATGCCAAAGATGATTATGTCAGAATGAAAGGTACCACAGAATATAGTAGTGTCACAGCCAATCCTCACCGAAGTCAAAACGAGATAGATTATGACAACTACAGTAAAGGACAGCAATTACTACAAGGGAAATTGTATGTATTTGCATAATCCGTAATAACTCCAACGTATACTTGTATACGCGAGTATTGTACGATTACTCAATAGGCACATTTTGTAGAATAACATTTGTAAATGACACACGCGCAATACATGTCAGTTATATATAGATATGTTTCCAACGAGAAATTAAGCGGATTACTTCAAAGGAGTTGAATACGTTGATGACACTTCTATTCTTTGAACTGTAACGCTGATTGTCACATGTATGTTAATCTCGATTGTTTTCAATTAATTTCAACTATCTACAGTCGACACTTTTTTGATAGTATCATGATTTATGTTGTAAATTTTTAAATGGCTCTGAATGATTGCGTTTTAAATTCTTAAATTATATTTGTAAAAAAATAGTATATACGCCTAGAACAAAAACAATCCGTTCAAATATCAAGTAAGTTTATTAAAGGGAAAAATATTTGATTATATGTCGGTTGATACTCTGTGTTTTTCCATCGTTACAGAGACTATTATTCATGCTGTGCTTCATTCGGCTGTGTTTACTGGATTTTCTGTTCTGCTTCCTCTTGTGATGGCATATTTCTATCTTAATGTATTATCGCACTGTCTGGAAACGTGTGTTTACTTTGTTCTTTTCTGTTCTGACATATGTATGTCGTTATTGCAATCTCGATACAAATAATTAGCGTTGTAGGTGATTCAACAGACAGAACGCCATAATGATCTCTCTGAGATTGTTTCGATCTTGATCAATACTATGAACTACTTTTTATTTATTATTATTTTGATAGTCTTTCCAAAGATTGATTTTGTGTTTCTGTTTCGCTGTATATGTCCTTCTGGTTTACGTTTATTTACTCTCTCGACTTTATCTGTAGGTTTAAAGTTCAAATTTAAACTGTAAGGAACTTTTTCAATACTGTTATGTTTAAATACTAAATGGCTTGTTTAATTTACACGCTATACTTAAACTGATATCAATATACAGATGAACTTGTACAGAATTAAATATTTTCTTTCCCAGTAATGAAAAGCTCGCGGGAGACTTAGAACTAAATTTTTCTAAATCATTAGAGCTTGATAATCATTCTTGGTAAATATATTTTTTTTAATCAGAAGGGTCAGTGTTTTCAATTTGTACCACCCTGATATAAATTGGTAAATAAGAAAAGGTCATATTTAATTAGCATAAATATTTAAATCTAAACTGCCTCTAGCCAAAGGCAAACAAGGTAAATGTAAATGTGGCAAAAACACACAGAGGAGACATAACATAACAAAATAAAAACTAAGCCTTGGAACGGTCAGTCGGCAAAAGGACCGATTGAGGTGCTTAAACCTTGGTTTGTGGCGCGCTTCAACATCGCACTTCCTGAAGGTTTTTCAATCAAGCAATCATTGCAAAAAGAAAACTCACGTCAAAATGAGACAACTAACAGTAAGCACCTGCATCGGGAGTTAAAACTGATAAAATGAACATATATATATATATATATATATACAAAATAATTAGTAATAAAATAAACTATCAATATATGTACAATATATACAGTAGATAAAAGCCCCTGCAACCTGAAAACAGTCCAAACAATGACGTATAAAAAGAAAATTTTAATGACGTCATACAATGCCAAGACGCCATATGCCATAAGTGTAAAAATCGAAATTAAAAAAGAACAACACGAAAAATAAATCGAAAAACAGCCCAAATCAACAAAACAAAAACAGGTAAGGTATTGTGAGGAGTTAATAGGTAATTACATTCAAATAAAATATAAAAAACGAGGATTTGGCATATTTTATAATAAAGGTATAAACTATCCCGATATTATACCTACTCTGCAATCTCACTTAAAGGGCGTGGAGTCTGCTCGAGTTGTCTCACCTATATAGGGCACGACCAGAAACCCAACAGTGACTGTTCATTTATGGCTTTAAGTCACTTTAAGGTTTTGTTTTCTGAGCCTGTTTATTCCAACATCAAGCAGCAATATATGTGCGTTGTAAGTTTGAAAGCAAGCTTAAAGAGAAATAAATGGGGTTCTTGCAATAGGATCTAAATCATTAGTATTTTGTGTCAGTTTAATTAGATTGTTAAAGCAATTAATGATATGTGGTGATTCATCACAGAACGAGCAGCAATATCCGGCTGCAAAACGGCTTTGTTTCATCATATAAATGATTTTATAGTTTAATAAAGAGACGAGGGTGAATAGTAATGAAATCAGGTGTGATGGAATATTAAAATTTTAAATTAACAACGCCTGAATGGTAATAGGTTTTTGAAATCGATGTTCGTTGTGTTTATGCAAACTGCAAGGAAATAGGAATTCAAATTTACTAAAATCGATTAAATGCAAATATTGATGTATAGTTCCAAGGATTATTGTTGAAAGACGAAAGTTTTATTTTTAATTTTAACAATAAGTGAACAGAATGTATCGTTAAACGCCGAGACGTGTCCTGTCAGTCTTTTTCTGGTATGAAAGATCGTCATGATTCCAAAAGTCACTGAACGTAAAATGCTTAATTGTTTTTAGTTTAATACAATTTAAGAATTTAAAGCATATAATAGTTTAACTATTAGCATTTTTACATTTCTTTTAGGACAACTTCAAGCAAATTAAATTTGAAATGTATACCAATTATTGTTGACGAGGCAATTCTGGTTGTTCTGATGGTACGCAGATCGCGAGGATAGTTCATTATGCATAATAATCTGTAGTTAGCAATTTCATTGCTCAACGTGCTCAATGAGACTTCATTAACATGTTTTTTTTCCAATTATATTGCGTCTTCAGAACTACCATTGCATAATTGCAAAATTTGATGTTTGTACTTAATATTTTTACACGTCTTGGCATGAAAAATTTCAAAATTCTTGTGTAATCGAAAATGAACTTACCCTCCAGAACTTACCCTTAATAAAGCAAATAACTGACATTTAAATGCAGCATTTCTAGACATTGAGATCAATATTTCCAATAACAACGTCTCTACTAAAATCTATGACAAGAGAGATGATTTCAACTTTAGTATTGTGAATTATCCATACCTTGATGGTGATTCACCTCGTGCTACCTCCTATGGTATTTACATATCACAACTTACAAGGTTTGCACGAGTTTGTACTAAAGTAGAAGATTTCAATGCTAGAAACCTGTTTATTTCTTCTAAACTGTTACAGCAAGGCTTTCGTTTTCATAAATTAAGAAAGGCATTTTCAAAATTCTTTCACCGCAATGATTTTATTGCTTCTAAGTATAATAGCAGTATGAAAACACTTATGCAGAAAGGCATAAGCCATCCTGCATTTTATGGAAATGTTTTATACAAGTTAAAGAAGATCAAGGGTCTCAATAACTTTTCTGACCACTTTACAAAACTTATCAGAAAATGTATTGTAGACGGTTACAACCCGGGAATACTTCGATGTACTGCATTGCTTGCAATTGACCCTTTTACAGTCAAGAACTTGCATTGCTTTTAAATTACACGATGACCGGACAGGTCGTTGAGACTATATGAAAACAGTGACTTAAAGCCATAATTGGACAGTCACTGTTGGATTTCTTGTCTCTTCATCTTTCCAGTCGTGCCCTATACAGGTGGGACAACTTGAGCAGTCTCCATACCCTTTACGTGAGATTGCACAGTAGGTATAACATCGGGATTTTTTTTTAATCTTTATCATATATAATATGTCAACTGCGGATAAATCCTCGGCGTTTATAATATGTTTTTTAAACGATTAACTCTAAACAATACTACGTTTTATTTTGTTGATTTTCTAAAATTCTATTGTTTCTTCCGTATTGTTTACATTTCACTTTTGACACTTTTGGCATATGACGTCATGGCATTTATGACGTCATTATATGGTTCTTATAATATATCAGCGCTTGTACTGCTTTATTTTATTTTAAACTACTCTCTCATTTGGATTTTTTTGGTTGCCGAGGCTTTTATCTACTGTAAATACTGTACATATGTTCATTATATCTGTTTTAACTCCCGATGCAGGTGCTTACTGTTAGTTGTGTCACTTTGACGGGATACTTTTATTTACACTGTTTGTTTGATAGAAACACCGTCAGGAAGTGCGAGGTTGGAGCGCTCCACAAACCAGGTTTAAGCACCCCAGTTGGCCCTTTTGCCGACTGACCGTTCCAAGGCGGTAACTGATGGTTTTTCTTTTTGTGTGTTATGTCTCGTCTCTGTGTTTTTTGTCACATTTACATTTACCTTGTCTGCCTTAGTCTGCAGGTAGATAAAATTTAAATATCTGTGAAAATTTTGATAGGACCTTTTCTTATTTACCTATTGCAAAATGAAACTGGTTATTATTAATAACATATTAAACATATTATGATGACATACAATCGCCGCGCTGGAATGTTTGTTTGTAAAATAAAAAATTTAACGGACCTGCAATTTTTGTATATTGATATTATTTTCTAATTTACTGAACCAGCTGTGATGTTATGTCATGACATTAGTTATCATTCCAGAGTAGGCACACCAGACGTGCATCTCTTTTAAATTAACTTTGAATAACCACCCCATTATTTACACTAGGATTATACGGATTTCTGTAAGCTATAATCAATTAATTTAATTTGCTTTGCTGTGCAAATACGTGTGTATGTTTAACAAATGACACTAAAGATTAGACAAAGTTTAATTCTTCTGACAAAACCACAATAACACCATTTCCTTGATAGGAAACTTTTATTTCAGTTTCTGAAACCTCCAAATATAAATAACTGTCAAATGACGTCGGCTCCAGGTACGGGAGGCCTCGGGTTCGATCCCGGGCCGCGACATACCAAAGTCGCTAAAAATGGTAGTGGTATAGCTCCCTTGCTAACGCTCAAGCAAATATAAGGGTAGTTCCACGACTGGTTGGCCCGGTGTCAGGATAATGTGACTGGGTGTGGTATCATGTCAGGTGTTCACGGCATGCTATACACAGTGAAGGCAGCACTATATCTGATTCAAGTGGACACCGTCTCCAGATAACTGAAATACTGTTGTTGGGACGATAAACCCAATAAACAAACAAATGTCAAATGACCATTATTCTAAATGTTTAACGGGAACATCTGAGACGTGACAAATATTGCAAATGCATCCTTTGAACTAAAAATATTCAGAACTCCTTCATGTTATTTCTTTTTGTTCACAGCCTAGATCCCCATATGCACATAAGTTTCCTTATTGTCAACAAACCGAGAGTTGTATTTATAAACGCATACTTACCCTTAGTTTATCCTTTCTCAACTGAAAATCAAAGTTTTAGCAAAACTCATTCAAATACCATAAACATTTATTAAGCACTAAAATGACCTAATCTAGAATCCTAGTTTTTAACTTTCAAAATCTTATTCCAATAGCACGTTTATTTATCCCAGTTGTAACGTGAACATGGTCTTGGTTATTATTAATTCAATATTAGTCTTTTATTAACATAAGAAATTTCCATTGATCTAAAAATATTTCCTTAGATATGCGAAGATTTTAGTTTCATTTATAAGATTATTTAACGTAAGACATTTCTATATATTTTAGAATTTACGAAAATCTTACGGTTTAAAGAAAAAGTTAAAGATTCTTTATGTAAATAGCCACAAGCTCGAATTGAGGATCCTGCACAGACAATTTCTTGGCGTTATCCTCTTTGATTATAGATTAGATTAATGGTGCTTATTGATCACTGGTTAATTTAAATATTGTATTGACAGAATTAAAGATCATGTGTTTTCAGTAAAACTTTAAGGAATTATTGGTTAGGTTGTGTCTGATTTTACATGCTTTATGCACTTCAGACTGTCCTGCAACCATCAAAAACCTGTCAGCGACTATTAAGACAATACATGTTAGAAACACATGCTATCATAGTTAAGCGTAGGCAACATTTTTAGCCAAGACTTATCACAAAACAGACGCCAGTCTAATGTTATTTACATAATATCAGTCATCTGTAATAACCAACTCTAGACCATTTGCCTCATTGTCTGGTTTCTAGAGTTAATGTATTCACGAACAGCGTTATCAGTAAACTAGAGACAGAGTCTGTTTAATATAGATGTGTTTCCTTTTGATTTCTTGTCCTGAACATGTCAGGACGTCACCAGCAGTCACATATAGTCCCGAAAGTACACTAACGATCTGACATTAAAATTAGCTACACCACGGCCAGTTTAATTACTTATAGGGTAGAGAAGGTTCGGCTACGGCTCAAATCCGTACCTTACCCATATGTTAGATTGCCTCCTTCATCGATTTCGACAAAAAATACTAATACACCTAAATCAAGAAATATACGGAGAATACTTGCTTAGACGAGAAATAAGTATTTATTTTTAGGCGTGTAGAAAAGTAAGATTGTATGTCTGTTCATAGATATTTATATCTGTTAAGGATATTTCAAAGGATTTTTTATAATTAAAATATTACTTATGTAAGTTAAACATAGTAAGTAATAATCGTTGCCTCTAGCGGGCCTATTGTACTATGATATGCGATAGAAATACGATAAAAGTAACTCAGGATAAAAGCAATAATAATGAACAAAATTGTCATGAAGAGGTAAAGGATAAACATATATTTTCTCTACATCACAAAACGGTACAAATATCAATAATCACGTGGGTGTAAAATGTTGAAAAATAGAGGTATCATTTTCTCAAAATACCTTATGTACATGGTGTCCCACAACATAAGTTTCCATTGCAAACTGTTCTGTTTATGCATAAATAAAGCACCAATAACCAGTGCTTTAAATACAAAAATGCTGGATTAACTTGTCAAAAAGGATTTTACCGATTTATGTTACTTTTAAAGTAAATAGAATTTCATTATGATTTGAATCAATTTTAACTGTATGATGTAAGATCGATGCCGTTTTCTTTTGTTTGGTATATATGGTTATGACTGACCGTTCCAAGACGGTAACTGATGGTATTTCTTTTTGAATGTTATGTCTCGTCTCAGTGTTTTTGTCACATTCACATTTACCTTGTTTGCCTTTGTCTACAGGTAGATACAATTTAAATATCTGTGAAAATTTTGATAGGACCTTTTCTTATTTACCTGTTGAAAAAAAGTTGATAATAAAAGTAAGATATATTTTGGTATAAACCTTGTTGTTGCTTCTTTTTCTTTTGCATGATTTGTTTTGGTCAAAATTATCTATACTATGGCGGTTGTCTTATTATTTTTGTTAAAAACGTGTATTTATTTATCACTATCAGGGGGACTCTGTCTAGAGAAAAATGCAAAAATGCTTAAACAATATTTAAATATTCGTTGGCTGTCAAACTGTTTTATACATTTAAACGTTAGTACTTCATAAATATTGTTATGGTTCCGTTCTCAGGACTCCATAGTATGGCACTTAAAGTAAATTAAAGTTTACTGAAGCAAGCTTGCTAATTTGGTTAACGTGCTACATTTGCAGACCATATACAATTGCACTTACATTTTCTAAGCTTGTATTAAATTTCTGGGGAATTTACATTTAAAATGATTGTTTTTTTTTTTATAAAACAAATATTATTATCAACACAGTGTCAGTCAAATAATTGCGTACGTGTCTGCGGAACGGTTTATTTTTTATATAGTTTAAGTACAAAACAGAATATCATTTGAGAAACTTCAGCTGTACTTTTGACAAGCAAACCCATTTCAGAACACCATTAACTGTAAAGTCTCCTTATGTCGTTGTTTTAAACCAAAATCATATTTGCATTTCGATGCAATCATTTTGAATAAATAATCATATTTCACAAAAATACGTGTGCACCTCTTTCATGTCCCGGGTCAGTATTGATTTAGTAAGTGAGGAATCTGGTGCTGTCAGGTAAGGTCGTAATTAATTAAGGGTGCAGACTTGAGTAAAGATCCCGTCACTCTGGTGTCATTGCTAAACACAGAGACCACTGTCATACACTCTCTGTTCATTAATATACATCTGTCAAGAGAACTTTAGAACACAACATAACTTCGGTTAGGAATTTGAAATAAGAAGTTGCAATTTGTCTAGGCACTTAATATGGAATATGAAATATAGATGGGATGAAGACAAATTATGTTCTTAAGTATTTTTAATTTAAATGTTATCAGTTTGATATTCATGTAATTTTGAGGTTATGTGTATGAATTTAATGTACCTATGTTCCTCGATTAAAATTTACGTAAAATAATTCCATAGTTATCGCTAAATTATACAAGTAATTGGATGTTCCAATACCAATGATATACTTAATTTAAAAATAAATTGTGCAATAGACTTGAACTTCCAAACCAGAATAAAGATTGTTATCTTTTTCTAAAATCGACAATGTTAACACTGTTTCCCATAAACCTATGACTGGGGTAAATTTGGGAATAACAAACGAAAATTCTGTGTAGGAAAATGCGTGGAGACAATGACCCGAATCGTTAGCTCACGACGTAATGTTCTAATGAGGTATCATCGAGGCAGAGGTCATTGGTGCATGTCTGACAAAGTGGTGCCAGTCTTATTTATGTCTTGTATGAGGCATTAGCAATAGCTAGAAATATGTACTAAATTGTTCCGGATACGTCACGTTTTCTTTTTAAATATTGTATTTTCCTTTTGATGATATAAACTGTCTGGATATACAGTGATCTTTGTTGGCAGACTGAATATATCGGTGGACCTAGGGACAACACTAGACAGATGTAATTGTGTTATACCAGAACAAAACAGGTTATCCTCTATTACTCTATATCCTAGATATAAATTCCATGTCAACAAGCGCACATTTATTATGTCTAGTTATTATCTTTTTTAACAATAAGGTTTTTGTACTAATTACATAAATAACCGTGTAACGGTCATCTCACCTTATGTTCTGGGCAGAGAATATGTTATTAATTGTTAGTGCTATCCATCTTTGAAATAAAACCAAAATAGATAGAAAAGGCTTCTGCTATTTTCATTTTCATACATCTTAACATAATATGGTTTTATTTAAACAAGTTAAAGGTAAAATGCCGTTGTAAGTGTAATTCTAGTCATATTTTGTTTTCTTTTTGCAACAATTTCGTTTTTTTATTTTATATATTTTATATATTTTTCTTCTAATTGATAATAGTTAATGTTTCATATTGTGAACCATCTATAACGTCACCAAACCGAAATTGCATTTAACTATCGTGAGTTGAGTAGCTATATTTTTAAATATCTGAAAAAGAAAGCGTAGTATGTTTGACATAAGAATTCATACAAACTCAAATTCTAATTACATTCTTACACAATGAAATATGTTATTTACTTCACTTCACTTCATGCTGTGAGAAAATTTGACTCATACCCCCTTGACCTGTTGAATTGGTCGATTCACTCTCTGATCTTATCTTCTAGAAGTAATTCAAATTGAACGTTAGCAAAATATAAGTTGTTTATACCTACCACCTAGTTACACAGGGCCGGCATTAGCATTTAAACATCAATACAGTTTTTTTTTAAATAAGATAACATGATGTACGAGTTTCAGTAGGTTATTTCTACTTTATCTAAGTAAACGTTGTAAGGAAACTAGACAAAACGAAGACAATGAACAAAATCAAATTTATCAGGGCAATGCATGGTTAAAAGAATCAAATTACTATAAATATTGTTCCTGAAAGTGCCTCGTAAATGTCTTCTCAAGAATTCCAAGTTAAAGGTCTAGGTGTCTTCTCAATCATTTTATAGTAGCAAATGTTGTTAAAGTTCAACAGATAATATTTAGCGAGTTTGTTTCATATTTAATCAACAACTGTTTCTTATTGTTGTCATTGTTATTTGTCTTTTTTTGCAACTTATATTAAAAATAAGTTAACACAAGTTGGCTGAGGCTGTAGTTAAAAATGGCGTTTAAGTTCTGAGCATGATACAAAAAGCTGGTTGGATGGGAAATGCTTAAAAGGTGACCGCTAATCATGTATTGGGTTTTAACTTGCACAAAGTAATTTCCTTAACATTAATTGCATTACCATGTTTTTTCAATAAATTTACTTCTTCAGAACAATTATTTATAATTTCATACGGGGAGTGTATGCAAAGAAGAAATTGATCAACAGATTACACTTCGCTGTTCCTCCAATCTTCATTTTTTCTCTTATATTAGAATCTTAAATTAGTTTGATGCCTTATTGTATAACTGGCTGAGGGTTATATGCAAATAGTAAAACCGAAACTAGGAAAGCAAATAGAGAAGTCAGTAGCATAATAAATCGGAAATACCGCCACCGTTTAATATCTTTTGGAAAGCAAAAAAAATATCATTATTCACCGGTGTTTTATGCTGGCGATAGACGCAGTAATATCATGCTTGAAGGAAGAGAGTACCATTTTACTTAACTACCTAGAATGGTCTTAACAGATTTGTATAATGAAAATTATATTCTGTTATACCAATTATATTGGATGCTATGGCGTGATATTCCAGTCAAAGAAGGACCGATGAATTGTTAATCAAATAAAAACCTGAACAAGCATAATTTATTAAGTTTCATTCCTATCACACACACGAATAATCAATTAAATTGCACAAGATTTATTCTTTGAGATGTTTCAGGAGCCGATAACGAATTTTTAAGTGTTTGGCAGATCATTGGGAAATAAATAGAACAAGTATAGCCTCATGTCATTGACAACATTGTCGTGCCAAGAAAAATATGTGTGTGGTAGGGGTTTGCTTGAATAGACATTCGACGGGTGTTTTGAAAAGTTACACGCCTGTCTGTTAATGCTAAGCAGTGCTCGATAGTATACGATGGGGTTGATATATATTAAGAGCCAATTTCTTTTCATCTGAAAGGCAAATATGCAATTTCCATAAATCGCTAAAACAATAGGTTTGCTATTATTGAATAACTAGCCTAAAACATTTTTGTGTTTCAACCTATACATCAAAATCTTATTTATTGATTTAAACTGTACATGTATTTGTCCACAATTAACTCACAATACTCACATTTCTTTTGAGGCCAATTATTGACAAGAGGCTCGTTTATATTTCTATTTTTGATACTCGAGATCATTGTCTAAAGTTGATGTTTTTTTGCAAATGGGGCAAATAAAATACCAATAATATATATTTGACTACGACTATAGAGTAATAATAAATCAGTAGATTAAGAATTATTGGAAAAAACAATAATCTTGATAACAATAAATTTTCTAGCTTTTTATTTTATACTTTCAATAACATAAAATATTGACATGTCGTATGCCTTTCAAAAGACAATTTGCAACAATAATAACAAGTCTGAATGTTTTCATGTGTCGCTAGTATTTAGATACTGCTTAATGCGCCTAGTTTATCATTTAGGCTAACCTTCCATAATAACCATGCCTGCCGTTTATTTTCTGATCACGATTCTAGTAACATATATTCTGTTAAAAGGATGGCGTCAATACTTCAACTGACAATTAATTTTCGATATCTTGATTTTCAACAATATGAAACAAAAAATAGTACTTCTTCTTGGTGTGTTTCAATGGTTGTCTCCGATACTCAGCTACAGTATTCTACTATTACATGTACATATTTGACGTTTCCGTAATGATCATAATTGTGAGGTCTTACCAATTGTGTCGATTTAATTTCGTTTTGTCTTAATGGTATGTTTACTTGTGCAATAAAATAAGAAGCTGCTTTATGCTGATTAAATTGCCATTAACAGTCCTTGTAAAACTCAGTAGCTGCTGTAACTGTTGCTGACTGCCAAAGGCACGAATCTCTGAGCAATCTATTGAGACAATGCATGTCAGAAGTTGAGAAGCGTCGCTATCATTAACACCCTATACAATCCCAGACATGGACAGATGTAATTTAGAATTGCGAGTAATTGACATGTTTGCATTATGACTTATAGCTTAATGGACCTGTCTGCCAGTTGGCTCATATGCCAAAAAAGAAAATGAAATATATTGAAAAAAATATATACTGTGTTGCTTAGGCTTTAATTAACACAAATAATTAGGGATATAAATCGAATCCTAAAACAATTATTAAATATGTGTTAAGTATATTGAATATTGGGAACGAAATTATATAAGGAAGGCACAAAAACATATATTTTTTTATTTAGTTTAAAGTGTTTTTCCTTGTAAAATGATGTATTTATGCGATATTTCTTCTTTTGAAATACAAACGGAAATATTATCAATCCGCCAATATCCTGTTTATAATGAATGATCAAAAGTGGTATTTTTGTCAGCGGTAATTTGCAAGCGAACACATCATTGAAGAATGCTAATAAATGTGTGAACAATGTCATTTGTTCCTTACCAATTAGCATTATAATGAACATTTAAACTCTTATGACACAACTATACAGTAACCAATCAATGATGACCTTCAATTTCCCCATTTCTTTATTTACATTAATTGCTCATCTTATACTTGAGAATATTTCTGCTACGTGTTGTACTCCGTATAATAACATTTACAGTTTAAAGACATGTTGCATAAAGATTACTTATTTGTATGTATATATGACATGCTAAATTAAAGGGGCTACTTAAGCTCATTTTAATGTTAACGTATCAATTTAATAAGACCATGTTATAATTTCATTTGATGACATTGTAGAAAGACAGAATAAGTCACAATTTTAATATTTCATTCTATTATGTGCAAACAATGTATTATCACAATGTATAATCAACAGTCAAATATGTTCTTTGAACTAATCTTATAAACTACAATAATATTTAAAGCAGTCTTTTTAAAAAAATGCAGGTAATACTGGATCGACTGTAAGACAATTAGGCAAAAACAAGCTGGTCTTATTTAGGGAAATCGTTGAGTTGACAGTTAACTAACGGTTTTGATTGGTTGGTGGTCTGATTGGTGATAAATTGCGAATTGCTGATTATCGCTAAGAGTATCGCTTGGACGGTAATCTGAAGCCATAATATCTCAATTAGTAAGTTACCAATAGGCAAGTGATCAATTACGAACTATGATTGGCAAATGTCAGGATTGCCTGACTGTTGATAAACTGCTGAAATACAAATCAATATACATATAGACTGTTTAAAACTTGTAATCTCGTGACTTTTAAGCGTGTTAAGTAAACACGTGACGATCAATGAAAAAGTCTGTAGATTTACATTGTTGTTATTCGGAGAGAACGTAGCAGAAAATCGGGGCCGAAAGTCGCGGTGACTAAATATGAAGTAAAGTTACAAAAGCAGTAAACAATTACAATTAAAGTTCGATTGAAAGTAAGCTAGTTGAGTCTTAAAAAATAGCGTGACCTTCAAACTACGAAGCATTTCGTGTGTATTTTGTCTTATGCATTATATACAGCGGTGTTGTCTTAAATTAATTACGGATTTTATGACATTAAGAAATACCACGCTTTCAAAAAGGTACACTGTAATTTTATAAGCACAACAAGACACGAGACTGAATTTTTACCAATAAAAGTCTCTTAATATTCATTCGAACTGACCATTTGCAAGTTGGTCAAACGCAGGTTCAGAGGGCTACGCCGTCTTGTACCACCGTAATTGATGATTAAGTTCTGTAAAACGTTATGTCTAGTGATTATAGGATCCTAAAAAGAAGTATCGATGCATTTTTAGTCTTTTTCACTATCAACGTTGGTAACGCAGCAAGGAGAATGGTAACGTTTAAGACGAAAAATGGTCGAGTTTTACCGAGTAATCAATTTAAATTAGCAAATTTTTTTCCGAAATAATCAAGATTTCATCGTTCCGAATGTTGTAGTCTTGTAGTTAAATACTAGCCTTGCATATTGATGCCATCGGTTCCAATCGCGCATGTAGCCATTTTTTTCAATCAAATAGTAACACCACAAAATATCTAATTGTTTTCACCCAAGCGCCAATTGCGAGGTTAGAGCTCTGTAAACCCGATTTAAGTACCCCAGTCGACTGACCGTTCCAAGGCGGTAACTGTCGGGTTTGCTCATTTTGTTAAACGACTCAGTACAGATTTGTTCTTACCTTTACATTTGGCTTGCATATAAATACCTTTGTCATGTGCGAAATGTATCTTATCTTCTTGTCATTGGCTGGTTATAAACATTTGTGAATGACATTATACCGACGCTAGCTTTTGTTTAGGTCTGTATACCTGCAATTTTTATTTTCTTCCGGTTAAAGTCTGTATAACAAAACATCATATCCCATGTAGGATGATAGCACGTATGGCCAATCCCCAAATTGGTCACGTCCATCTGCCTATCTTAGGTTGATAATACGTCCTCAACTACCAAAAGCTATACTGTTACTATAATGTAACACATAACTTACCGCGAGAGGGTGAGGTAAACTCATGCGTTATTTTTGGTAACACACTAGGTAGTTATCGTAATGTGACGTCATTAAGTATGTGTAGTGTATATACCATTTCCTGATCACTTTGTTGTCGCCGTTTTATGCATTTAGTTGAACAATTTCAATTTAATTCATGAAACATAAATTTTGGTCATGTTATAAACGTAATGATCTGTCCCATTTTTATTGAAAATTATCGAGTAAAGAGTAGAACTATTTATGTGGGGATTCTCCCAAACCGTATTACACATGTCAAGTCCGACTTTCCATACTATAAAAAAGATGATGCATGGTAACCAACAATCAGCTGATGTTTTGGTTATGTGAATAGAATCGAATATTCGTGTTCATTAGAGACTAAAAATATTAAACTTACACGCTATGCAGCAAATGCAATAACGCTGATTTAAGTTGATTTGAATTTCCGCTATTGGGCAGTGTGGTGGATTAAAGGGCAATTCTGTTGCTACTGAATGACGAAATGATTTAACTATTTAAGCTAAAGTTAATGCATGTGTGACAATAAATACGTCATTCAAAGTCTAAAAGCAATTGTTTTCGAAACATTGCAGTTGCAGGTAGGGTATAGTTAGATTTGAGTGGAAGGTATTTGCTGAATAAAATGAAATTATGATAAATGTTAAAAGAAAACCGTAGTAGATGACGTGTCTGCAGTTGTAAAAGCTTTACCAGTGATATTCCCATAACGAAAACTGGTGTTCCTTTGTCTGGCTGTTTGTTTGTCTGTTTGCCCAGGTTAATTAGGTAATACATTGATCTTTTTGTATTTTGTTTGCTTCCAAAGTTGAGTTATTTGATATAAAGTAAATAACAAATTCATTACTTTCGTGTAACGTAGAACTGTGGATACCTTCTTAAACTTATAGACATCTTCGTGTATTTCACTATCCCAGCCCAACCACAAACCCCATTGTGGATATAGGAGGTCATGGTATCCCATGATTCTCCAATGTTAACTATTTTTTATCATTTAACATGCAGCAAAGCGTTGTAGCAAGCTTTTTTGCAAATAAAACAATTGCAACAATTGTTGCAAATGCTGGAATAATTACACAAACATGATTAACATTTCTATTGATAATGAAGTTTGACTTTTTGCAACTAAATGTTCAAATTCGAATAGTGCTACGTTCTTTGCAAAAACTTACAGTTAGTTAGGGTTAGTCATTTTTTGCCTTGATTAAAAAATGATAAATCTATCCTGTTAAAACTATGTTATCCGTCAAACAAAGGGCGTTTGGTGCAAAATTGGTCGATGGTGAAGTTAAAGGTGAAAATTAAAGTAATTAAACTTTTTTTTTACAAATATTATCTTATGTAATTTTCAAACAAGTTTTGATCAAATTTCTAGCACTTTTTAAATAATTGTTGCAAATTCTTGGATTATAGCAAGAGAAGTGACATGCCATACGGCTTTTGCAAATGCCGGTTTAAAGAAATTTATGTATCAAAAAATATTTTAATTAAAACAAATACATCATGAAAACAAAGCTTGAACAATACTAGTTGAGTCGAGACAAGGACTGAGCGAAATAGGCCGAGGGCGAATTTTATTAATAAAAAACGAATTTCTGAAATGTTGGAATAAAAACCCAGATATATTTTAAATGAGTTTTCGAATTTAGAATCAGGTCAAATATTCTACCATTTTTTCAACTTACGTTGCTAATGCTAAAATTACTGTAAGCGGTTTGTATGAATAGGTAAATAAGAAAAGGTCCTATCAAAACTCTAACAGATATTTAAATTTTATCTACCAGTAGACAAAGGCAAACAAGGTAAATGCAAATGAGAAAAAAAACACACACACACACAGAGACGAGACAATACACACATAAAGAAAAACCATCAGTTACCGCCTTGGAACGGTCAGTCGGCAAAAGGGCCAACTGAGGTGCTTAAACCTGGTTTGTGGAGCGCTCCAACCTCGCACTTCCTGAAGGTTTTTCTAGCAAACAAACAGTGTAAATAACAACATCCCGTCAAAGTGAAACAACTAACAGTAAGCACCTGCATCGGGAGGTAAAACAAATACAATGAACTTATATACATACATTACAACTAGCAACAAAATAAACTATAAACATATGTACAGTATGTACAGTAGATAAAATCGTCGGCAACGTAAAAACAAAAATCACAAACGAGAGATCAGTTTGAAATAAAACAGCCCATGCGTTGATATATAATAAGATATTATAGGAACAAATAAAACAGCCCAAGCGCTGATATATTATAAGAACAAATAAAACAGCCCAAGCGCCGATATATTATAAACAGGTTTTACACACAAAAACAGCTTCTTCAAAAAATCTAAATCGAAAGAGGAAACATTATTTCTATACTTTATTTTTTCAAAAAGAAATAATTGACAAAAGCAGTTATGTTAAAATAAGCATGTCAATGACGTTTTCGGTCTAAAATTGCGTTTTGTCAACAATTGGAGTATGGTGAAAATTTCATTCAGACGCGACAAAAATGACGATTGCGATTATTGTTTGTTATAGAACTAATGTTCTGACCGGAACTCGGATGCTTGCAGATTGAGGCTAACACTCGTTGACAGGCTCGACAATAATAGCAAATCTTACTTTTACGTGCACAGGTCATTCGTAAGCTAACCAACTACGCTAAGTTAATTATAAGCAAATGTTTCAAAAATATTTGTTAAATCACTATATTGATTATTTATTGAATGACGTATTAATATTGTAGCGTTCTAATAATATTTTAGATGAAACATTAGGCGTGTGTAACTGGTTTTACCCATCTGACTTAGGCACGGTTCCACCGAACTATGCATATCCATTTATAGAATTTATTAAAGAAGAAGCAAGCAAGTAGCTGTCAGTAAAGACCCCTGTCTATTTCTCAAGAGGTGCGTGGTTCGAATCATGAAGAAACAATCATGTACTAATTACATAAATAACCGTGTAACGGTCATCTCACCTTATGTTCTGGGCAGAGAATATGTTATTAATTGTTAGTGCTATCCATCTTTGAAATAAAACCAAAATAGATAGAAAAGGCTTCTGCTATTTTCATTTTCATACATCTTAACATAATATGGTTTTATTTAAACAAGTTAAAGGTAAAATGCCGTTGTAAGTGTAATTCTAGTCATATTTTGTTTTCTTTTTGCAACAATTTCGTTTTTTTTATTTTATATATTTTATATATTTTCTTCTAATTGATAATAGTTAATGTTTCATATTGTGAACCATCTATAACGTCACCAAACCGAAATTGCATTTAACTATCGTGAGTTGAGTAGCTATATTTTTAAATATCTGAAAAAGAAAGCGTAGTAAGTTTGACATAAGAATTCATACAAACTCAAATTCTAATTACATTCTTACACAATGAAATATGTTATTTACTTCACTTCACTTCATGCTGTGAGAAAATTTGACTCATACCCCCTTGACCTGTTGAATTGGTCGATTCACTCTCTGATCTTATCTTCTAGAAGTAATTCAAATTGAACGTTAGCAAAATATAAGTTGTTTATACCTACCACCTAGTTACACAGGGCCGGCATTAGCATTTAAACATCAATACAGTTTTTTTTTTAAATAAGATAACATGATGTACGAGTTTCAGTAGGTTATTTCTACTTTGTCTAAGTAAACGTTGTAAGAAAACTAGACAAAACGAAGACAAAGAACAAAATCAAATTTATCAGGGCAATGCATGGTTAAAAGAATCAAATTACTATAAATATTGTTCCTGAAAGTTCCTCGTAAATGCCTTCCCAAGAATTCCAAGTTAAAGGTCTAGGTGTCTTCTCAATCATTTTATAGTAGCAAGTGTTGTTAAAGTTCAACAGATAATATTTAGCGAGTTTGTTTCATATTTAATCAACAACTGTTTCTTATTGTTGTCATTGATATTTGTCTTTTTTGCAACTTATATTAGAAATAAGTTAACATAATTTGGCTGAGGCTGTAGTTGAAAATGGCGTTTAAGTTCTGAGCATGCATACAAAAAGCTGGTTGGATGGGAAATGCTTAAAAGGTGACCGCCAATCATGTATAGGGTTTTAACTTGCACAAAGTAATTTCCTTAACATTAATTGCATTACCATGTTTTCCAATAAATTTACGTCTTCAGAACAATTATTTATAATTTCATACGGGGAGTGTATGCAAAGAAATTGATCAACAGATTACACTTTGCTGTTCCTCCAATCTTGATTTTTTTCTCTTATATTAGAATCTTATATTAATTCAATGCCTTATTGTATAACTGGCTGAGGGTTATATGCAAATAGTAAACCCGAAACTAGGAAAGCATAAAGAGCAGTCAGTAGCATAATAAATCTGAAATACCGCTACCGCTTAATATCTTTTGGAAAGCAAAAAAGATATCATTATTCGCCGGTGTTTTATGCTGGCGATAGACGCAGTAATGTCATGCTTGGAAGAGAGTACCATTTTACTTAACTACCTAGAATGGTCTTAACAGATTTGTATAATGAAAATTATATTCTGTTATACCAATTATATTGGATGCTATGGCGTGATATTCCAGTCAAAGAAGGACCGATGAATTGTTAATCAAATAAAAACCTGAACAAGCATAATTTATTAAGTTTCATTCCTATCACACACACGAATAATCAATTAAATTGCACAAGATTTATTCTTTGAGATGTTTCAGGAGCCGATAACGAATTTTTAAGTGTTTGGCAGATCATTGGGAAATAAATAGAACAAGTATAGCCTCATGTCATTGACAACATTGTCGTGCCAAGAAAAATATGTGTGTGGTAGGGGTTTGCTTGAATAGACATTCGACGGGTGTTTTGAAAAGTTACACGCCTGTCTGTTAATGCTAAGCAGTGCTCGATAGTATACGATGGGGTTGATATATATTAAGAGCCAATTTCTTTTCATCTGAAAGGCAAATATGCAATTTCCATAAATCGCTAAAACAATAGGTTTGCTATTATTGAATAACTAGCCTAAAACATTTTTGTGTTTCAACCTATACATCAAAATCTTATTTATTGATTTAAACTGTACATGTATTTGTCCACAATTAACTCACAATACTCACATTTCTTTTGAGGCCAATTATTGACAAGAGGCTCGTTTATATTTCTGTTTTTGATACTCGAGATCATTGTCTAAAGTTGATGTTTTTTGCAAATGGGGCAAATAAAATACCAATAATATATATTTGACTACGACTATAGAGTAATAATAAATCAGTAGATTAAGAATTATTGGAAAAACAATAATCTTGATAACAATAAATTTTCTAGCTTTTTATTTTATACTTTCAATAACATAAAATATTGACATGTCGTATGCCTTTCAAAAGACAATTTGCAACAATAATAACAAGTCTGAATGTTTTCATGTGTCGCTAGTATTTAGATACTGCTTAATGCGCCTAGTTTATCATTTAGGCTAACCTTCCATAATAACCATGCCTGCCGTTTATTTTCTGATCACGATTCTAGTAACATATATTCTGTTAAAAGGATGGCGTCAATACTTCAACTGACAATTAATTTTCGATATCTTGATTTTCAACAATATGAAACAAAAAATAGTACTTCTTCTTGGTGTGTTTCAATGGTTGTCTCCGATACTCAGCTACAGTATTCTACTATTACATGTACATATTTGACGTTTCCGTAATGATCATAATTGTGAGGTCTTACCAATTGTGTCGATTTAATTTC
This sequence comes from Sinonovacula constricta, assembly GCA_007844125.1. Taxonomy (NCBI): domain Eukaryota; kingdom Metazoa; phylum Mollusca; class Bivalvia; order Cardiida; family Solecurtidae; genus Sinonovacula; species Sinonovacula constricta. The sequence goes on from CM017571.1 coordinate 32,087,838, forward strand.
GTTTTGTCTTAATGGTATGTTTACTTGTGCAATAAAATAAGAAGCTGCTTTATGCTGATTAAATTGCCATTAACAGTCCTTGTAAAACTCAGTAGCTGCTGTAACTGTTGCTGACTGCCAAAGGCACGAATCTCTGAGCAATCTATTGAGACAATGCATGTCAGAAGTTGAGAAGCGTCGCTATCATTAACACCCTATACAATCCCAGACATGGACAGATGTAATTTAGAATTGCGAGTAATTGACATGTTTGCATTATGACTTATAGCTTAATGGACCTGTCTGCCAGTTGGCTCATATGCCAAAAAAGAAAATGAAATATATTGAAAAAAATATATACTGTGTTGCTTAGGCTTTAATTAACACAAATAATTAGGGATATAAATCGAATCCTAAAACAATTATTAAATATGTGTTAAGTATATTGAATATTGGGAACGAAATTATATAAGGAAGGCACAAAACATATATTTTTTTATTTAGTTTAAAGTGTTTTTCCTTGTAAAATGATGTATTTATGCGATATTTCTTCTTTTGAAATACAAACGGAAATATTATCAATCCGCCAATATCCTGTTTATAATGAATGATCAAAAGTGGTATTTTTGTCAGCGGTAATTTGCAAGCGAACACATCATTGAAGAATGCTAATAAATGTGTGAACAATGTCATTTGTTCCTTACCAATTAGCATTATAATGAACATTTAAACTCTTATGACACAACTATACAGTAACCAATCAATGATGACCTTCAATTTCCCCATTTCTTTATTTACATTAATTGCTCATCTTATACTTGAGAATATTTCTGCAACGTGTTGTACTCCGTATAATAACATTTACAGTTTAAAGACATGTTGCATAAAGATTACTTATTTGTATGTATATATGACATGCTAAATTAAAGGGGCTACTTAAGCTCATTTTAATGTTAACGTATCAATTTAATAAGACCATGATATAATTTCATTTGATGACATTGTAGAAAGACAGAATAAGTCACAATTTTAATATTTCATTCTATTATGTGCAAACAATGTATTATCACAATGTATAATCAACAGTCAAATATGTTCTTTGAACTAATCTTATAAACTACATTAATATTTAAAGCAGTCTTTTTTTCAAAAATGCAGGTGATACTGGAACGACTGTAAGACAATTAGGCAAAAACACGCATGTCTTATTTAGGGAAATCGTTGAGTTGACAGTTAACTAACGGTTTTGATTGGTTGGTGGTCTGATTGGTGATAAATTGCGAATTGCTGATTATCGCTAAGAGTATCGCTTGGACGGTAATCTGAAGCCATAATATCTCAATTAGTAAGTTACCAATAGGCAAGTGATCAATTACGAACTATGATTGGCAAATGTCAGGATTGCCTGACTGTTGATAAACTGCTGAAATACAAATCAATATACATATAGACTGTTTAAAACTTGTAATCTCGTGACTTTTAAGCGTGTTAAGTAAACACGTGACGAACAATGAAAAAGTCTGTAGATTTACATTGTTGTTATTCGGAGAGAACGTAGCAGAAAATCGGGGCCGAAAGTCGCGGTGACTAAATATGAAGTAAAGTTACAAAAGCAGTAAACAATTACAATTAAAGTTCGATTGAAAGTAAGCTAGTTGAGTCTTAAAAAATATCGTGACCTTCAAACTACGAAGCATTTCGTGTGTATTTTGTCTTATGCATTATATACAGCGGTGTTGTCTTAAATTAATTACGGATTTTATGACATTAAGAAATACCACGCTTTCAAAAAGGTACACTGTAATTTTATAAGCACAACAAGACACGAGACTGAATTTTTACCAATAAAAGTCTCTTAATATTCATTCGAACTGACCATTTGCAAGTTGGTCAAACGCAGGTTCAGAGGGCTACGCCGTCTTGTACCACCGTAATTGATGATTAAGTTCTGTAAAACGTTATGTCTAGTGATTATAGGATCCTAAAAAGAAGTATCGATGCATTTTTAGTCTTTTTCACTATCAACGTTGGTAACGCAGCAAGGAGAATGGTAACGTTTAAGACGAAAAATGGTCGAGTTTTACCGAGTAATCAATTTAAATTAGCAAATTTTTTTCCGAAATAATCAAGATTTCATCGTTCCGAATGTTGTAGTCTTGTAGTTAAATACTAGCCTTGCATATTGATGCCATCGGTTCCAATCGCGCATGTAGCCATTTTTTTCAATCAAATAGTAACACCACAAAATATCTAATTGTTTTCACCCAAGCGCCAATTGCGAGGTTAGAGCTCTGTAAACCCGATTTAAGTACCCCAGTCGACTGACCGTTCCAAGGCGGTAACTGTCGGGTTTGCTCATTTTGTTAAACGACTCAGTACAGATTTGTTCTTACCTTTACATTTGGCTTGCATATAAATACCTTTGTCATGTGCGAAATGTATCTTATCTTCTTGTCATTGGCTGGTTATAAACATTTGTGAATGACATTATACCGACGCTAGCTTTTGTTTAGGTCTGTATACCTGCAATTTTTATTTTCTTCCGGTTAAAGTCTGTATAACAAAACATCATATCCCATGTAGGATGATAGCACGTATGGCCAATCCCCAAATTGGTCACGTCCATCTGCCTATCTTAGGTTGATAATACGTCCTCAACTACCAAAAGCTATACTGTTACTATAATGTAACACATAACTTACCGCGAGAGGGTGAGGTAAACTCATGCGTTATTTTTGGTAACACACTAGGTAGTTATCGTAATGTGACGTCATTAAGTATGTGTAGTGTATATACCATTTCCTGATCACTTTGTTGTCGCCGTTTTATGCATTTAGTTGAACAATTTCAATTTAATTCATGAAACATAAATTTTGGTCATGTTATAAACGTAATGATCTGTCCCATTTTTATTGAAAATTATCGAGTAAAGAGTAGAACTATTTATGTGGGGATTCTCCCAAACCGTATTACACATGTCAAGTCCGACTTTCCATACTATAAAAAAGATGATGCATGGTAACCAACAATCAGCTGATGTTTTGGTTATGTGAATAGAATCGAATATTCGTGTTCATTAGAGACTAAAAATATTAAACTTACACGCTATGCAGCAAATGCAATAACGCTGATTTAAGTTGATTTGAATTTCCGCTATTGGGCAGTGTGGTGGATTAAAGGGCAATTCTGTTGCTACTGAATGACGAAATGATTTAACTATTTAAGCTAAAGTTAATGCATGTGTGACAATAAATACGTCATTCAAAGTCTAAAAGCAATTGTTTTCGAAACATTGCAGTTGCAGGTAGGGTATAGTTAGATTTGAGTGGAAGGTATTTGCTGAATAAAATGAAATTATGATAAATGTTAAAAGAAAACCGTAGTAGATGACGTGTCTGCAGTTGTAAAAGCTTTACCAGTGATATTCCCATAACGAAAACTGGTGTTCCTTTGTCTGGCTGTTTGTTTGTCTGTTTGCCCAGGTTAATTAGGTAATACATTGATCTTTTTGTATTTTGTTTGCTTCCAAAGTTGAGTTATTTGATATAAAGTAAATAACAAATTCATTACTTTCGTGTAACGTAGAACTGTGGATACCTTCTTAAACTTATAGACATCTTCGTGTATTTCACTATCCCAGCCCAACCACAAACCCCATTGTGGATATAGGAGGTCATGGTATCCCATGATTCTCCAATGTTAACTATTTTTTATCATTTAACATGCAGCAAAGCGTTGTAGCAAGCTTTTTTGCAAATAAAACAATTGCAACAATTGTTGCAAATGCTGGAATAATTACACAAACATGATTAACATTTCTATTGATAATGAAGTTTGACTTTTTGCAACTAAATGTTCAAATTTGAATAGTGCTACGTTCTTTGCAAAAACTTACAGTTAGTTAGGGTTAGTCATTTTTTGCCTTGATTAAAAAATGATAAATCTATCCTGTTAAAACTATGTTATCCGTCAAACAAAGGGCGTTTGGTGCAAAATTGGTCGATGGTGAAGTTAAAGGTGAAAATTAAAGTAATTAAACTTTTTTTTTTACAAATATTATCTTATGTAATTTTCAAACAAGTTTTGATCAAATTTCTAGCACTTTTTAAATAATTGTTGCAAATTCTTGGATTATAGCAAGAGAAGTGACATGCCATACGGCTTTTGCAAATGCCGGTTTAAAGAAATTTATGTATCAAAAAATATTTTAATTAAAACAAATACATCATGAAAACAAAGCTTGAACAATACTAGTTGAGTCGAGACAAGGACTGAGCGAAATAGGCCGAGGGCGAATTTTATTAATAAAAAACGAATTTCTGAAATGTTGGAATAAAAACCCAGATATATTTTAAATGAGTTTTCGAATTTAGAATCAGGTCAAATATTCTACCATTTTTTCAACTTACGTTGCTAATGCTAAAATTACTGTAAGCGGTTTGTATGAATAGGTAAATAAGAAAAGGTCCTATCAAAACTCTAACAGATATTTAAATTTTATCTACCAGTAGACAAAGGCAAACAAGGTAAATGCAAATGAGAAAAAAAAACACACACACACAGAGACGAGACAATACACACATAAAGAAAAACCATCAGTTACCGCCTTGGAACGGTCAGTCGGCAAAAGGGCCAACTGAGGTGCTTAAACCTGGTTTGTGGAGCGCTCCAACCTCGCACTTCCTGAAGGTTTTTCTAGCAAACAAACAGTGTAAATAACAACATCCCGTCAAAGTGAAACAACTAACAGTAAGCACCTGCATCGGGAGGTAAAACAAATACAATGAACTTATATACATACATTACAACTAGCAACAAAATAAACTATAAACATATGTACAGTATGTACAGTAGATAAAATCGTCGGCAACGTAAAAACAAAAATCACAAACGAGAGATCAGTTTGAAATAAAACAGCCCATGCGTTGATATATAATAAGATATTATAGGAACAAATAAAACAGCCCAAGCGCTGATATATTATAAGAACAAATAAAACAGCCCAAGCGCTGATATATTATAAACAGGTTTTACACACAAAAACAGCTTCTTCAATAATAAATCTAAATCGAAAGAGGAAACATTATTTCTATACTTTATTTTTTCAAAAAGAAATAATTGACAAAAGCAGTTATGTTAAAATAAGCATGTCAATGACGTTTTCGGTCTAAAATTGCGTTTTGTCAACAATTGGAGTATGGTGAAAATTTCATTCAGACGCGACAAAAATGACGATTGCGATTTTTGTTTGTTATAGAACTAATGTTCTGACCGGAACTCGGATGCTTGCAGATTGAGGCTAACACTCGTTGACAGGCTCGACAATAATAGCAAATCTTACTTTTACGTGCACAGGTCATTCGTAAGCTAACCAACTACGCTAAGTTAATTATAAGCAAATGTTTCAAAAATATTTGTTAAATCACTATATTGATTATTTATTGAATGACGTATTAATATTGTAGCGTTCTAATAATATTTTAGATGGAACATTAGGCGTGTGTAACTGGTTTTACCCATCTGACTTAGGCACGGTTCCACCGAACTATGCATATCCATTTATAGAATTTATTAAAGAAGAAGCAAGCAAGTAGCTGTCAGTAAAGACCCCTGTCTATTTCTCAAGAGGTGCGTGGTTCGAATCATGAAGAAACAATCATGTATTTGCCTATAATACATCTTTGTTTTGTCTTCATTTCTTATATTAACAGCTAGTGCATATTACTGATCGTTTTTAGATATGTATGTCGGACAGGATGTTCAACATGAAATATTCACGATTTCTTTTTATAATTGAAACTCCTATGGTCATGTTATCAAATCGGTATCTCTTATCATGGCATAATTTAAAAGCCAATAGACCCTTTACGTTAAGTCATAAACCGCTGACAGGTTTGTTGTTTTACCCTATCCAACGAAGTTTTGAGTCGTTTGTGCACCAGTTGCATTGTGCATAAAATATAAAATAACATTGGTTTAAAATGAAAACATGAAAAAAATGCCCTATTATGGATTTAATGAAGTCTTAAAATACTGCTAGTAACATCTTATATCCAGTGTTCTTTCGGTGTACTTTGTTCATGCTATGTCAAAAGATAGTTCAATAGGACTCTGTTATGAAGTTAAATCACCAGTTTCAAGGTGAGAAATGTTACGATAAAATCCTAAATAATAACTGTTACTTACGAGCGTACATGCACGATATATTTACAGGCCATTTTTTGCTGGGCACTAGTTAAACTGAGTTCTGGAAACGAAAACTTAAAAAGACTATTACTAAAGGCCATATAACAAGATACACATCTCCAATGTCGTGACCATTCGTCTAGAAACAGTGCGAAATTGCACAGTAGTGAAGGGTAAAGACAGCTTACAATGAAGTTTGTTGATGTTAACTGGTTTGGCGCCATGCAACCAGCAAGAGGAAAGAAACATGTCCTTATTTCTTTCTCAATGGTGTGTCTTTATGGAAAGATGATTCCTTTTCTGTCATGCCGGGTCTAAAGCAGACACTTAAATGTGAACAATATTCTTGTGTATCTAATGCCATTGGCAATATATCTCGATACGTTAATGTTTACATTTATTGCACGCAAATAAATCATAAAGTCTTAACTTTATAAGAAGCATCGTACTTATCAGCATCCGTAAAATGTGCAGGTTTAAATAACATTAAATTAAACAAAGTGACGGAACACTAATAAGGGCATTGTCGGCATGTAAATATAGTTTAATTAATTGAATGTCGTAACCACAAAATCATGTTTTGGACTGCTCCTAGTAAATGGCTGATCTCAGTGGATTATCATAATTTACATTTCTGAAAATTAAGTTTTATTTATATTGCGTATATTATGCCAAGAATACATGTTTTGAAATGAGACAATAAAAGCATCATAAATGTTAAAAATAATATAAGACTGTGCCTATACTGTAAAGTAAAGACATATAATCCAAAACCAAACATGATGTTTAAATATTTAACAACATATTTGTTAAAAGCCGATATATTCGTTGTGTTTAACAGGAATTGGAATTCATACAGATCAGGCAATTTATCTATCATTCAGCTCAATTTTGCGAATATCAATTAAACACTGTAGTAAAAGTATGTATATATCTTAATAAAACACAGATGTTTGTGAAATTAAAAAACAACAACACTGTTTTATAAAGAAAGTGATCATATCTAAAATTATTTAATGATCAGTATTTTAATAATTCGACAGTAAGCCTTGCTTAAAAGGGAGCAAATTTCTCACCTCCAAGGATTCAATTGACTGAGATCGCACAAAAGACATCTTCTTTCCAGACAACTATTATTGTTTGACTTTCAAAGCTCATTATAACTGAGACTTTCGCGAAGACTTTACGCAACATATAGACAGTAAGATCACAAGAGAGGGATGCCACAACAGCATTTACAAAGTTGGAAACGCGCAAGGTCCACCTAATTCACCTTACTCGTTGCTTTACTTACTTTTTTAAAGGGCTAAAGTGTAATAAAATATATCCTAACCCAATTTATCATATGATATCTTAGAGGCACAAATAGTTGTTTTCCTTTTCCCCCTTCTTTCTTTGATTGTCATAATTAACTTTTTTACTTTGTATAGAAGCCCTTTAAGGTATATAATTGCTGCTGCTAAAACATCTTGAATAGAAACAAGAAAAAACCCAACAACAAACCATTTTTTTACCAGACATAACCAAGCAAAAATATATATTTCTTTATAACACGATGGTAAACCGCATTTGACATGCAAATTATATTTACATTAAGAAAACATTCAAGTAAAATTAGGTGTTTCCTTTTCTAGAATTAAAGACCAATATTTTCTGCAAATGACCTATTGAAAATTACCAAACAATTAAATTATAAACATACAATTATCGTACGTCTTTATATTAAAGTAAGTAATGTTAATATTTTGGCCCTATCAAGAGACACATAGATGAGGATGCTGTATTCACAATCAGTTGATATCACTTCACTTAAGTGTTAATGCGTTTGTCAAGGCCATTTCCTTCTCACATGCGCAGACGTATGGCTGAAATACTAGCGATTCTTAAGTCCATGCATAATTGATCATCTGACAAAATTGATTATGGTAGACTTTCGCAGAAGACAGATAAATAAAACATATATTTGTATCAATGCAAATAATATGCAAACAGTAAATTATTGAACAAGGGAGGAAATAATGTTCAAACTGCGATGCCGTGTAAATGCAAAGTTTTACAGTTAAGTCCTGGTTTAGCTTATAGCTTGCTGTATTCTAGAGATGGCAGTAAACTTCGTTGAACACAGCAAACATATTCTTTTCTAAACGACAAGGCATCATTATAAAGTTTATTTCGGCCATATCAATGGGAAAAAGAATATTATAATAATTGGAGCAGATAAAGCAAGTAATTGAAAACGTGTATAACATAACTATTCGCTCTACAAAGTTCTGAATTATTAGGTTTTCTGTTTAAAAAAATCTGATTTTCGTTTTCCACCTTCATTCTCCAGTGCTTTATCTGTTGGCAGACGTAATATATCAATGACTTCAGAGCCGACATATATCAGAAGTTATTTTATTATAACGGAACTAAACATATTATCATGTATTTCCTTTTTCTTTGTACAAACTAAATAAATGCAATTTCTTCCAAGAGCCATTTTTAAAGACCCATTTCTGTCGTCTGTAAAGAATTAATTGGAGCAGTTTAAAACTTCCTTATTTGAATGTATAGTTATTTAGATTCCGATTTCATTCTAATTTTTTTTAACAAACATCTACGTAAAAACTGTTTTTATCTGACAGACACAATTAATTCTATACGATTGTCATTATTGTCAACATTTTTCTATTAACTTAACTGTGTATTTTATTGGCGCACAAATGTGTTTTATATACAAGTAATATTTGACTAATGAATTTTCTTATACAAAAGAAGTACACGTCCGTCATCTACGTTATACCACCTCTGTAATTTTAAATAACTTATATCATAAAAAAATAAGCACTGTTATTTCTTCAAGTTCCCCCATCTTAGCCAGTATCAGTCATTGACAAGATATCTTCTAGGCAAACATATTATATCAGGATAATAATTTCATCGCTTTCACTGTTTTTCATCACTAAGCTGTCAGCTAACAGATGGTAAAACGATTCAAATGCTTTTCGTGGTTTCTGACATATCTAGTAGACATACATCACAACACCATATAAAATATTCATAAACGTGTATATGTTGCTTCTGTTGCTGTTGTGGCATTTGTTTGTTCTTTTATGTTGTTGTTTTTGTTGTTTAATTTACTTTCTTGTGGTTACACATGTACATTATTTAAAATAATGATATTCGTCTTGTAAGAAATTAGTTATTATAATAAACATAATTTAACGTATTAACTTATTTAGTTTTGATATGTTTTTGTACAGTTTCGTGAGCAGAAGTTGAAGTTTCTTGTAAAATTCTACATGTCATACAAACATAAGGCCCAAATGAATTGGCAAATAATAGTTTTGTTTACGATAAGCGTATCTTAAGTATATTAAAGTTTCACGATGATGGTATTGCAGAGTTTGTAATAGCTGAAGAAGTTTCGATCCTGTAAAGATTCTGTTTCGACAAAACATAAGAGATGTTAATAAAAGTAAATCAGTTCTTCAAATAGTTGGAAAAAGTTTAACCATTTGGTTTAAAAACAAAAAGGTATATATTTTAATAAGGGATTATGACAAAGTCATATGAGCATTGCAACATATACCAAAATTTGAAAAAGCGCAGGACAAAGGTATTCACATGTTAGCCAAATGTAAAAGTAAAAACTAATGCGTGATGAGATAAACTAACAGATCAAATCCAGTACTAACCACCTTGGATCGATCAGTCGGCAAAAGGGACCAACTGGAGTGCTTTAAACGTTTTTACAGAGCTCTAAGCTCGCTTTTCCGGAGAGATATTTTAAATGCAAGCAATGGAACGAAAACCGATATATTTGAATAAAAACATATCCAAGCGCTGATGTTTTCTTAGATACGTCATAACGTCGAAAGTGACGTTATTCAAAATAGTGTCCACATGATGTCTAGAAGAGCCAGCTAGCCAAATAAATAAATGAATACATAGATAGATAGATAGATAGATAAATAAATAAATACCTGTTCCATCTATTTCGTGTTTAGAACATCTATAATATCTCTGGGTTTTGTCGATGTATCACGTTGTCGTTACTTAAGGCAAGTACCAAAATAATGAATAATTTCTGCAACTTGATTATCCAAGTATGTAATTCGTATTCAGAGAAAGAACATACCTGACAGTGTTCACCATTTTTTTTCGCCCTAACGTCGGCGAGACCTTTTGGCATAATTAAACAGTTTTATACCTAAACAATTTTGTACCAATAAATGGAATTCATATGTCACATTTTGTACCAATATTTAATGAATGTTAAAATTGACTGAAGTAAAGGAAGAACAAGAAGATAAATTTACCTAGTGCCAAGCAGCTATTTGCAGTTATATGTACATTTTAAATGGTCCTGCATATTTTTATTTAAATTTTTTGATTGTATTGTGAATAAGTAAATAAGAAAAGGTCCTATCAAAATTTTCACAGATATTTAAATTTTTATCTACCTGTAGACAAAGGCAAACAAGGTAAATGTAAATGTGACAAAAAACACTGAGACGAGACGTAACACACAAAAAGGAAAAACAGCAGTTACCGCCTTGGAACGGTCAGTCGGCAAAAGGGCCAACTGGGGTGCTTAAACCTGGTTTGTGGAGCGCTCCAACCTCGCACTTCCTGAAGGTTTTTCTATCAAACAAACAGTGTAAATAAAATATCCCGTCAAAGTGACACAACTAACAGTAAGCACCTGCATCGGGAGTTAAAACAGATATAATGAACATATGTACAGTATTTACAGTAGATAAAAGCCTCGGCAACCAAAAAAATTCCAAATGAGAGAGTAGTTTAAAATAAAATAAAGCAGTACAAGCGCTGATATATTATAAGAACCATATAATGACGTCATAAATGCCATGACGTCATATGCCAAAAGTGTCAAAAGTGAAATGTAAACAATACGGAAGAAACAATAGAATTTTAGAAAATCAACAAAATAAAACGTAGTATTGTTTAGAGTTAATACGTTTTAAAAACATATCATAAACGCCGAGGATTTATCCGCAGTTAACATATTATATATGATAAAGGTACAAAAAATCCCGATGTTATACCTACTGTGCAATCTCACGTAAAGGGTATGGAGACTGCTCAAGTTGTCCCACCTATATAGGGCACGACTGGAGAGATGAAGAGACAAGAAATCCAACAGTGACTGTCCAATTATGGCTTTAAGTCACTGTTTTCATATAGTCGTAACGACCTGTCCGGTCATCGTGTAATTTAAAAGCAATGCGAGTTCTTGACTGTAAAAGGGTCAATTGCAAGCAATGCAGTACACCGAAGGATTCCCGGGTTGTAACCGTCTGCAAAACATTTTCTGATAAGTTTTGTATAGTGGTCAGAAAAGTTATTGAGACCCTTGATCTTCTTTAACTTGTATAAAACATTTCCATAAAATGCAGGATGGCTTATGCCTTTCTGCATAAGTGTTTTCATACTGCTATTATACTTAGAAGCAATAAAACCATTGCGATGAAAGAATTTTGAAAACGCCTTTCTTAATTTATGAAAACGAAAGCCTTGCTGTAACAGTTTAGAAGAAATAAACAGGTTTCTAGCATTGAAATCTTCTACTTTAGTACAAACTCGTGCAAACCTTGTAAGTTGTGATATGTAAATACCATAGGAGGTAGCACGAGGTAAATCACCATCAAGGTATGGATAATTCACAATACTAAAGTTGAATTCATCTCTCTTGTCATAGATTTTAGTAGAGACGCTGTCATTGGAAATATTGATCTCAATGTCTAGAAATGCTGCATTTAAATGTCAGTTATTTGCTTTATTAAGGGTAAGTTCTGGAGGGTAAATCAGATGGATCATTTGAGAAAAGAAAGGATTATCTATAGTTAGAATATCGTCAAGATAGCGTGACGTTAAATTGAAAGCCTCTATAATGTGGCTTTGGTTCGAATGGGATAAAGTAAACATGAAATCACGTTCAAAGCAGTATAAAAACAAATCTGCAATTAATGGTGCACAGTTGGTTCCCATAGGGATACCAATTATTTGTCTAAATAAAGTATCACTGCATTTTATGTAAATATTGTCTAATAGAAAACGTAAAGCTTCACAAACATCCGTGCAAGTCCACATAGTAAACTTTTCTAAGAAAGTGCTGGTAAAAATGCATTACTATCATGACATGCAATATATAGACGTTGCTCTCGAGCAAATGTTTTCTCAATAAGAGCAATCAATTTGGTCTTAATTAAATCATGAGATAAAGAAGTGTACAGCGTAGAGAAATCGTAAATATTAACTGCAGAGCAATGAAAGTTTATATTACGAAACTTGTCTAAGACTTCTGAAGAATTTTTAATAGACCAAAAAATGTTAATTCCTGAATTTTCATACACTTTTTCACAATATTTAACAACGTGATTGCGAACGGCTGTAAGGCAAGACGTAAGAAGTTTAGATATCTAGAGCTGGCATTTGCTATGAATCGTGACTTGTATGGTGTTTTGTGAAGCTTAGGAATCCAGTACAAGGAAGGAAGTTTTTCTTGCTTTGATTCTATTTTGATATTGAAATTATGCAATATCTGTTTATGTTTGTCAATGACTGTCTGAAAGTCAAGTTTTTAAGTTTAAGTTTTTCCCAACCGTTAGCTCTGATATTGTTTAATCAATTATTCAACAGCTTTAACTTAACTGATAATCGGCATAAAAAAGATGACGCGGTTGTCATTGCCTCAAATGACAATGTCTATCGCCTTTGACATAAACTTATTTCGAAAATGTTTCAGAAATATGCTCACTGGTCTTTTTCTTTTGCTGTTGTTGTTTTCCAGACCTAGTACAAATAAAATAACAGTGTAAATGGCAAAGCCTAATTTTAATGCGTGGTATTAAATGTCTTGCAATGAAGTAAATTTCTGAAGGATTGGCAAGACTGGAAGGACTTGCATCCATCGAATACAACAACCTAAACACTTATCACTTATAGCTGTTGGTGATTTAAAGTAAAATTAATATCTGAACAAAACTGTGACATTTTCTTGCTTCTTTTTGTTTGGAAAGTATGGGCACTGCGTTAAAGTTTGACTAAACCTTCGCTTCTCAGCATAATTTTGCACCTTTCTTTCCAACATAGTGGGCTTGTTTAACAAATGTGAGACAGGCGTCAAACAATCTTTTGGTGAAATATTGTTCGGTATATAAAAAAGTGTACCTTGAAAAGTGTTGAAGTCTTCTCTAAAACAGACTTATGCTAGTTTCTGCATTTATTAGATTGTCATATCAGTATTGTAATGGTTTTAGGGCTTTTAACAATAGCATGGCGGTCTTTAAACGACATTTCGCAATAATATAAATTGGCGAATAAATTCGCTACTAGTCTTATCTCATTTTAGCGTAATACTTAAAGTGTTTAGCTATTGTCCACAAATCATGACTTTTATATTATTTTGGTTTGTGTTCTTTACTTTTGAGCGTTTCAACTGAATTATAGACGTAGGGCAATGTTTCCAATTGTGGCACATTTAAACAATCGTCCAAAATTATCTAAGTTACCTCAAGCTTTCATATCCTTCCATTTAACTGTATCTGTGATAATTGCTCACAGCAGCATTGGAGAAATTATTGAACCTAGTGAACGAAGTTTAATATGTTTCAATGTTGCGCAGAGAAGCAAATGATGTAAATCAAGCACAAACATAAAGCGATCAGATTGAAAAACGATGATACAATCTCATTATAAAACTAAGTGATAATACATGTAAATCTGTGGAGAAAATCGTTCAAGAAACGACCGTTAAGCAAAACCAATCGCACAAACACATAAATCATAAATTGGTATGCCAATATTACTTTGCCTATCATTTCCATTTTGTCATTTTATCAAAGCCTATCAGACTCGTAGTCTACCTCTGTGTCGAACCCTTAGGCGATCTTACGTGAACATTTGTTATCTATTGTAATAAAACAAAACAACAACAACAACAACAAAACCTCTCAAATACTATACAAGTTTACAAGTTTATTTACTCTCAGCACATAACATTTATGTGAAATGAGGTAAGTATAGTTATACCCTTACATACTGCCGTATTGGGGATGTATTTTCTTTGTCAATCCAACTAAGCTTTGAGGTTTAAAAGTATTTATGACAGAAAAGCCGAATATCTAAAATATGGTTTTGTTTACATACCCTGTTTAGCCAGACACAGATAACAAATCAAAACATGCATACAAATAATACTAATGTCTGCTACAATGCAAATGGAATTGCAACTTGCACATAACTCTTAGCCAATGAAACGTTAGCATGGAACTGAAACGTAGTTGAAGGTAATTTGCACATAACTCTTTGACAACGTTACAATAGCATGGAATTGAAAAGTAGTTGAAGGTACATTGTAACCTGCATATAACTGACAACGTAACAATAGCATGGAATTGAAGCCGAGTTGAAGATAGTTAAAATGATAACACAAGATAGCTTGAATAAAGAAGATATGAAATTAAAAAGGTTCTGTGTTCATTCTTCCCGCATCTTTGACAATCATATACTTTTAAAGCTTTTATTGTCAGATGATATTGAACATGAAAGGGCAAGTCCAAACCGATAATCCTATTTCTATATCATCATATAGTGTCAAAGAATTAAAAGTAAATTTGCTTAAATGTTGTGTATAATAAGGATAGGTTTAATAACAAAAATATTGTACATATTCTACTATATAAAACATGTTATAATTGAAATTTGCTAAAAAGGTACATCTAAAAATAACAATAAGAATATATATAGAAAAAGAAGAAGAATTTTATTGCAAAAAAGACATTTGTCCATAGGCAATACAAGCATGTAATAACATATAAATATACACACAATTATTTCCAGTGACGGTCATTAAATTTCGGCTACAATATCAATACAAGTTTTAAATAGAATGATGTTTACAATGTGATGTACAGCCTGACCGGCATGTCATGACCATCGGTTATGTCATATAGACATAGAATCTAGACTCAGGACAACTGAGTTACTAATATGAAAACACCACGGAATAACATCAAGACTGTGTTGTGTAACTTAATAATATGTTTGAATGCCGAGGGTCGCTTATGCAGGTCAGACTGTATATATACTAAAGTGTTTAACATTTATCAGATTGCTATAAAAATAGATAGTTTTATGTGCAAATATGAGATATTGTATTAGTAGTACTATGCTAAATACGAAGGGGAGAGAAGTGTATACATATAGGAATAAGAACAGTATATGTATGTATACAAAGGCTTATGAAATTAAAAAATAAGATACTTAAACATCAATTGGTAAGTATCGTTAAAATAGATCTTAACTTCTAAAATAATATAAATGTTCACGTTTATTCATACTTTTGTAAATATAGGTTGACAGACTTTTTACAACTGTTGAATTTTCTGATTGTAACAATTCAATAAATTTTAAAATGTTTGGTCTTTTCCAAAAATATCTTTTAATATAATTTATTCTAAAATCATGATAAAGAGGACATTCTAAGAGGAAATGAAATTCGTCTTCTAAAATATTACAGTGTTGACATTTTCTTTCTGATCGTGGAATACTATTTGGTTTGGTCCAACGTCCAGTCTCTATTTCTAATCTATGACTAGATGTACGGAGCCTTGTTAAAGCATATCTATATTTAACCACTGATATTTTATCGAGATATGTTTGAAATGCAAATTCAGCGAATAGTGTGTATGTCTGGGCTCTAGTTGAATCATTGATTTGTGACTGCCAGTTTTGAATGAAATTATCTTTAACCCTTTGCTTAAAAATCCTTAGAAACAGATTATTATTTTCAACGCCTTGATTCAACCATACATGATTAAAGCCAATCTTCTGTAAAATATATTGAACATTTGAGGCCCAATTTTTCATTCTTGGATTATTATCAAGGTCTTGCAGCATAATATCATATATAATTTTTGACAGTTTACGATTATCAAGGGAGACAATTTTAAGCCAATAGCGTATAACGCTTACAATTCTGTAGGTTTGTAGCGGGAATCTACCTACTTCGCCATAAACAAAATTATTTTGGGTTTTGGTTCTTACCCCCAACATTTGTTTTAAAAATTGTAAATGAATCTTTTCTAAAATGCATGCTTCGTGATACCCCCTATACTTCCGAGCAGTATCCGAGAATCGGTGTAATAATATATACAACAAATAATGACAACATATAATAAAATTTGAAATGGCACAGGGTAAAGATATTCATGTGTAACATAATATAAGTTATGGAGATAACAATGAATGTCAAACAAAGATATTACATCCATACGTTAAATAGGTGATGGCAATGTTTACTTATTTTTCTAAACTGTTTAAACCAATTACAAAATAAAACATACTACATGACGAAGCGAACAGTTAAATGATATCTGCTTATTTTGTACCCCCTTAAAAATATATCAATAGGAATATATGACAAAGTCATGTGAGCATCGCAACATATACCAGCATTTGAAAAGGCACAGGACAGAGGTGTCCACATGCAAGAGAGAGAGATGTACTATTTTGATTAAAAGAACTACACAAAAAAGTTGATTAAAAATGAAAATAACTTGTTGAATCAAGAAAAAAATGACCAGGTCAGACTAAATGGTTGTAGCATCCTGTTCATGTGAAGATGGAATTGAGGAACCAAAGTCCAATGTCCATATAAGAAAATGCACATAACAATCCTTGTAGGATGAATAAAATGACAACATAGATTGCATGCACAGGGAGATTTTGTACGACCACCACACTGCACAAGCAGCATTGTGATCATAAATAAGAACATATGACAAATTCCTATGAGCATTGCAACATATACCAAGATTTGAAAAGGCACAGGACAGAGGTATTCACATGTACGCCAAACCTAAAAGGAAGAAAAATGTAAGTATGTTTTATTAAATAGCTTCTTTTGTTTTCTAGTTTTAGAATAAGCTTATTTGTTGTTAAATATCAGAATATACAGTAAAATTACGGAGTACTGAAGATAGCCTGAAGATAGAAAAGACCATCTTTTTAATTCACCAAATCAAAAAATTGCTTCTGCGTGTTTACGTACACAGTTCAGCGTCAGAATATTTCAGAGTTGTCCAATAATTTCAAGTTTTAAAGTATTGATGGACAATTATTGAGGTTGTGTAACGGCTAGCTTTATAACTGAAGGAACGTTAGAACCAATTTAACTACGCCTCGACATGTCAGGGTCCAGCTCGACCATACTTTTAGAATATTGATTATATCCACAATTATGTGAGGTTGTGTTGATGATTTATCGTCTTTTAACTTAAAATTTAATACATATATCATGCTGATAACTTGACAATTCTGTTTTGTTATATTTACAGCGAGCTATCCGTTGAATCAACAGTTCATCAATATTTAAGGATCTGCATACTGTAATATTCGTCCAAGTATTAAACGCCTTATAAGAATGCACCGTCCAGCTACACCTATCTTAAATTTCTGTTAAAAGGTACGTAAAATGACATAATTAACATTGTTTTGTTTAACGAAAGCTGCGAATAAAAAGGACGTGGTCGTAGGCAAAATATCGCTTTACTCAGATTAGTCAGCACACCATGTTGTAAATTGTTGTTGTTGTTGTAGTGGGGTCGGGATTAGTTGTTGGGTAGTCGAGGTCCTCTATTAATTAGTTTGGCATTAAACATTCTGATGGATCAATAATTTAGTTATATATGTTCTAATATATTTTACCAGGAAACCGTCTGTTGAACTTTGTTCATCAAAAATAATTCACAAAACTGAAAGTTTCTACATTGATCACATATATTCTAGTAGAAACTTTCATTGCCTGATTTCGTTTTCTTATGTTAAAAGATTCAAGGGCAGATTAAGCTAAATATTTACTTTCAATATTTATTTAAATCGGAAGTCTATGAACTAAGGCACCTAGGACTGTGACTATGTATGTATACATTCCGATGTAAAAGTCATTCCGATGTAAAAGTCTTTGTTTCAATCCCTTATAAACGATGCTATTTTCATCAGTTTACCTTCTCATATATAGGTGGTTTTCAATTGTTTCTGTACGATTTCATCTTGCACACTGATTTTAAATGGTTATGACGTAAGTACCTTTATTTACTTATTACCTCGTTGATAACGAACAATATTGTTTTGCTGGTGTAACAGTTACCCCTCCATATATAAAATATTCATTTTGTTTTACTGATAGCTTATAGGAGGGCGTAGCCTGAAAAGATGACTTCTTCGGTTTATTGAAACATATGAGGCTGATGCATTTATCTTTTGAACATATTGTAGTTCCTTGCATTTACAAGTATATTTTACGTTTAAAAAGCAACGTCAAGTGCTCGCCAAATTTACATCTAGCGATCATCAAAAATCTTTGGCGAATTTCCGTTAAAAATACAGTCATATGATCTTATGAAGTTTACTATTGAGATTTTGACAGATTGAGGTCCTATGTATTTGGGTTATACAAATACTGTGCGCCAGTATTTTAAAACGTGCGATTATCAAAGAATTATTTCGAATTTGAAACAAAATTTGAAAATGAAGTCATGCGTTGCGCCTGTGTTTTCTATCGTGCGATTGTCAAAGATTTATTTTGAATTTCCGTTAAAATGAAGTCATACGTTGCGCCTGTGTTTTCTATCGTGCGATTATCAAAGATTTATTTTGAATTTCCGTTTAAATGAAGTCATACGTTGCGCCTGTGTTTTTATCGTGCGATTATCATAGATTTATTTCGAATTTCCGTTAAAATGTAGTCATACGTTGCGCCTGTGTTTTCTATCGTGTGATCATCAAAGATTTTTTACGAATTTCCGTTTAAATGAAGTCATACGTCGCGCCTGTCTTTTCTATCGTGCGATTTACAAAAAGTTATTTCGAATTTCAGTTAAAATGAAGTCATACGTTGCGCCTGTGGTTTAGAAGAAGACATACGGTCAAAAACGTTTTACGACTAACATTGTCAGCTGCAGCCTGTCCAGTAGCGCTGGGCAACGAAAGAGGACAAAATGACAAAGTCGGGGTGCACAGGTACACCTGCCATTCCAAATAATGCAGTTATGCTGGTTTGGCTAGTGATGAGATTCGATTGCGGGTGATTTATGTAACCGATGTGTCAAAAAGATAAAAAATATTGTCATATGTTACTTGCAAGTAAGAGATTTGTCCTTCGAGGTAAGTTGCTCATACATTGTACCCATAACAATATTTGCAATGTGTTCATGGTGTATGGCGTGATGAATGTCCTCTTAAAACCATTCATATATTGATTAAGCATACTTACGACACGAACTACCCCTGGAAAAAACGGAGTTGCAGCCAGCCATTTTGCCTGTCCATAACACTCAGGGCTGTGCAACTCTGTCCGGGTGTATTAGACAGACTATAGTCCCGAAGATACATGCAGTATACTGTCTTCCTGTAAAGTCGCGAGAATAACGTCCCCGTGTCCTTTCTCAGTGCCAAAGAAAAAATTGCTGTGTTTGCAGACAACAATGTTCAGTTTAGTTTGCTTCCATAAGATAAGAAAATTTCACAAACATTATTGAGAAACGTATATCAAATAAATGGTCATTTGTAGACATTTTAGAGATATTTGCAGTAAACAATTCCAAGAGATACACCCAAACAGATACTTTATATATTTCAATATACCATAACATTTTGTGTTTTGTATACCTCTTTGTATGTTTAAGGGAATGCACAATTTTATCCGATAAACAGTTTGCCAAAGAATATTATTTATAAATGTCTGTCTCAGTTCTATTGAATTTAAAACATATTCTTACGAATGCAACTTTTCACGTCGTAAACACCGAGTTTTGGTGTCAATACTTTCTTTAGTAAACACTGCTTTTGAACTTATTCATGAGTAACATTGTGTGCTTAATAACAAAGTCTAAATGGTGAAAGCCATTTCCTTGAAGAAAGAAACATACAGCTACTTTAACTAGAGACCTTAAAGGTTTCTAAGAACAAACTTCCAAATGTTGTGTCCTCAAGAATTCCCAGTTAAAACAATAATTGTAGTTGTTTAGTCAAAATTTAATGGTGGTAAAATCGTTAAAATTTTATCAGTAAGTGAGCATCCTTTGCGAGTTCGCTTTTTAGTTTTACTGGCATTTATTATTGAATGCACTTGACTGCTGATTGACATACATTGTTTTCTTTACTTTACTTTACAACACCGTCGATAATTATTTAAAATTTAATTTTAGTATTTGAACGCACTTGATATTTTCTAATTGTCATTATTGCTTTTTGCAACGTCAAGAAAAATAGATTTAGCATATTTGTTAGTGGATGGAGTATTTGGTGCTATGCAAAATCATAAACCAGCCTGCAGGAAAATGCTTGCTGATCAGTTTGTTAGTTTATTGTGTCTCTGTGTCTGACCAACAGTATTTCAGTTACACCTGGCAGGATATAACACATAGTCTCATTATCCTAACACCGGGCTAGTCAGTCGTGGAACAAATCTTGTATTTGCTTAAGCGTTAGCAATGTAGTTATACCAGTACCATTTTTAACGACTTTGGTATGACCCGGGGCCTCCCGTACCTGGAGCCGATGCTCTACCGATTGTGCTACTAAGTCCGGTTGCTGATCAGAAGTCGGAATTTAACTTGCTTTTATTACCATGTTTTCCAATAAAGTTACGTCTTTATTAAGCAGGAATAACTGCAGATAGAGAAGAAGCTAGCCTGATCTGGCATTATCGGATATAAACTAGGAAGACACAATTAAACCGGGCACTTGAGAATGCAATAAATCAAAGGAAATATTCCTTAATGTTAATTTCAAAGTAAGAAGTATTGTTTCCGTCTATTTTCTCCTGTGTCTGTTGCATGTTATTAAGTCAGAATTATCTTCCTATGCATCAGACGTATTAACTTCATATTCTTGACATCATAGCCTAAACTGGCTTTTAAAGATTTGTATATGGTTTTGTTTACTGGATAAAAATGAGATGGTAAGATGCGGTATCTTAATTTCAAAGAACAGCCGGTCAAACATGAAATATTGAAGAATCACAAACCCGGGCAAGTATGACGATAAACATCTTTCTTTAATTGATTTTTTCCCGGCAATAACCACAATTCATTTCCTTATAATACGCATTTCCGCTAGAATTGAGGCAATGTGTTATTAATGTAAGGCCTTGTCATTTTTATTATGAAAATCTGAAACTTATTTGGCCTTGTGTGTCTACAGTAAACACGAAAAAGCGCCATGACAATATATGTTTTGTCTATGTTTCCTTTAAAGTACAAATCTTGACAAAAAGATCGATTGTCTGTAAAAAGAAACTTCTTAAAAATCAATAATATGCCAAACTGTTCATGATGCTTATTATTATTTTCTTTCTACGTTCTGTGTTTCTATTGTCAATGTTAAATGTCATAATATGTAGACTGTGAACTCTGAAAAACAACGAATAAGATTTTCGCATTATCAAAGGTGAAACAAACAATTTATTCCGAATGTAAATATCAAACTCTTTTTGTAAGAGAACGCCTGTTTCGCCAGCATCCCGGTAAACGCTGTCCGATTTTTACTGATACTAAATTCTACCACTTTGCGCAAGCGCAAGTAAGTAAAATGGTTTCCTATTTCCAATACATAAATTGACGAAATCATACTCCGTTTATACGTTTGACCTTTTCAATGTACACATTATGATTTTTTCCTCTTCCTGATCTAGTATGTGTCAACGCTTCTGATCTGACAGGTTTTGCTAATCTTAAATGATATATAATCTTGATTGCTTGCGAAAGCCGTTGTGAAAAACTAAATGTACAACCATTGAGACAATTCATGTAAGTAAGGGCTGATATTATTGGAAAGCATGGACAGCAACACCAGCTCAAACCCTTCTTGACATTGACAAATGGGGTTTAAGATGACATATACCTATTTATCTTTGACTGGTTGATTAATTTAGCTTGTTGTTTTGTCTACTGGAAACTAGTGTAAGCTACATAAATTTGGATTGATGTTTACAGTTACTGCTCTATTTGGTTTAAAATGAGGTGTCCTATCTTTGGCTTTTTATTGCTTACTAGTTGCACATTTTACATTAATATAAAGTTTCTAATGATAGGTTTGTTTGAATATAAAAATAGCGGTTTTTAGTTTATAGGGTCTTCCTATAACTGTGATTTTGCTGTCACTGTCAACAAGTACAGTCGACTCTCTACAAATAACAAATACAATGTCTGAAACTACCTGTTTGATGTTAGGACATCGAGCTATTCCACCACCATTATAAAGATTTTTTATAGTTATATTACTGCACAAACTTGTATCTTCCCTATAGATTGGTCAGACTACCATCTTATTTAATATTCGTTTCCTGCAAGTATGTCATTAACTCTCCGCATAGCCCCCGCCTATCAATCTTGTAGGTTCGAGTCATTTTCGGGGCGAATGACTTAATTTGGAAAGGTCTCGTAGCTGATGTGGCGTGCGTCGGTGGTTCTACCTAGACATTTGACTGAGGGACTTTCTCAAGCAAATCCGCTGGACGTCACTTATATAATCATAATTGGTCCTTGGGCTCTATTCAAAAATATGTCTGATAAACAGCTGTATGTTTATGCTTCGCGTGCCTACTTCTCTTTACTGGAGATACATTTTCATGATATCAGATATCTTCTGAAAACTGTGTTATATATTTTATTTATAAAAGGCATTGCAATGCGCAGTTATGCTCATTTAATGGGACAGAAACATTGATTTTATCTAATTAAACATGTTGTTTCTTTTTCCCTTTTGCAAGTGATTAGCATTTTCTACATCTCTATTTAAATTGCTACTTAAATTAATACAAATTTCAGTTAAGTATTTAATTTTGTATTATGTAGAAAAAACAGCATAGTCGATCATCTACAATAATTCTACATGAATATTCGATATCTTTACGAATAGTTATTTTACATGGGTGTTAGTATAATTTGTATAAACAGTTAAATTGTTTGTAAATTTGCCTTCATACACATGTTGAAATAATTAAGTTAATTAAGTATTTATCTGATTTTATTTGTAAATGATGTTCACAATTTTCCTGGAGTTATCTTTTCGAATTATAGTTTGAAAAATTCCCCCGATTGCCTAGATGCTGAGCGTTGTAAGAAAAACACATTTTTTTTAATAATTCTGAGAAACCAAAGTTTAGTGAAAGAAATAACATAGTGTCTTTACTTGCCTAACAAAAAGAAGTAGAAATTGTCATAGTTTTGGGCGTTCTTTACGACAAATAACCTACAACGATCAGTGAAAAGACGGATTCAGTGTTTATGTTGTCATATATAACTTCGACGGGTCTTGTGAGGACATATTTAAAGAACCTATACTTAGGAACGCTTGCCAGTCAACATTGTCGCTCCTTCAGACATTGATCTTCCTCTGGCATTCCGCAAATACCCTGACAAAGCTGGATATAATCCTATACGATTACGTCAAGATGACATAAAGATAAACTTGTCATCTCCAGACTTAGTTCTCTGAACAGCAGGAATTAGACAATACCATTTAAGCTGTTATTTTATTTGTACATGGTCTGGAAACAATCACACACACACAAACACAAACACACACACACACACACACACACACACACACACACACACGTACGCACGCACGCACGAACACGTACACACACAAAACACCCAAACAATATATATATGTGTGTGCGCGCGCGCGCGCGCGTGCGTGCGTGCGTGTGTGTGTTTGTATTGGTACAAAATATTACATTTACAGATATAAATAAAACTGTTTTATGGTGTCGGAAAGAATGGATGATCTTAGGTCGAAAAGATGAGTAAATATTGTCGGAGATATTACTTTTAAAATAGGGATTCAGTTGGAAAATTGGTTACAATAAACACATTTTATTAACTGCTCACTAAGACTGTTATTGTTTCTTTGTGTCTTTTGAAATAAATACCATGTTACCAGTCCTGCCAAGTAGAAGTACATGTAGAAAACTATCGTAATTTATAATGTTTTTCTCACTAAATCATGAATATTCACATAGTGCTAGATACTGTTAAAATGTATCGTTTTATGCGTTTAAATATTCATATTTTAGTAAATGAAATATAAAACAGGTAAATATTATTACAATTGAATGGATCTATGTCATTTAAACTCCGCTTGCATTGCTTGTAATTGTTGTCCTGTTAAAGTAACTACTAGTAGTAAATTATTTCGGGATGTATTGTTAATCTTATCAGTGATTGACTTAATATTTGAAAAATTCTCCCCCAGTTGTGATATACAAAGGAGCCGCGGTAAGATGAATACAGAGTACTATAGGAATAGGCAACTACATTTCTGACAATTGCTTAAATAACAAAAGTACCTTTGTAAATATTTTATCAGATGTCGTGATGTATGTCTATTTGATATGCCAGGAACCATGCAAAGCATGTTTATCAATTGATCTTTTCTTAGGGGACAGCTTAGTGATCGATAACACCACTTACGATGAAATCGTTATCCTGATATGTTTGCTAAGAAGCTACTGTGTAAATGACCGATGTACATCATCATAGGTAAATGTGAACAAAAAAAAGTTCCCATTCAATATCATGAAGGGATAGTCTTTTTGGGCTGTAAAACATTGAGAATTTTCAGATATTATGCAACAAACATTAAAACGTAAATGACTTACGCAAAATTTGCTTTCAAAAAGCTAAATCACGGTTCATCTATTAATGGATAAATTTAAATTCAGTGTCAATGCGTCTATTAAATGCATACCTATGTTAATAATGGCTGATTTTGATGACATTATTGATGTTCATGGAGTATCAATTATGTCTGCCAGACAAAAGTACAGATTTAGTCAGTTATTTTATAAACATTTATAAGAATGTAGCCGAAATGCAAATAACTATACAATTACAAAACAGAAGATAGGAAAATAACTTTACAAATGGCTGTTGGTAAGGTTTCCAGTGAAGTTGGGAGAATGAAAGGGAAAAAGATGTTAATCTGCTTTGTTCTGTTATAATAAAATAACCTCTGGCATGCGCCATCCCTAGAGACACTGATAGGTTACGTCTGCCAGCAAAAATAGCAGTACAAAGCAAACGAGAAAAACAAAACACTTTATTTATAAACCGACAACCTAATGCCGTCACAATTATGTAGCGAATGCTGTGGTTGTCATACAAGTAAGCAAGTTATTTACTTATTCAACTGTGAGCTTTGGCTGTTCCAGTAAAGAAAATATTCTTTTCCCCATAATAAGAACGAACGCAAATTTACAATGCTGTTTAGTCATTGAGCAAAATGTAGGATGTATTCAAAGAATGTTATTATCATCTAAAGAATATACCAAGCCATACATAAAACCAAGACTAAAGTGTGCAACACCATTGCAAATATACGTCAATAAAGCTGGAACCTAATTTCCCCACTTGCTGGTTAATTTATCGTTGGCATGTTCTTTCCAAATATACATTTTGATTTTCTGTCTTGTGCGCAGATTTACCGCAATCATCTTGGTTAGAGGATAGAAGGTATGCATGGATGTCTGGGAAATTGCTTGGATGTTAGCCATACGTCTGCGCATGAGCGAAGACAATGTCCTTGACCAACGCGTTTACAATTAAGTTCGTTGATATAAATTGATTGTAGTCAATACGTACTCATATGTGCTTGTCTTAATAGGACCAAATTATCAACATCACTTACATTATTGTTAAGATGCACGACAATTATATCTTTATAATTTAATTGTTTAGTGATTTTCAATTGGCTGCTTGCCAAAATATCGAAATTTTGATCTTTAATTCAAGATAAGGCAGACATTGAATTTTAAATGAAAGTTCTCTACATGTAAATATAATCTACATGTCGAACGCGGTTAAACATCGTGTTATCACGAGGAAATATTTTTTGCTGGGTCATATCTGGAAACAAGCTTTTTTTGTACCAAGACTAATACTAACTAAAAGCGTTAATATGAGAAGGAAAAAAAGATGAAAAAAGAACAGAAAATGTTATTGTGTATTGAATTTATCGTTTACTAAATTAGATTGGGATGATGGTTTATTGGACTTTGCCTTTGAAGTCTACATCGAAAAACACACAGGCAGTTCGCGTTTTCAATTCAGTAAATGATGCTGTGGCATTGCCGTGTTGTGATGTTGGTATCTATCTGTTGCGAAGAGAACTGAAGGAAGTCCTTATTTAAGTGGGTTTTAAGAGTCGAACAGAAATAATAGTCCGGACTGAATATTTTATGATTGCGAAATCAATCCAGTGAATCTTCGGCATTGAGACATTTGCTGAATATTTTTTCGAGGCTTCCTATTATATTCTTAAAATGCTTACATATTACCGAAGTCAACTTATAAATATACATTAACGAAGTCAAAACATGAGAACATATTACTGAAGTCAAATAATAATTACATATTAATGAAGTTGTGTTTTAATAAAGAATATGTATAAGTGTATTTCAGTGTTTCAATGATACTTTCACTGGACAAAACTGATTGACAAATTAGCACAACGACCTTGTCTTTCGATTTAGAAGAAATATAGTGTTGAACACGTGAATTGTATGATTTTAGACTATATATCTCTATTTATCATTATAGCCACAGTGTTTATAACTTTTGTATATATTTATTTTTATTGACTCATTTCGATTTTTTTTTGCACAACTATCCTCAATTTACGTCATATAATTGCAACACTACTTGCAGTAGTTATAATAATAAAAACACAGCATATTTATATATATAACTTCAACTTTCAAAAACCTAAACAGATTAGATAGTAAAAATATTTTAATAACAGTAGGCCTACAACAACAAAAATATGGTGGTAGAGACCATCACCTATATTACCTTTCCGACATTGTCACAAATGGTGTTCTGACTTTTCCTAATTAGTTTAATTTTCTTTGAACCTTGACAATTTACGAATGCTTTTAAGCACGGGTCATGTAATGACGTGTATCCAGAGTAATCCATATGCGAGCAACTACATTTCCGAGATATATTGTCAATGGCATTAGACAAACAGGAATAGTGTTTCCATATTCGTCAGATTTGTTTGAAATGTTAACAGAATATGTTTTAGGCGCGTGCTGACAGAAAAGGAATAATTCTTTGATAAAGACAAACCGTAGACGAAAAGATAAATATATGTTTCGTTCCGCTTGCTGGTCGAAGGGCGCCAAACCAGTTAGCACCAATAAACTTACTTGTTAAGTTGTCGTTATCCTCCGCTACTGTGCAATTGTACAGTGTTTACAGACGTATGGCCGCGACATATGAGATTTATAGTATTTCTAAGCAAGGTGCATTCCCACAAGTTGATACGACGTTTGTACCTATGTGATGCAACCTAGGGATAACGTTTAGAGTAGCGTGGATTTAAAGTATATGCAAAACATTTGTATCACTAGCGGCAGAACAAATAAGGCCTTTCGTGATTGCTTTTAAGATTTCCTTTCCAAAAGTAAGTCGGTTAACAATACAAACGACGAGCTATTTTCGGGTATGTTAGTATGTTAGTAAGTAAAAACTACGCTTTCGGAATTAACCATACATGTTTTGATCTTGAAGAATGTGATTAAACATTGTTCTCTAAATCTTAAAATTTCATTACATTGCCCGGTTGAAGATACTTTTAAGACAGTATGAAAATAGTACACCAAAAGGAAACATTTTTCTTTGTTTAGAAACAATTTCACCAACTAAAGTGCTCTTCTTGTCATATTTGCTATTTTAAAAGCGATGTTTTTGCATATACTTTAAGGCACGATCAGAAAGAGTTCATTTAATTAGCTGATTTCCACGCACAGTATTATCTTTATTATGTTCATTTTAATGATACGTTTGTGAGATGTTTAATTGTTACAAGTGATTTGTTTTTGTAACTTCAGAGTCTGTACATGTTGACACAAATTTCAATTTAGATCCTACACAAGGGTGATCTTGCCGTTATAAACTGCAGTTTTGTTTGTATAATTATGAAACACATTCGGTGTGAAGAGTGGGCAAACCACCACATTTGTATTTCTTCAATGCAGATACTTTGCTTACTGAGAAATCAAATGTGTATATTTTTAGAACACCTGCTAATTAAATAAGCACACGATTGTAAGTTAATGATATAATCAAAATGATGTATGTGCGGCAGTTCGTTGTCACCAGCGCATTGCTATAATAATATTTTATGCGTCTTTAGCAACGAACCCAATGGTACGCATATGTATATTAATATACTGGCTACAATAACATTGGCTAAAAGGAAAAAGATGCCAGTTTTATAAACGACGTTTCGATTTATAGACTATCGACTTGATCTTGATCTCTCACTGTTGTTGTGTCGGCTGTCCTAAAGTGACCCAGTGTGTTGAAATCTATTAACAAGCCGATGCGCAAGGTTTGTGAATCTGTAACCATCAGAATATTTTTCCTTATCATACGTCTGACAGTTACTGGAAGTTTAGTCTCAGAGTAAAGCTTACCCTTTTCAGCAGCCTTCTGATTAGTGTCGCCATTGTTAAAAAAAAACATATATGTTGACGCCATTTATGACGTCATTATTTCTTCCTTTATTTTACAAATGAGAGACACTTGTGACAATTCTCTTTATATTGGAATACACAATTTGGTAATTGCTTCAGGTAAGATGTATTTATTCAACTTCAAAACAGTATCACATATTTTGGATCACCCTGTATGTTTCTTTTGACATTTAACATACATATTTAAAGGTTTATTGTTTTGTTGTTGATTTGATGTTTGTTTGTTTTTCGTTTGATTCGTAATTTATGGAAGATACGGAAGACAGCCTTATGTTAGAAAATATGCACTATTTCCATAAAATTTCAAATTATATATTGTGAACGGTTCTTAAGAAACGTAGTTGCATATTTTAAAGATACTTGCTCATCTGACATTAACATGCATTGCATGTGACCATTGCATGTAAACTTGGCCCGTTCCTTTCCAAATTACTGGTGCTTATTGTTTTGCACACTTAGGGGATACACGATTGTTAAAACTTTATGAAGCTTGACAAGATACTTTGTTTAATAAGTTTTTCTACAAACCTTAAATATATATCTGGTTAGTTTAGTCGGCCGAGTATTCGATGTATTCAATGGTACCACATGTGGAGGCTAGAAGCTGATGTTTTTGTTTTCTTTTAATGTTATGACCAGAGGTATTTACGGTACAAGTGTTGAGGTTTATTAAAATCTACTAGAAAAGTTAATTCTACATAAAGCCTTCTTAATTAAATTTGTACATTTAACTCCTCTCAAAAACACGCATCGTCTGAAATAAAAAAAAATCACAATGCGAGGTTTCTTGAAACTCGTTAATTACTTTTCAGAGAAATTAGGACAGGCAAAACCAAAAGCAAATACCTGCGCAGTCGATGGGATGATAGCAACCTAAGTTGCACTTAAAATCAAACATACCTTTATTATAATGTAGCAGTCTTATCTTAGCATCATGAAAATCTTGAGAAGGATTATCATCCAAATATCAAGTCAATGCGCGCTTATGCACGCTACATTCAACCAAATTCTAATCGAACAACACGTTCTTAATCAAATTCTTTCGATGTCTCTATTGCATTCTAAACTTCGTAGGCATTTTGGGAGTTCAAGAGTTATTTAAACCTTCATAGAATGTTGATCTGGATGTCGGTCAATCGCAAAGGCAACTTAAGAAAATGAAGGATTGACGTGTTGTGTTTGTTGTTGTTAATAACGGCGCCTTTTGCTGTACGTTTTTCGCCATGGCTCGACAGGTGTTGACAGGAAACCATCACTTTTTAATCGACAATTTTCAACACATTAAACTAATGGGTACATCTTGTTGCAAATAAGTGGCTGGCGCCTACGTTAGGTCACAAGCTTAACATTTTCCGTTTATAACTTCGCGTTGTATCTTTTAGTTACTTCGACCCACAGTTCAACTCTTTTTTCCTCTCACTACTGCTAATGTACATCGCCCTGTCATACATAGATACCAGTATTAGGAATCCAAGGATCGTATTAATGAAAAATCTTAGTTGTTGTTGTTGTTTTTCTCACTTATACTAAGAAATTCCTTAAAATTGAAAGAAATTCTAAGAAATTTCTGAGAGCAAATAGTTTTATGAAATAATTATAATGCCACAGGAACAGTGTTTTAAGAAATCGTTTTACTTCTGATGAATACGAGCCCAGTTCTTTTATGGCCACGAAAGAAGTACCAAGATTATTATGATATTGAGACTGTGAAAATCTCGAATATATTGCATTTTTTAGAGGGATAAAATACGTGACAAAAGGTTGATCTATGGATGGACTGATAATTGTGTTTCATAGCAAGAGAAGCAAACATATTGACTAAGGTTGATTAATGCAGACACATTAATTCCGTCTGCTAAGAATATTTAGTTAGTGTCAATTTTAATAATCCTTCCTTCCCTTGTACCTAATTTGTTTCAGGTGAATGAATGCTTACATATAGTCAAGTGTGGGACTTACAATGTTGTCAAAAGAGTAAACACATCTATTTTGATTCTTAAAATGACTAAATGTATATGCAGTTTTGTGATTTTAAGTTTGACTTACAAGATAAGTTCATTTACTATTAACGTTTTCTGTAGGTTTTCTAATCGAAAACAGCTAAAAGAAAGAATAAATAGGTACATATTTATTTCCCATACAATTTTCTGTCAGTCCATCTGGAATGGTCGATGGCAAACGAAAACCCTTACCTCATTTTTATGTCTAGCAGTAAAATTTAAGGATTTGTAATTGAAATAAAACTGGGGAGAAATAACATGCTTGAAGGTTTAGTAACAGACTTCCTCAGTTCCCAGCAGATGCACGTCAAGCGAATGCATGATCTCAGTGAGCATTAAATAACTATTTCGGCATTGCTCGTTGATTGAGATCAAACCGTCTACAATTGTCCGCGGAGGTCGTTTATTACTATCACAAAGCCTATACACTTTCTACATAAAGTATTTTCCTTTCTTTAAATTGACTGATGAACAATTGTTGCTTGTTATTGTCAAATATTTCATGTACTTAAATGTTGTAATTCTCTGTATATCGTTTAAAATCCATGTGTGTAATAATTTCTAAAGACAGATGGTAAGAGATAGTTTACAAGAGAAATAAACACTTGTATTGCTCAATTTAGACGTTTCAAGTAGCAGTTGTCACTTTCATCTATATTGGTTATTTTTGCTATATTCCATAAAATTTCCAATTTGAACTTCATGCTTATTTTTCTGACTTCTCCTAAGTAATCGATTTCGAGTTAGGACGATGTATGTTCACATTTTCTGACATTCTTTGTTTCCCTCATGGCTGTACTGACATGCGGGTTTATTCCCCGTTCCAATGTTAAGCATAATATAACAATAACGTCTCTTGTAAAACTCATTCAGGAACTCGAGACGCATATCTTTAATTAGTTTGTCTTGGAAATCAGCGCTCTAGAAACCAGTTTAAGTTTGGACTTTTGCCTAGGGACTATTGCAAGGCGGTAGCGCGCGCGCACACACACACACATATACACACACTCACACACACACGCGCGCGCGCGCACACACACACACGCGGCATTTTTCATCTTAATATTTTGACCAAGCAAACATCGAACTCACACAGAGTGTTGTTGAAAATTTGAATATGATATGCATTTATGTTAATTAGCAACAGTAAAAGATATCTGCTCGTGGTTTTCCACCCTGAAAAATATTTACTTCTTGTAATGAAACAATGAACCTAACTTATATTTGAAAAGAAAACTATTCTGTAAAATGTCAGTCAATTAAATACATACCTGTAAATAAAAGCAGAAAATGTAAGGTTACAGTTTAAAGTTTAAATTGTAAATAGAAATCAAATGTTAACTTTGCTTTACTTCCTATGATAGGTTGACCTACTTTCATGGCATATTCATATACTGTTTGTCCTTGAAATAAATACGCTCAAGCTGTGCGCGGTTATATATCTGTAAACCGGTTTACTACCCAAGTCGGCCTTTCTGACAATTGACCATATGCAGACGGTACCTGTAGGTCTCGCTCTGTTTATGTAATGCCGGATCTCAGAGTTTTCTTTTGTTTTATTGTAAACATTAAGTTTGAATGTTGATGTCTTGTAGTTCAAAAGTTTGAACTTGCGGTAACGTTATCCAACCTTGCCATATTTTACCCATTAATCAGACTTCTAAGAATAAAGTTATTTACCGAGAATTTGTCTGCATAGGATGCTTGTCGACCAAGGAGGATTAATCAATCTTTTTAGATACAAAGTGAGGGCATCGGTAAGGAACGCATGACGCCAGACCGACAAACGCCCTCTGTATGTTTTATCTTCCTTAATTTGTTTTTCGCTTGCTTGACGCTTGTTGTTAGGTTCTTCATACGAATTTCCAAGTGACTTTTCTTAAAATAAAAAAAAGCTAAGACAAATTGCGTTTTTATTATATTGAAACTGTTCTTAAAAGTGCTCCTATTCTTACTATTATTACAGCAAGGTATGTTGTGTTTTCTCCTTTGTTTTACATCTTGTTCATTTATCGTAATCTTTTTTTTTATTTTGCCTTATCTTTTTGCCTAACTATATTGCTGGTTAAAATCTCATTTTCAGGTATCAGTGGAGCCCCTTTTTGACCACTTAGGTGATATCGAGGTCAAAATATTGTTGTGTTTGTATTGTAAGTTATTGTAGACTGTATTGTGCGTATATAATGGGATGAAAAGGGTGATAAA
The DNA here is from genome assembly GCA_007844125.1 of Sinonovacula constricta. Classification (NCBI taxonomy): domain Eukaryota; kingdom Metazoa; phylum Mollusca; class Bivalvia; order Cardiida; family Solecurtidae; genus Sinonovacula; species Sinonovacula constricta. The sequence continues at coordinate 32,120,769 of CM017571.1, forward strand.
TGGATGGACAGACTGACATATTAGAACTTTTGTTATCAAGATCAATGATTAAATAACATTTCAATAAATCCCGCTTTTCGACAATCCTCTATTGATGTCAATTTTAATAACGCGATGTTGGTCTTGCGTCCATTCAGATGGAAGCGACAGGATATAATAGATACAGATAAATGCGAATCATGAATATTGCTATGCTCACCAACTTAAACCTTAAATGTTTTAGTGGCTATATCAGGTCGGGCGTGTATATTAATCAGAAGAACTGTCACGTTTGGTTTTCTGCGTAGCCTTTGTTGACTTTAGAGCCTACTCACAAATACTGACGAAATGGCATTCCAAATTAACAACTCTCATCGTTAGAAATTCCAGATATCCCCATATTATGTATTGTGCCTATAGAACACTCACGAGGGAGGGATGTAACATTTCAACGCCAATTGATTTCGGAATTGCATAATTATTTTGCATTAAACATGTATTCTTTCTTCCTACTACAGTTACAATAGCAAATAAGTTGAAAGTGCCACTGCACTGGTTAATAACGGGCGACGACTAACTCGTACTATTTAAGAGTGAGTTTTATAAAACAGGTTTTACAATAAACTGAACAAGTGTATTCACAAAATTGGTTATATGCATCGTGGTCTTTAGGACTTACAAAGAAAAATATCTACCTTGTATTGGTATAGTGTATACAACACAAGTTAGAAAGTGTATACATTTTGTTACTTGTCTGGTCGGACTGGTTTAAACTGGCGTGTTTGAGCAACTATGAAATAAAGCTGTATGCACTTTATGTATTTATAAACAGTAAAGTTTTAGTTAAAAACGACGAAGAACTCCATAAATTTAACATTTAAGATGTAATATTATTGACGAAGTGTTCAGTAATTATTTAGGGTTTGAGTTATAAAGAACTCAAATAAGACATATGTTTATAAGAACACATTTTAATTTATTGTAAGAACAGTAACTAAATGATCTGACATGTGTTTTCTATGATATGTCAATGAACATATCTTAAATGTTTAAGAAGATATAACATCGTTGACGAAGTATACATTAATTAGGTAGACCTTGAGCCACTGAGCTCTCGAACAATATATGCACATGTACATTTATAAAAAACGCAGGTAATATTTTAATAAAGCAGAACGGATAGTCTTCTTTAAAGTAAATGGATAATCTGACATATGTTTTATATGATGATTTCATTGAACTTATATTAAAGTTAAGATTATATACTGTACAATCGTTAAACATGCTAGTTAAACGTAGTGTACTGTATATAAAAAGGAAATATACGTTACAATGCAGATAAAATAAAAATGAATATCACAATATTTAGTACAGAAATATTTACGACCACCACAATTGTAACACTGTCGTTATAGGATTATAAGGTCCTATGGGAATAATAACATATATACAATTTAAGAAGCATTACACAGAGATATAACATGCGATTGAAACTAAAGAACACTAAATATATGTCATTTAGTGGATAGTGATTTGCTTTTATTTGTAAGTACTTCATGTTTGTGTAAGTAGCAACATATAAATATTACTGACAGTTACGGTGTGTGTCGGGAGATTTTTAAGAGTTAGGTACCTAAATCATTGAGTTGTGGTTCATATAGGTCTGTTTAAATAAGTCAGTTTTTGTGGGTCTATTCTTATTTAAGAAAACCTTTTGGATTAATGGATTTAACGCCCGAATGAAGTTACATTTCTTTCTTCATTTTATGTAAAGCTGTATAATCAAATAAACATAACGTCGCATATTAAGTTAAAACTGATCGATAAAATTAATTCAATTGTTAAATTCGAATATGAAAAAAAAAATTCACCTAATAAAAATTCAAAAGGAATTTTTTTCAAGAAACGTCAGGTTTTGGTTATTAAGTTTACTAGATTTTATTTGAGAGGAAAAATAGGACAGTTTTGTATCATTAATCATTATTTCTGTCCCATCCTGACGGATGTCAATTTCCCATTTCACTGGTGATAACTCTTCTGTCGAGAATGCGATGTCTGCCATGGATCATGTTAAGTTATAAACGCAGGAATTTAATTTTGCATCTGGACATCGACAGTGACAGACTTGAAGAAGCCCAGCCCAGAAAATTCACAAATTAAATGATCTTAAAAATTTGATTATACTCGGATTGCTGTATCTCAATTTCAGTTTATTTATTTGTGTCGTCTCCTACATTGATATGCATGTATCTGCATTCAAAGTGTGGGTTTCGCAGTAAAATATTCGTCTCTATTAAGCATGCAGACATATAGCGTGGCTAGAGGATGGTGACAAATTGACATCTATAACATTATCGTTCAATGTCTAGACAACAATGGAAAGAGTTCTAAAAGATAAATTCCCGTATTGACGACCTTAAAGGTAGTATCCAGTTGTTTGGATCAAAACTATTTTCATTAAACGTCTTAATAAACTATTGCTACCTAAACAGATAATACAAAATGTTGTTTAATAATGATGATGATATATTGACAATCTAAGTGCATTATGAACAACATTATGCCGCATAACGACAATCAAAGTGCATCATGAACAACTGTGTGTCTTATACTGATAGTCCAACTGCATCATGAACAACAGTATGGCCTATAATGACAATCTAAGTGCATAACGAACAACCGTGTGCCCTTTAACGACAATCTAATTGCAACATGAACAACCTTATGTCCTATTACGATACGCTAAGTACACCATGAACAACCTTATGTCTTATAACGACAATCCAAGTGTATTAAGAACAACTTTATATAATAACAGTTACAAAAATCGTGCAACCTTATACTCCACAACGTCAAATCGAGTGCTTTATGAACAACTGTATGTCCTATAATGACAATCCACGTGCATCATGAACAACCTTATATCCTGTACTGACAGTCAAAGAGCATCATGAAAAACCACATGCCATAGAATGACAATATCTGATTGCATCAAGAAGAATTGTATACCCTGCAATAACAATCCAAGTGCATCATGAATAACTGCATGCCCTATAACGACAATCCAAGAACGTCATGAACAATTGCATGTCCAATATTGATACTCCAAGTGCACCATGAAGACCTTTTAACATATAATGACAATATTTAAGTGCATCAAGAGCAACCGTATGCCCTACAATGACAATCTAAGTGCATCATGAACATCATTATGCCCTATTACGACAATCTAAGTGCATCATGAACATCATTATGCCCTATTACGACAATCTAAGTGCATCATGAACAAAGTTTAGCCTTATAACGACAACCTAAATGCATCAGGATCAACCGTTTGCCCTACAATGACAATCTAAGTGCATCTTCAACACCATTATGCCCTATTACGACAATCTAAGCGCATCATGAACATCCTTATATCCTATAGTGACAATCAACGTGCATATTGAACAACCTTATGCCCTATAATGACAATCTAAGTGCATCATAAACAGCACAAGTACAATTGTATGAATTACCCACTTATATTCAAATGACAATTACCATATTAACAATTAGAAATCAATCACAGACAACACAAGCGAACCAGAAAACAGAATGTACATTGAACACCATACCAGAACTTAACCACGATATTTTTACAGTATATTTTTCATATTTATACACACAATTTGGCTGTATTATGGAACTTCTATATATGTTTTGTTAAAGAATCAACATTATATTATTATTGGGCAATCTTTCTGTCTGCCTTGTCTACTCGTGGTTTGCTAAGTATCACTTTCGGTTTAACATTGTCTTTATTTTAGTTAACTCAAGTAAGGCATACGTTTTTAAATTACATTTCTACGTTTACAGTAAACATTTTCGATCGATAGATTGTGAACGTTTTGTGTATATATTGGACTTAGAATGTATAATCTAGAATAGCTGCCAGTCATTCATTCACTGTGGATCGCTTTTTCGCAAACACAGCCGTCAACATTATGACCCAAAATAAGCCTTAAGTACATTTAGGGTTGTTTTTCAAATCTTTTAAGAAGAATATGCTGTTGTTGTTCTTTTACAATATTCTTGATTGTTTATAAGCAGTAACTAACACAAACTGGGGTTTCTCTAAATTATTATGTAACGCACTGACTTTTTTCATTTTAATATCACATAAAACTGTATTGTGCATGTTTACTATTATATTAAAAATGAATGTGTGAATCTAATATGTTCTTTTCATGTTCGATTTTCTTACTTGAAGCTGTAATTCACCAACAGTGTTTTGTTGTAATTTTAAACTTACCATAATGTATTATAATATAAATAAAGTCAATATAATGATTGTATGGCTATTTTTGTCTAAACAACTAACATTTATTCTATTTAAACGATTACCTTTGATGCTGCAGTAGCGATTTTATTTATTTATATACTTCCTAGTGTTCTTACGACATCGTTTTTTTTTTAATAAGAAAAATGTTTAATTCAAAATAGTCCATAAAACAAGCTTGCATTGCATATACCAATGATACCAATACATCCCTCTTAGCAAAGATCTGCTCCCACTGTACACATTTCTATGTGTATAATGTGTTTTATACGTGTACTGGAAATACGAACATGTACGTAATAAACAGATGTTACTTATTTAAAAGCCAAATGACAACCATAACCTGATTGGTTGGCTGAACAAAGAAAACTGACCAATTACTGGCTGGTGACAACTTCTTTTGCAAATAAATAGATGTCCTCCGAAACATTTAATACTAACAGTAGAGGTATTATGAAAAGATACGAATGAATCCATAAAAGGTCGTTTTCATTTTTTATTATTGTTTATTGTATATATTCAACGATGTATTTGTCCTATATATATATTGGTCATCGTTTCAACATAATGCTTTAATGAAAATGATTTGTTCGAAGTAAATTGCTAAATTGCAAATGTATCTGCTTTGCCAGTATAAGAGTCCTTAAATCTTTAATTAAAATCGATTAATCGGTTAACACGATACAATTTCAAAGCGGTTTATAGCAGTTTGTCCTGGGAGTTTCTAACAATGAGCTGGTAATTATAAATATTTTAGATGTTGTTCATTACAACAACTGAGAAAAGTATCGATTATCTCTTTATACATTTACTGAGTGAACACATGTTTTTGCTTATTATATAAAATATATCACAATCTCATATACGGAGAGTAGAGGCCCTTATTCCTCCACCAAACCTGTTATACCTGGTTCTAATTGGATTCTTCTCGATCAGACAATTTCAATGAGTACCAGTGATATAGGATTTGGCTGAGAATTATGGGATACATGGCAACGCAAATTCAGCTTTACTCCTTTATCTGGTGTTCTGTATATTTAAATTAATTTCTGCTATGTCATATCATATTGTCAAATGAGGAGAGTCACCCATGGACATCAATGCTGTAATGTTGTTCAAAGCCTCGTTCATCACATCCACCCTCCGATCCAAGCTCTCGCCAATACCATGAGCCCCGCGTGCAGTCTTTATCACAGTGGTTGTTAGACGTTTTGATACCCTTATCAAATCAATCAGCTGTCGATTTTGAGTGAGAAAACCCATTCGCAGAAAGTTGAACTGGTACTGCAACGCTACAATATTGGAATGGAAGCATGTCATTATTGCGTTATCTCTCTTAGGAACACTCATTCTCCTGGCGTCATATAGATTTAACAACAAAGTGCATTTCCCAGTAGCAGTTTTAATCAAATGTGACGTGTGCTATAGCTCGCTTGGTTACGATACGTTTATGATTATAATTCAATGACTCTTTGGTCATGTGTCAGGAGAATGTAAAAATATGTTGTTGCTTTTCTAGATCAATGTTATTTCAGTTAAGAAAAACATATAATAATGCATTGATTATACATGTACATGTTTGAATGAAGAGCTCAATACGTTTGGCAATACATATTAAATGGCCTTTATTTTTGGGGCACGATAAGGTGTATAAGAGAATATAAATTATCTTCACTCTTTTTATCAGGATTTAAAAGTCAATTCTCTTTCTATTCTCTCTACTCACCCTCTATGACTGCCTCCCTAACCAAAGGTGACGTCAGCTCGTGACGTCGTAACGTCTCCAGATCCCGGATAACGTCCTGTTCACCACGATGTAAGAGTCCAGTCAGGTTGACCAAAGCTTTCATCTGAGTGTGGTACTCTTTCTGCACCTTTCTTAACAAACGGCTAGTATTGATGAGCTTTTTGGAAGCCTTTTTAGTATCTTTATGTTTGGATAAAACTTTAGACCTGTAATGGAAGAAGTAAATAAAATAGCCAAGGTCCTCATATCATTCAACATGTTTATAAGTAACGCACACGCTTTATTAATAGTTTTTTGCTACTAACTAAATACTAAGATAAAATCGGTTCTAGTTACGCAATCGGTAGAGCGTCGGCTGCAGGTAAGGGAGGCACCGGGTTTGATCCCTAGTCATGACATACCAAGGTCTTTAAAATGATAGTGGTATAGCTTATTTGCTAACGCTCGGGCAAATATAAAGGAATGTGTACGACTGGTTAGCCCAGTGTCAGGAAAATGTGACAAGGTGTCGTACCATGCTATACACAGTGAAGGCAGCACTATATATGTTTAAGTGAACACCGTCTCCCGATAATTGTGGATGGGACGATAAACCCAACAAGCAAGCAAACAAGACAATTTTCTTACTTGCACCAAAGTTCATCGTTATATTCCCATGTGTGATAAAGGAGTAACAGCTTATTCACAACAGCAAAGTATTTTTAAAAAGATTCCAGTTAACCGCAAGTCGTGACTAATTTAAGTACATATATTTCCACCTCCACTATGCTTTGAACACCTGGCGTGATGCCACACCTAGTCTTATTACCCTGACACCGGGCCAACCAGTCGTTTAACTACCCATTATAACGATAATAAAACAACAAAAACAACAACAACAACAATTATCTAAAACTACAATCGTGACAAATCTTACGTTAAGTATCTTGACTGATCGACAAGCGAGAAAGAGTTAATTTATCGGCCCTGTAAACTATAATTTTAATGCAAAAGATGCAGCGACCACCGTAGCAACTTGTTCTCCAGTCCTACACCTACAATATGAAACAGCGCTAATTCAGTCCAATTGTTCGTGTAGAATTTTCATACAAGGTGACAAATAAGCACCTGGAAGATCTCACAATATCCGTGTATTGTTGGGAGTTACACCTAACAATAACCAACGCTTACCTGTGTAGATGAAACACCAGTGTTTTGTTATCCTGACCACTCCCTCTTCCCGCTACCAGAGCATTTCCATCTTTGTCGACGATATTTAATGCGGCCGTGGCGCTGCATTCCACAGTTAAGTAATTTCGTTCCATGTCCAGAAGGTAAACACATTGTTCTGGTGTTCCTTTTCCATGACAACTTATAAAGATAGAGCTGAAGGCTATAACCGTTATTGTGAACAATAACTGCGATTCCATAGCGCACCTTACACACGGCACATGATGGCGTGCCTCTCAGACAAGAAATTCCGACTGATCTTCCTGGATCCTGGGACGCTGAACATTCGCTGCAGAGATTAAACACGCTGATACAGGCGCTGGTAAAGATTTACTGTTGATGTCTTACTTCTTCGCACATAAGCATGTTGTTTACAGTGATTCATTCATTTACATGTATCGATATAGACACTACTCAGACTATTTCCGTTTTAGACTGACAAAATAAAAAATGATGTAGACCCCAGTCTAAATCATTCCATCTTTCTGTTCAATATACTAATTACGAAAACCCGTCACGCATACTTCCCCAGTATATCAGTTGTTTGTTTATTGGATTCACTGTTCTAGTAGCATTGATCTTGTAATCATACTGTTGTCTTGACAACACAAACTATGCTCCAATTACTGTTAGTTTATGTTAAAAGCTATGATAAGATCGAATTTAAAGTACAACCCGTTATGTCACAAGATTAATAAGTCAAAGAAATACAAGTACATTCGTATGTGTGCACTTTAACTTGTAACAGAAACCATGGCTTTAATCTTTGATAATTTTCAAATCAAAGCAAGTTCGACCGTTTTAATGTGTAACATGGGCTGAAAAAGAGAGCCTCCGCTTGGATTCGCACCACAAACCGACCGTAACACTTGCAGGTCGCTTTACCATTCGAGGTAAAGAGACACTGTGAACAAAATACCATTGAAACTGCTACACTCTCTCCTCCTTATTCAATAAGACTCAGTTGGATCTTCTCCGTGGTTCTACTCTACATCATCAGTTGCATATCAAAATACAATCAGGCTACTGCAGTAAGTCATGACACCAAATGTAAGAGGAGAGGACAAAGTGAGCCCCATATGGGATTCGAACCACAAACCTCCCCGTACTAGCGGTTCGCTCTACAAACCGAACTAAAGAGGCTCTGCGAACGAACAACCAATGATACTGCTACATATGTATCTCAATTCCTTACTTAAGCCACTGTCCCAAAATTTTAAATCAAATGAAAGCAAGTAGGTCGTATATGTGTCCTCGACCAATTACTTTAAGCAATGTTTCAAACTAGAAAATTTGCTCCTTTGTTGGTTTTATTGTTCCACCATTAAGCTCTGTGTATTTCGGTAACGAAGAAGATACAGTGCTGCCTTTGCTGGGTATTAAATGATACTACAATTCGTTTAATTATCCTAAAACGGACCAAATAGTCGCACAAGTTGTACATTATTTTCCTCTATTTAAAAAAAAAAGACAACAACATCTTCATGAAAGCTGAGACAAAGAGTCAATGTCACTTTTACATTTCTTTACTGGAATTATTGTCCCACCAAGAGTATTTCAATTATTTGGAGACGAAGTTCACTTGAAGCAGACAATAACATAGTGCTAACTTCTCTATATATAGCATGCCGTGAACACAAGGAATGATACCACACCCAGTCACATTATCCTTAGTCAGGCCCAACAAGCCATGGTAAATTACACTTATAATTACTTTAGCCTTAGAAAGGGGACTACGCCGCAAATATTTTAACGACATTGGTATATCGTAAACCGTGGTTGTATTCGGAGCGACCCGTTGACGCACTTCCGAACTGTGCTACTTGGTTCGTTAAAGTCTTAACTCATTTAATAATACATTTAAACTTTAATTAAAAGGAAAGGCTGTTTCAAAGTGAAACAAAGAAATAATACAAATATAAATATGTAAATATTTATCTGTCAGTTATTCAGGGAAATATTAATTGTTTAAATTTTGCAAAATCTTAATACCATATTTGAATGTTTGAAATTAAAAGCAAACATATCATTTCAAGTTTTCAAGTTCGAAATTATTATATGATGGAAAGAATCACTTTTCTCTCTTACGCACAGATATGATGAATTGCAAAATGTCACAAAGCCGAGAGAAAACAAACAAGTGTAATATCAAAATCGCACTTCTGCCACGTTTCTAATACACACTGGCCCTAGTTTACATCATCGTTGAAAGCCTCTAAAAAAGAATAAACATTAAGACATGGTTTCTAAATAATTAAACGAAGCAATCACTCCCATGGCCTCTAGGGCCACAGCTTCTACCTGAGCGCCAGGGTTGATGGTAAACACGCAGAAAATTATACTCGCGGGACCAGAAATCCCTTAATTATTTATTTCTCAGAATGAATTGTTATGGAAATCGTCCACGATAAAACATATAGGCTATCTAACTCTTATTTCGTTGTGTGCTATTTGAGCTCTCGTTGTGTTTATATTGCATGAGGAATCATCCCAATTACTGATAAAAATAGATAAATACATCAATATGTCTGCCGGTAGATGTATTTTTTTTTCTTTCTTCTTTCAGAAAATCGATATAAGTCCACTGCTCCGGTCAGTGTGTTATATATATATGACCGCATAGTGGCATCTCGCTTATAAATCAATGTCGCCTGTGGATAAATGAACAAACATGGCGTAACATATTCATAAAAAGTATGTCTATAAATGAATTAACTTTATGAACACATATAACACAAGTATATTTCTTTTTCTAGATATCTATCATTTTATGCAAATCAACATCAATATAATCTTTTTCAAACATCAACTTTTATATTTTCTTTCCCTGGATTTACTCCCTACCCCCTCATAAAATCAAACTCCACATCGCAATTTTGACTGGACACTTTAAGTACGACGTAGATATTGTTCTTCTTTTGTATATAAAAAAAATAAAACCCACAGCATATCGAACAACCAAAATGAACTAGCACGCATAACGTCAATTCAACGAAGTAGGCAGCAGGCAGAGGTCTATTTCTTGGTGTAGGGCCAACAAGCTTGTGTTCCAGAGACGCGGAGTGATACACGGAACTGGCGGTCTATTGGCACTGGAGTGGATTCGTGAGGAATGTGCTATACGCTGGAAAGTGTAACGTAAATGTGAGACATGCTATTGTCTGAATTTACAAGAAGGTGTGCGAATAATAGCAGTAGAAGAGACTAAGGATATGTCTCATTTTATGTTGTTGTGTTGCTTCAGTGGAGAAAGTAATAGAAGTTGTAAAGTGTCAATTTAGCAAATACAATATATATGAAAAGTTATTCTTCGGATTTTCCTTACTCAGGTTGTTTTTGTTGTGAATTGTGTGTAAATAAGTAAAACTTTGCTAACGCGGTTGCTGTAATCGTAAACACGTGTGGGGAATGTGGTACACTCAAGAAGATTCTACACTTTATAAAATGACTGTTCCTCTTCGAATTCATTCGTTCACACCACTTTTTGATAAGTAACGAGTATTTTGCGGGATTACTGGCAATACGAGAACTATAGAAAAGAAACAGAAAAACATTCTTTTAATAACATGGCAGTATTATACATTGTATTCATCTTGGTTCTTGTTAGTCTTCTCACGTGTCATGCTGCTCAGGACAAGTGCGTCTATCAGATGGACATGGAGAGCAATAAAGTCAAAATTATTTGTGGACACGGTGCTGTCCTAAATATTATAGATCAACACGGCAACACTATCCTCTCTGGAGAGACAAGTCGCCGGGGAGAGGCACCGATTGTTGTCCAGCTAAACAGGTACTTGACTATAGTTCAAACAGATTATATTCATATACATGCACATGAATCCGACTTTTGCAACAAATCCTAATAACTTAACAATTTGATTTCCCCTTCAAATTTTACATCCTCACGATATTACAGGTTATGCGAAGAGAATAATATTATATGTAGTTGATACAAACATAATTTAGGTTGTGATAACAAGTTTTATTAAAATGAAAAAAAAACATAAAGATAAAGTGTGTAAAGTGTGTAGGTGTGATGGTACTCCTCCTTTTTATCGGATAGAATAAGTATAACAGTAAATATATACAGATACTTAAGAGAATCTGCCATTGGCTTTAACATATTCATGAATGCAATTACTAAAAGCATGTTGGCTCCTTTATAAACAGTTTCTAATTCATACGATACCACATTTAATGTTATTCGAACGGATTTTTTGGTTTCACGAAAAAGTATACCTCTTTGTGTTTGATATTTTGGACAGGCCAGCGAATGGTGCATAGCATCTTCAAATATTGCCCCCAAAAGCACATTTGAATATTTATGATAGAACGATATAAATGGTCATCTAAATTACTACAAATTATTCTTATTCTTGAATGTGTACTAGAGCAATTACGATCATCATAAGAGAAAAAATCAGGAACTTGCATATGAACGCTTGATTTGGCTAAACGACAATTTAAATGACAAATAACAAAGGCACTTGGCATGGTTCTGTTTTAAAAAGGTGTCTTATTTTTTGTACCAAACAGACATTGATTCTGATAATGAAATAGCTTCCGGAACAGAACTTTACTCAGCTTTATTTACAAATGCGTATTAGAATTAAGTTTGTAAAGTATTTAATCAATTCTTAAGTTGATAAGCGCATATTCCAAAGCCATTGTCTACACATTATGATAAATGTATAATCTTGAAATGTCCCCTAATGACGTATATCATAAAATATGTAAGCTTCATATCACATAAAAAAGGTGAGCTTTGGATACAGCGTATGTTTAATCTGTAAACAAAGGAATAAAAAGCTAAATATACATATTTTAACCACAATCTATTATAACAGAAGCTACACAATATAAATGTTATTAAATTATTCTTTACAGTGTCAAACAATATCCTAACGTAGCCTTGGTATTCTAGGGTAATTGTAATTCAAGCTCAAACATACTTATTTGCATTCCTGTAAGTAGCAAATACAGATATATACAGAATAGCAAAGCGGTTATTGGAATAAAGCTAATACAGAACAAGATACACATTTGGTGTTGCCATTTTACAGTTTTGAGACCCCGGAAATCGCGCATGGTTTGGTTTTTTGTCTCGGCGGAGAAGCTTGCATTTATCTAA